>OZ030025.1:5854297-6209297 GCA_964023405.1 Apodemus agrarius
TAACTGGCCAGGATCCCAGGCAGGAGCATCAGAGGTTCTGGAGCAGCCTGGGCTACATAGCCAGACTGTGAGAAGGGTGAAGACGAACTGTTCTGCTAGGCGTCCACTGAAGCACATCGCCAACACATGAAGACAGTGTACGTCACACACAAGGTTTAGAACAAGCGCCTACACTGTCCAGCAAGCCCAGAGCAACATTCCCAAGCCGCCAGTCTCTTTCTGCAGAAGATGGTGTAGCTCCCTCTGAGAGCTGCCACGCTGTGACCCTGCCACGCTGTGACTCGGGTGGCAGGTGGGAGTGTTGCTGCTGCAGAAGGACAACACAGACAAACAGGACAGAGCTCCCAGAAGGGAGCCCGGGGCACTGCACTAAAGTCAGAGACACCAGCACAGAGCGCACTAGCTTGACACCTGCAAATGAAGAAACAGAGAGACAAGCAAAGCCTGGCCGGACGCTGGTCCCGGCAACTCGCTGAAAGGGTTCCCAGGAATGACAGCCCTGCAGCATGAACACAGCGAGTGTCCAGTCCAGATTATTGTTTTTTTAAATAATTTATTTTTATTTCATGTGCATTGGTGTTTTGCCTACATGTATGTCTGTGTGAGGGCGCCAGATTCCTGGAATGGAGCTACAGACAGATGTGAGCTGCCATATGAGTGCTGGGAACTGAACCCAGGTCCTCTTCAAGAACAGCCAGCACTTTTTTTTTTTTTTTTTTTTTTTTTTTTGGTTTTTCGAGACAGGGTTTCTCTGTGTAGCTCCGGCTGTCCTGGAACTCACTCTGTAGACCAGGCTGGCCTCGAACTCAGAAATCCGCCTGCCTCTGCCTCCCAACCGCCCGGCTCAGCCAGTGCTCTTAACTGCTGAGCCAGCTCTCCAGCCTCTGGAGTTTGGTCTCCCAGCAGAGGCTGCGCCAGGGCTGGAGCGTGGGAGATGACAGACGAACCTGAGCAGGAGCGAAGCTGCCATCCAAGCACAGAAGAGGAGACAGTGACAAGGCTGAGAGTCAACCTGCCAGCGCCCTGCGGCTAAAGCTGGAATCATTATGAACAGAAAGTATTAAAGCGGCAGATAACTCAATATACATAAGACCATCAAAGACTGAAGACCCGAGGAACTTGCAAAGGAGTCCAGACAATGCACTGGACTCGCCCGTCTGAAAGGGAGAGTTTTAGGTGTCTCTGTTGCTTTTCAACAGAGTTACGGGTTTGGGTTCTGCTGCTGTGGTTCTGGCTTTCTCTTTGGTGTAGTTCTGGTGTTCTGAGACAGGGCTCTCCATATGTGTTCCAGGCTGGCCTCCAAGTCACCACGTCAGCCCCACTCTCAGGCCGCATGCCGGGTAGACATCATGCACTAAGCTGCACTGAATGGCCAGGAGCTGTCGTGGCGAGGCTGTAGCTCCCGAGACTCACAGGGCACAATGCCAGCTGGACGAAGGCAAGAACCAAACAGCCACCAAGGCGGTGAGCCCAGCTCTCGACAGTCTCTTCAGGCAAGCTCACTGGTGACTCCAGGGACAGCAGTGACACAGGCCCTTCCACGTGCTCCTGCCTTTCCTTACTTCACGGGCTTTACACAGGTCCACCATGCGGCCCAAACTAAACCAAACTTTTACTCCACCTCGGTGGTGAACAGAGAGACCTGGGGCTTCTCAGTCCTGGTGTGCTGTGGGACTGGGCTCTCCACGGCTCTCGGAAAAAGGCCCCCTCCTCCTCGCTCAGCCCCTGCCACCTGCAGTGAAGAACCGAGCCGGAGCCTCCTGGCCAGACACACTGAAAGCGTCCGCCCTAGCTGTAGCTCTCCGCCCTCCCAGGGAGGACACACGTGTTCTCTGATCCATCTTACAGTCCTAACACACCAGAACCCCAGACACACGTGTTCTCTGATCCATCTTACAGTCCTAACACACCAGAACCCCACACACTTGTCATGTTCTCTGATCATCCTACAGTCCCGACACCAGAACCCCACACACTTGACATAGCTCAGCCAAACTAGCTGCAATCTCAAACTGAAGCCGTGTAGCCCTGTCAACACTCTCAGGTTCGCTGTTGCTGACGGATGTCTGGGAGCTGGGCGTGGCGGAGCATCCCTTACACCCAGCAGACACTCCCTTACAATTTGTAAGCTCGGCTTAATTTTTAGAACAGGTTCAGGTCCATCACAAAATAAGAAAAGTGCAGACAATTCCTTCACAGTCACAGCGCTGCACTCACTTGTCTTGTCTAATGACATCACCCTCAGGCCACAGCCTGTGCTGGTCACGTTGGTGCTGCATGCTCGGTATATGCAGATGTGCACGGCACTGTGCAGAGTCAGACTCTGCCACCTTATGTTGTTAGAGATCAGAGGTAGAAACAACAATGCTTTATCAAGCCCGTCCTTACAAAGCTCCTCTCTGCCCTTCGGTGAAGTATCTCCATTCTTTGCCAGGGTATTTTGCACAGCCCATGAAGGCTATTTCATCACCTTCTCATACACTCTTTCCCACATACTTTCTGGACACCTGAATATTTAGCCTGTTTAGGCCGTATGATGGAAATCAAGAGGATAAAATGAAATTCAAAAGGCCTGCGAGGCTGCAGTCTCTGAGTCTGTCAGTGAACTTGGTATCTGAGGGGATGCAGTTCTTGGTGGATTCCTGCTCTGGATGTGCCTGTGCTGTGTGCGCGCTTGCTGTTTGATGCTGCCCATGCTCCTCGGTCTGTTTGGTGTCTGACACCAATGGGGGACGTTCCCAGACTTTGCTGATTGCTTCCTTCTTTTCCCAGTAAGACATGCAAGTGCTCGCTCTACCTTGAGTGGCAGGCACACAGTTCCTTCCTGCTTTTTTTTTTAAAGTTGTGTTATGTATTTGTGTGCATCTGCACACACCAGTTTATGACTTTAGATAAGGAGAAGCTATCAGATCCCCTGGAGCTGACCTAACAGAGCTGCCCAACCAGAGTGCTGGGAACAGAACTAGATCCTCAAGAAGAGCAGCAGAGAACTTTACTGCTGCCAAAGTCTTCAGCCCTCTTTCCCTTTTCTCTTGCGTTATGGTCTGAGATCTTGAAAAGCCTCCAGTTCAGAGATTATTTCCTCGGTACATTATCCTCTCCTCAGTCTGAGACCCCACCTTTCTGCCCACATTGTCCATCTGCCACTGTGTGCTCTCTCCTATGTCCCTTCATATGCACAGCATGCATTTAATCTCAGCTCTTAAGAGGCAGAGGCAGGTGAATATCTGAGATCTGAGTTTTAGGCCCGTCTGGTCTACAGAATGAGTTCCTAGATAGTCAAGGCTACACAGAGAAACCCTGTATTTAATATCACTCACACACACACACACACACACACACACACACACACACACACAGTCTTCTGGTCTAGTGTTCCAGTGTTTCTTTGGGTCATTTTGTTAATAATCTTGGTTCCTTCACTATGTGATCCTCTACATTTCTCCTGGCACTGAAGTCAAGAGGGCTGTGGAAAGGAGGCAGTGAGAGGGACTCTGCTACAGTCCCATGATCACATCCACCTCTGGTGACCTCTGCATGTCTGTGGACTCCATCAGTGTTCCTCGGTTTCCCCATAAGGAAGCTGGAGCTGTAGAACTGTCCCCTTAAAGCTAAAGTCTGAAGATGGAAGCATTTTTTAAAATTTATTTCTATGAATAAGAGTGCTTATCTGCCTGCATACACACCTGCATGCCAGAAGAGGGCATCAGATCTCAATACAGATGGCGGCGAGCACCCTGTGGGTGCTGGGAACTGAACTCAGGACCCCGGGAAGAGCAGCAGAGCACTCACGCACAGGCATCACTTAAGCAAGCACTGTGGACCGCTGTGTGACACACACCTCACAGCTCACTCCTGACTGCAGCTCTCTCCTCCAGCCTCCCCCACTGAGGACACAGAAACTCAAACACGTTTACTTGGGGGAAGACCTCTCTAGAGCTCTGACCCTTTTGTCTAGAACAAGACATTAGAGTGAAGCTGTGGTCAGCGCCCTTGCTGCTCTGTGACTTGACTTTTGACTCTCCCTGACAAAATCCCACCATGACACCAAACAAGGAACTAACTCAATGAGAGAGCTCAGTCAGAATCCTTAAGCGGCAGCTGGGATGAGGGCTCACTGAGAGAGGCTGGGCCTCGTTTAAATCCCCAGGACAAGAAGAAACTCAAGCAGGAACATGTATCCTCAGAAGCCAGTCAGACTAATGCCTGCAGTGAGGACAAAGGCACTGTTTCAAACTAGGTGGAGGGCCAGAGCTGATACCCAGGATCATCTTCGGACTTCCACACCTGAGCAGCTGTGGGGCTGGCACATATATCAATGTACACAGCAAATAAATAAAAACCAGAACCCTTAAGGAACGCACCTTACTAAGAAGGGTCACACAAGATGAGCCGACTATTGAAGTGGGGGGTTCCTGCACTAAGCAGCCAGGGTCAAACACAAAAGACCTAAAACTGGCATTCCCTTAGTGGGTACTTAGAGGGTTACCCACTTCTCTAATTCTCTCAAATCCTGTGAGGTGGATACTGGTTCATTTCACAGACACAGAGACTGAGTGCCTGGAAGGTAGTTACTGCACCATCACCATCACCAGCCCCCCTACCCCTCTAACCCCCCATACAAACGAACTAGGTGGATGTCATCTGCTCCCTCAGCAAGTACTCCAGACTCTGCTTCTGCTATGGGTAAGGCTTTTTTTTTGTTTTTTGTTTTTTGTTTTTTTTGTTTTTTTGAGACAGGGTTTCTCTGTGTAGTCCTGGCTGTCCTGGAACTCACTCTGTAGTCCAGGCTGGCCTCGAACTCAGAAATCCGCCTCCCTCTGCCTCCCAAGCGCTGGGATTAAAGGCGTGCCCACCACGCCGGGCTGGTTAAGGTACTTTAGTGATGGTCTGCACACCTTGGCACTCCAGGAAGAGTGCCCACCCACACAGACAGGGAAGCACATTAGTAGCTTCAGGGCTGTGAGGATGAAGACTGAACAAGCAGGGTCTGTGGTTTCAGGTGCCAACAGTGTAAGGAGTAAAACCTTCTATGATGTACCAAACTGAACCGTGTCGTGAGCTCACTTACTTCCACAAAGACAGCCCTGATGTGCTGACATACAGCCATCGGGACCAGGAGCTCATTGCCAGCCTTAGCTACTTGGTGAGTTCAAGGCCAGCTTGGGCTAAATAAGCTCTTGCATCAATATTCCTCTCTCTACCAAAAAGAAAAAAACACTACTGATGCAGGATATATGGTCACACCATAAACCCTGATTGTGTTATTTACTGAAAAGCCCTGTTTCTAGTTGTGGTGTGGCCCAGCCCTTAGCACACACTTTTACTCCCAAACAGTGAAGATAACGTTACTTTGCAGAAGGAAGCACCTATGTTTGAAAGTGGTGTCTGACTGAGTGGCAGACGAAGCGATGAATTAGAAAGATCTGACACAACAGAGGAACGAGAGGCGGCATACGAGAGCACCGCAGAGAGGAGGCAGTCTTACTGGGACAGTCATGAAGAGACGGTGCAGGGAGAGAACACGCTAGACACAGGAGAAGTCAGAACGAGCCAGGGGATGAGAAGGAGCTGGAAGATTACAACAGAAGGCCAAAGTTTTTTTTGTTTTGTTTTGTTTTGTTTTGTTTTTGTTTTTGTTTTTGTTTTTGTTTTTTATTTTCAAGACAGGGTTTCACTGTGTAGCCCTGGCTGTCCTGGAACTCACTCTGTAGACCAGGCTGGCCTCGAACTCAGAAATCTGCCTGCCTCTGCCTCCCAAGTGCTGGGATTACAGGCGTGCGCCACCACGCCCGGCTCAGAAGGCCAAAGTTAGTATGAGACCAAGCAGAGCAGATCAAAGAGAAGCCAGAAGAAGCCAGTTTGAATCAGTTAGCGTGGAGAGTTGTTTTGGGTCAGAACAGCTGAGTTGAATGCACCCAGTCAAAGTTCAGAAAGATCTAGAAAGGGTGAGCTTGTTCAGGAGTAAGTCTCAGAGGCTAAAAACATGTGGGCCTGGGTTAGACTGTATGTACTGCTTCTAAGCTTCCAGGGCTAAACTGAAATTTGCAGTCGGAGGCAGCTAGCCTCTGAGATGACTGGAGGCAAACAGAAGCTACGTTTCCATCCCGACACTGTTTCCACAGTGTGTGGCGAGCATGGCTCCCATAGGCTCATCTGAAGCCTCCGTTGGTTCCCAGTTGGTGGGAGCATGGGAGTGCGGCCCTGTCACATGGGAGGCGGTGTCAGTCACTGGGGTGTGGGGGGATCGGGGGTTTCAGAAGACTAGTGAGTTCCCACTGCCCCTGCTCTGAGCGCCGTGTGGCATCGGCACTCCCTCCCCCTTCCCCCCCCTCATGAGTGTGGATCAAGAAGTAATAAGCTCCCAGCTGACCCTTACCTCAGTGTCAAGGACTCTTTTAACACTGTTTGTTTGTTTGTTTTTTCTTTTTTTCTTTTTTTTTCGAGACAGGGTTTCTCTGTATAGTCCTGGCTGTCCTGGAACTCACTCTGTAGACCAGGCTGGCCTCGAACTCAGAAATCCGCCTGCCTCTGCCTCCCAAGTGCTGGGATTAAAGGCGTGCGCCACCACCGCCCTGCTCTTTTAACACTCTGAAGCTGTACTCGAAATTAAATATTTTATTTTATAAAGTTGCCTTGGTCATGTGCTTTAGCACAGAAATAGAAAACTAAGACAACAGTTACTATTAATCCAAAGGATACAGTATATAACTAGTAATATTTTGGTCTTTTTAATTTTTTTCAAGACAGCGTCTCTCTGTGTAACCTTGACTGTCCTGGAACTCACTCTGTAGACCAGGCTGGCCTCAAACTCAGAAATCCACCTGCCTCTGCCTTCCCAGTGCTGGGATTAAAGGTGTGCACCGCCACCATTTAATACACATTTTTAATGTTTAGGAATTACACAAAACATTTTCAAAACTTTTGAGTCAAAAAGGAGGAACACTCTAAGGAAATTTGAAAACCTCTGAACTGAATCAAAATAAAAGCAGTGTAGTTTGAAAATTGTAGGACACAGCTAGAAGCAAGGCTCAGAGGGGACAGTGCTCCAGTCACATCACAGACGGCTCCGACACAACTTCTCATTTCTAGAAACTAGAAATGAATAAATGTAAACCAAGTGGCAGGGAGAAGAAAGAGTATAAATACAGGAGAAGAGCTGGCCACACCTGTGTCACTCAGGCACTCACCGTCAGCCCTGCCTGACTCACAGAGAGCTCCAGGTCAGCAGGATCCACACCCAGGACCCTGTGTGAGAACAGCAGCAAACCAGAGACACCTGCAAAACCAGAGAAGCCAAGGGAAAGGAGGCGGCGGCAGCGGCAGCAGCAGCAGCCGAGCCTCTGGCAGGCCGGTACGACGGACACATGCTGCTTTATCAAGATAACACTGGGAGAAAGGGACCTGCAGCAGTAAGGCTGGAACGGGAACATGCCACCAGATGCACGTGCTGCAGGGACAGCAGGACGGCACAGGAGCTGGCACTCAGCTGAGCAGTCCCAGAGTCACCCTGGGTGAGCGGCTTCACCTGTGTAGTCGGGAACACTGTTGTGTCACCTGCAGGTTCCGTACAAGAGGCATATTAAGGTCTATACATCCTTCCGCTATGTGAGTCTGTGGATCCCATCAGGTCCTGGCTTGGTGGCCCATGCCTGTGACGCAGACAGCACAAGAAGGCGGGGAGCCTGTGAGTCTGAGGTCAGCTTAGTCTGGATATCGAGTTCCAGGCCAGACAGAGCTACCTGGGGAGACCCTGTATCAGAACAACGAAACCCCACCTAAAATGACAAAGCAATAATTGGCACCAGCAGGCTGGGGGATCTGTTGAGAAGCGGCCTTCTAGGGCCTTTCCCGTGACAGGCTCTCACCCCAAGCCCATGACCACACTGCAGCATAAGGGCTCGAGGCGTGGCGACCATCCCTTCTCCATGCGGCTGGACTCCTCATCTAGTCATAGCCCCCGTGGAGGCACTAAGTGCTCTGTGGGTGCTGGGCTCCACCACCCAGGCCTCCCCAAGGCCCACTAGACAATGGACCTACTTCTTTGAGAAGTCCATGTTCTCATTCGTGGCCACAGGGCTGAGCTCCCCGAGCACTCAGCAGGGTCTCCCCAGGCCTTCAGCAAGTGGAAACTCCTAGGAAGCAGCCAGCCCAGCCAGGCCAATCCCAGGCCCATCCTGCCCTGGCACAGCCACCGCCTGGCTCCTGTGGAGGCAGACAGGAGCCAGCCCCACCCCGTAGCCTCAGCAGCCTGCAGCAAGCAAGGCACCAGCAGGAGCAGGGAAGAGCTCCTCCCTTCTTACCACATCGCCACACTGAGCTGTCCTGACCCCACAACTGTGACTTGCACCAAGTGGAAAACAAATCCCCAGTGCTGTCCTCCCACCACAGACACGGGGACAGCGTACTCCCCAGTGCTGTCCTCCCACCACAGACACGGGAACAGCGTACGAGGAGCAGGCCTGCCCTGCACAGGAGCCATCAGCCAGCCACACAGTGGAAGGACACCATGCCAAAAGACCCAGATAGCATCGTTTATGCATGGTCTAAATACATTTTAACTTCACTTATTGTGTCTATGTGGGCGTGCTCTCCGACAGCGTGCCCGTGGAGGTTAGAGGACAAGCTGCAGGGCTGGTTCTCTTTCTCCTGAGGAGCCCAGGGCTGGGACTAGGGCTGTCAGGCCAGGTGATAAAGACCTTTTTACTCACAGGGCCATCTTGCCAGCCCATACTAAACATTTTAAAAGTCCTCAAGTAAGTCTTGGTCACATGTCTCTTTACTAAACACTTCTAATTTTAAAAAATAAAAGAGAGAAACCACAGAAGGAAAAACTGGCTTAGTGCCATTACGCCAACGCCTGACTCAAGCCTTCTACACCACGTCAAAATAAAGGGCAAGTAGACTCCCTAGGCAGCCAGATAGGGAAGCAGCAGGCGGGCAGGCGGGTGAGCGGGCGGTCAGTCGGGCAGAGCCCACAGGCGCACACGGCAGGCTCAGCACTCATTCCCTCTGCCCACACAGGAGGAAGCACAAGCTCTCAACACAAAGGGAAAAGTAACAAAAAACCCAAGAGCTCAGGACAGAGCAGAGATCAGTGGATAGGTGTACACCCATCTTTGTGCCTTCCAGGCCAGCCTGGTCTACACAGTCAGTCACAGGACAGGCAGACTACAAGAGACCCTGCCTCAAAAAACAAAAAAAACAAACAAACAACAACAAAAAAAAAAAACACCAAAACCCTCCAAACCCAACCCAAAAAAGACAGCAGAGAATGAACTGATTTGTAAGTGAAGTCTTTTGCACTGTCAGGGAAACCCACAAAAGCACTATGGTGGGTGCTGGCCACCATTACAGGGCAGACTGCAAGTTGCCTTAGCTTGGTGATCCCACCTTTAACCTCAAGGCTAGCAGAGGTCTGTCTGTCGCTCTGTCTCTGTCTCTCTCTCTCTGTGTCTCTGTCTCTGTCTCTCTCTCTCTCTTTTGAGACAGGGTTTCTCTGTGTAGCCCTGGCTGTCCTGGAATTCACTCTGTAGACCAGGCTGGTCTTGAACTCAGAAATCCACCACCACCTGGCAGCAGAGGTCTCTAAGGTGACAGTCACAGCCCAAGCAGTAGCTCAGGCACTGGGTGGAGGACTCCAGCTCACACACTGAATCTTTGAGAGGCACCCTGAGCAGGCCTGATGCTGTACTGCCAAGGCTCCCTGCCCGAGGGAAAGTCTAGAGCCTGATCTGGAACAGCAGCACAGACAGCATTTACTAAGAAACTCCCACTGCAAAATAATCCAACAACGGTGTGCATGCATTTAAATTTGATTTCTTACTTCCTGGCTTATACCATTTCATAAACCAAGGAGATATCACACATCAATATCACTAGCAGGGACCATAACTGGCCGGGAGCAAGGCAGCTGGGTTTACTTGGTGAGTTTCAGGACAGCTGGGGAGACACAGTGAGACCCTACCTCAACAAACAACAGAAGAGAACCAATAGCTCCTAAGCTAAAAGGAGGCCACCACTATCTTAAACCCAGAGCCCTGGACTGTAGTGCTGCACAAGATTCTTCTGCTAGAACAGGAGTGATAATGCTGTTCTCAAATCATACCCTGGGGCGGGGCACACGTAATCCCAGCACTTGAAAGGCGGCAGCGGATTCGCTTGATCCCTGTGAGTTTGGAGCCAACTTGGACTACATACTGAGTTTCAGAAAAAGTCCAGAGTACATAACACAGAAGCCCTGTTAAACACAAAAACAAACCCTCAAAACTCCGTGCCTCCTCCAACCCTTGTGGGTGGGGCTGTGGTGGTAGAGAGCAAGCAGAGAACCCATGCTGACATCACCCAGGAGGCTGCTCAGCCCAGGACAGGGAGGCCCCTGATGACTCGAGTATGTTGCTGGTCCCTGTCCACACAACTGACCACTGCTTCACATGGCTTGTCTTTACACAGTGGTGAGGCTTCCGAACACACCCATCTGCTTTTGAGATTTCTCTGAAAAAAAAAAATGCAGTGGTTTCTTTCTTTTATGTTATCGTTAACCTTAAGTATACTTTAAATATTTAACTGCTTTTGAAACTGATATAATTACACCCTTTCTTCCCCTACCTTCTGAAGTGTACCTCACACACTGCCTCTAGGCAGATAGAACCACCTGGTGGAGCATGGTCGACAACAGGCTTCCTTGTCTGAATCTGAAATAGTTAGTTCTCAGAAAAACACTTAAGGATTTTAAATTTCATTTACAACTTTAGGTGTCCCTTCTTTTTCTTTTTTTTGGTTTTTTGGTTTTTTTGGAGACAGGGTTTCTCTGTGTAGCTCTGGCTGTTCTGGAACTCACTCTGTAGACCAGGCTGGCCTCGAACTCAGAAATCCACCTGTTTCTGCCTCTCAAGTACTGGGATTAAAGGTGTGCACCACCACCGCCTGGCTTAGGTGTCCCTTCTAAAGTGCTTTTTTCCAGACAAGTCTCACCAGTTTAGAGCAGTATCGCTGCAAAAACTCAACTGCATCTTCAGGGGTTGCTTCTGAGCACTGAGCCTCTTACAGGAAGAGATCTAGACAACAGTAAAGGGATTTTTTTATGCATAAAGAGACGCTTAGAGGTTAGGTGTGGTTCCCAGCACCACATGGTGACTCACAACCATCACACCTCCATGGAGACCCAATGCCCTCTTCATGTCTGGAGCACCGGGCACACATACAGTGCACAGATACACATGCAGGCAACACACTCATGTACATAATAAAAACTTAAGCTGGGGTGGGGTGGGGTGGGGTGGGAGAATAAACACCTTTAATTCCAGCATTCAGAAGAGAAAAAAGGGAAGGCAGATGGATATCTGTGAGTTCAAGGCCAGTCTGGTCTACACAGTGAGGTCCAGAATAGTCAGGACTATGCACTAGGACCCTGTCACAAAGACCAACCAAACCAAAAGACAAATAAACAAACAACAAGGTATTTTTTCTAAAAATAACTAAACTTATTTAATGTATGTGTGTGAAGCACACATGCCAAGGGACTCCTTACAGGAGCTGGTCCTTTCTTCACAACTGTGGATTCTAGGTATAGAATCAACTCACTACTGCAGGCTCTTTCTGCACTGAACCATCTCACTCACTCAAAAAGACATGTTCTAAAGGAGGTGTTAACGTGTAAAAGAAGCCCAGAATGGTGGTCCACACATTTACCCTGCCACGACCAACCTCACCTTCCGAAGTGTGACCACCTCACACACTGCCTCTGACAGATGGGGAAACACACCGGTCCTCCCTCGAGTTGCTTTGTCGCAGGACATGTCTTGTCTTGTATATACACTTTACATTGATTTAGTCTCATCTAAAAATAGTAATGCTCATTTTAAAACTTTACTAAGCTGCAGTATGTGTGAACAGTGCAAAAACAAAATAAAGCAAGAACCCAGCATATAGCCAGGGGTAATGACACACACCTCTAACTGTAGCACCTGGAATATACACCCAGAAAAGGATCACTCTAAGCCAAGGCCAGTCTGCACTATATAAAGAGGTCCAGGCCAGCCGGGCGGTGTTGGCGCACGCCTGTAATCCCAGCACTCTGGGAGGCAGAGGCAGGTGGATTTCTGAGTTCAAGGCCAGCCTGGTCAACAGAGTGAGTTCCAGGACAGCCAGGGCTATACAGAGAAACCCTGGTACAGGCCAGCCTGGGCTACGCTGAGAAATCCTGATTCAAAACAAAACAAAATTTAAAAAGATAAATAAATAAAAACTTTACTGGAAAAGGCATGGGGAAGACATCTGTAATCCTAGCACTTGGTGGTCGGAGGCAGGAGGATCTGAATTACTGCCGGAGCTGGGAAGACGGCTCAGTGGTTACGAATACGCATCGCTGCTGCAAACGATTTGGGTTTAGTTCTGAGCATCCACACTGAAACTCACAACCATCTGTAACTCCAGTTCCAGGGGATCTGATGCTTCTTTCTAACCTGCAAAGACTCTTACATTCATATGGTGTACATTACACACACACACACACACACACTCACTCACTCACTCACTCACGCATACATTATCTACACATGAAATTAAGTGTTCTTTAAAAAGAGTTTAGTACCAGTCTGGGTTATATGCAGAGTCATAATAGCCTGAGTTACAATATATGGTTTGTGGAGAGCTGAGGATCTGGTTCACTGGCGAGTGCTTGTCTATCATACAAGAAACAATGGGTTTATGCCCCGTGCAGGGAAGGAAGGAAAAGGGAGAGGGGGGAGGAGAAAGGAAAAGCTAAAACTGAAAAGCGGTAGTGCCATGAGCTCGGAACCAGAGCCCTTGAAGTCAGAGGCAGCTGGGTTAGGCCATTGGTGACTCTTAGCTGCACAGGGAACTCGGAATAGCCTGGGCTACACGACACCTGTCTCAAAAGGGGAGCGTGCAGAAGCGGCAGCTCATACCACTGTTACTCAGTCCCAGGGATCCCGCGCCCTCTCTGGTCTCTAAAGGCACTGCATGCTGGTGGTGTACCAGCACTTGGGACAAACACCACCATCCACAGGGGATAACAAAATAACTTAAGAGAGGGACTGAAGGAAGCAGTGCATTTTCTTGGGCAGGAAGGAGAGTAGGAAAAGGGGAGGGAAGGATGGACGCTGAAGGAAGGTGCTAAGCCATGAGGAGAACAGAAATCTGCTGAAAAGAAAGGTTTCAGACAATGAGGGCAGAAGGGAGCGAGGCAGACTGTGGGATGGCCAGGGTGTCGGGGATCTGGCTCCGCGACAGGAGGCCCAGGCAGAGCAGTGATGTCACATGAGCACTGTAAAGCACTCTTTCTACCATTAAATCTTTGAGACTACAATGTCTGGTTTCTATGGGCTGAATGTGAGAACATCACTTCCAGGATAGATGACATAGTACCAAAGGCACCCCTCCCCCCAAGGGCACCATGGGAGAAACAGGAATTGGCTTGTGATTAAGGACAGGACAAATGACCAGTCCCAGGCTTTGGCACAGTTACCAAGGAGGGTTGTTGGTAGGGAGCTAAGTGTTCTTCATAGAAGAATTTCAAGTCCCAACCTACAGAACACCCAGGGATTCTGCCCACAATCAGTTAAAACAACGAGCTGAAGCTCTGAAACAGGCCCTGGCCACAGAGGGGAGACTGCACATGCATCCTGTGCAGATGACTGGGAGTGCAAGCCGCTAATGCCATATGCGGATGAGGTCAGTAGGCCCAATGGAACTTGCCTCACAAGGCAGTAACTGCACGGGGCAGCGTGGCAGCACTGCCCAGAGAGGGACGGAAAATGCACAGGTGCTAGCAGCCGGGAGACGGCCACAGCCCGTGCACTCCTCCGGCTCCCCGACTTTGTCTGAGTCTGCAGGCAGGCTTCTGACAGCACCCATGGCACTACCCACCGAGACCAAGGCCAGCCCCGGGAAATGACTGAGCCCACACAGGCCACTAAAGCTTGTATTTCTAGGATAAAAGGGAGTAGCCTAGACTAGACCAACATGTCACTGTCAAGGCGTTGCCTGCACGGCTAGGAAGGTCACACTGGCACTGCACTGCGCTCAAGGGCTTCCTGAGCAATGCCGTGGAGCTTACGAAGTGCTGTCGCCGCCCCGTGCCCTGGGCGGCCTGAGAACACTCACCTCCATAGTAGAGTCCAGTCGCAGTGCACATCCGCCACTGTCCCTGGTACATGCCTGCTCTGCTGGGGCTGCACATCTGGACGCTGACGTCTGCGATCTCTTGGGGCTCTAGTGATCTCACCATCACCATGTTCACATGTCCAAACTGGTCTCCCCCGACATATTTAAGACAGACCCCTGGAGGCCAGGCCTCTGCTCCTAATTTCAAACACAAAAAGGAAAAACAAAAACAAAAACACCAAAAAACACTGTTAGGTGATCAGTAGTACTGTACTAGAGTTTCTCTTCAAACTGTGGAAAAGGTCTCTTTATACACATGATGATGATGATGATGATGATGATGATGATGATGATGATGATGATGATGATGTCGTCTCTCGGGTCACTCAGCACAGAGAACTGCAAGGGTGGGGGAAGTGGTTCAACATAGCATACTGCAAAAGCCAGATGAAATCAGCTTGACCCGGAACTCACGTAATTACCTCATGCTGAGTGTCCTTGCGCACATTCACTCGTTCCCAATCTGAGGCCAGCCCCATCTACTACAGCAAGGTACAGACCACCCCAGCCACACCTTGAGACTTTATGTGGAAATAAGGAGGGAAGGAAGGAGGTAACTAGTCTGCTCCCAGGGTTTCCTGGAGACCAAAGGGTAAAATGGTCAATCTCACTCCAGACCAGTGTTTCCCTGACAGGGCAAGGTCAGTCTGTCAGTAAAGAGCTGACTTTCAAGCACAGAACCTGAATTTGAGCCCCAGACCCCACGTAAAGGCTGGGGAGGTGCTTCAGCATTTACAGGAGCTGCCGGGCAAGCAAGATGATGGACATTTGAATCCCCTAGCCCAGGTAAATGCTACCCGGGCACGGCAGAGCTCCTGCAAGTCCAGTCTTACAAGAGTCGGAATACTCACAAGCCGGCCACCAAGGAGCTAAGATGTCACCTCAGGGTTTGACTCAGAGACCTGCCTCAAAAAGTAAAATGGAGGACCAGGGAACGCAGATTCCCAACATAAACTAGACTCTGTCAGAATGTGTGTGTGTGTGTGTGTGTGTGCGCGCGCGCGCGCGCGCGCACGTGCAGAGGCACCCACAGACTCTTGTGCACCCTTATGCAAATATGCACACGCAGAGACATGCATAGACACAAGCATCTACAGCAAACACATGACAACATTAATATAAAGGGCCAGATGCAGTACTATGTGCTGGCAACCCCAGCCACAGGTGGATCCACTTGTGGATCCCTGGACCTGCCAGCCAGCCAGCCTAGCCCACCTGGCAGGAAGCACTCAGTAAAGGGCTGTTTCCAAAAACAGTGGACAGTAGTACATGAGGCTGTCCTCTGGCTTACAGGAACACACTCTGCTCATACTCTGTCCAATTTAATACTTTTCTTCTGGGATCCTTAATTATAAAATACGCAGGGGCTCAGAGACTGCTGAGGTCTCGGGTTGATGTGATGTATACAGCTTGAGTGACCCCACACAGAATGAACTGTGACCGCAGGAGTGGTGGCTTCAGCCAGGGCGTTGATACAAGGATGGGAGTGGCCACCCAGAGGCTTCGGCGGCCATGTTTCTCATCTGGCTCTTGTTTAGATGTGTAACCCAAATAAGACATCTACATGACCAGTCAAGTGCTAGGTGCAGTCATAGATGACTAGACATGCTCTCTCCTATGACCCATCTCTAACATGCACTCAACGGCACTCACTGTCTCCTTAATTTTATAAAGATGTGATTTTTTTTTCTTTTTTTTCTTTTTTTTTTGGTTTTTCGAGACAGGGTTTCTCTGTGTAGTCCTGGCTGTCCTGGAACTCACTCTGTAGACCAGGCTGGCCTCGAACTCAGAAATCCGCCTGCCTCTGCCTCCCAAGTGCTGGGATTACAGGCATGTGCCACCAGGCCCGGCTTTTTTTTTTTCTTTTTTGAGACAAGGTTTCTCTGTGTAGCCCTGGCTGTCCTAGAACTTGCTCTGTAGACCAGGCTGGCCTTGAACTGAGAGACCCTCTGCCTCTAGAGTGATGGCACCAAAGGTGTGCACTCCCATGCCCAACAAAGGCCAGCAATGGCGTGAAATGACACAGGAAGATCGCTGCGAGCCTAAGGCAAGCCTGGGGCACTGAGTTACACCAGGGTGGGGTGGGGGTGGGTGGGTGCACTGTAGGTCACAGCGAGACACTGTGAGTTACACAGGGGGCAGCAGTTGAGAGCGTTAAGGTCTCTCTCAGAAGACCGAGGTCACCCCCAGCTCTCAATCGGCAGCTCACAGCCTAGCTTAGTGGAGCTAACGCTTTATTCTGAGCTCCTCGGGCTCAAGTACAAACCCACAGACATACATCTATGCATAATCTAAAAATTAGAATAAAACATTTAAACATAAAGAGAAACAAACAACAACAAAATACCAGTAACTTCGGTCAGCAACCAAAGTGGCACAGGCCCTCCAGGAGCTGAGTTAAAAAAGACGGCTGAATCCCAGGAGTACAGGGCCAATCAAGGCAGAGCAACGAGGCGTTAAAGCCACCTTAGAACATAAAGACTGCCAGCCGATCGATCGCTGCCTAACAGTCTAGAGGGCAACCAGGGCTGGCAGAGGCAGCCGGGACGTGTGCTGAAAGCACACGCGATGCTGTTTCTCCACTGGGGCCTGCCTGGCACAGCCTGCTGCTGGAGGTCAAGGAAGGAGTGGGAAACAGGAAGTGCCTGAGGAAGGTCAGCCTCAAAGACCAAGACTCAAGGGGAGCAAGGTGCGAATCCACAATCCCCCCACCGCCCCCCCTACCTTGTACTGGTCAGCCAAGACTATGAGTGAGACGTAGCTGTCTCGGGCTGACACCCAGGTTCTCCCCGCTCTGCACAGAACAGCGCACTGCTCACAAGGAACTGAAGGAAGAAGAGCTACGGCACTTCTCTGGACATCCCTGCTAACCATGCCTGTCGGATGAGCTGCATGAAGCAGTTCTTGAAGAAAGAAGTGAAAAGGTGTCCAACCTTGAGAGTCTAAAAGGACTCCAAATTAGGTCTCCAAGACAATCGGTGGATCTTTCTGGACACAAGGTCATGAGCTTTATGACCTTAGAAATTAAGTTCCATATTCAATTAAGGTGGCAGTGCTCTGTTATTAAAAAACAAACCAATAAAGCAGCCTCCACCATCCCACCATCTCGCCGCTGCCAATCTTGAGACAACAGCATCAGAAAAATCAAAACAAAGCCATCTAGTAGCTCTAGAAAGCCCAGGCATGACCACGGCTCTGAGGCTATAGTGTCTGAAGATGTCTGGAACACGTGCATGTTTGTACAGAGCTCTCTTGGGTATGTGTGGATGCAGGCCCTGTCAATAAAATGCTGACTGTCCTATAAGTATAGGCAGGAAACAGAAGGTTGGACCATTGGTAGAAAGGAAGGATTCTGGGACAGAGAAGATCCGCCGGGGGACATGAGGGAGGACAGATGTATGAGAATGGAGAAGAGGCAGCCAGTCATGTGCTATGAGCTAGACAGAGAACAAGCCAAAGCCTCAGTTGTTGTCTCTGGGATCAAGGGCGCAGCTCACAGTAACCACCCCACAACATGTCAGTGCACAAGTCAAGCCTCCCGTGGATGGCTCCCAATAACCCTGGCGTGTGGAGGCAGCTCCATGGGAGACAGACCTCCGACACCTAACAAAGGCTGCATCGTGCTAAGACGTGACTTATGAACACAGGAAATACCCTCTCTGGGAAGAAGGGGAGAGAGCTCCCTATTATACTGACTGAAGGAAGAAAGCCGGGGTGGGAAGGGAGGGGAGGGGCTCAGGTGAGCACAGAGCAATCTCAACCCCAGCTCCACACAACGCCGACTCTTAGCAGGGGACGACAGGGAACACCCAATTTCCTTTCCAAAGGCTAGTTTCATTTTCATTTCCACAAAGCTCAAAAATACTAACGAGGGTAAGCGTGTTCAAGCCACCCTCAAGGGGTAATCACAGCTGTGCAGCATCCAAGAAAACGTCGTGACAAGTGTAGCTTAGCCCTGTGTGAGAAACTAAGATGCTGTGAAGTCACAGAGATGGCTTTGTCTACTTAATGTGTGTGTGTGTGTGTGTGAGAGAGAGAGAGAGAGAGAGAGACAGAGAGAGACAGAGAGAGACAGAGACAAACAGACACACACACACACACACACACACACACACAGACAAGGGACTGAACCCAGGCCTTGTGTGTGCATCAAGGCAATTTCTATCAGCTACATGAATACCTAACCCTTCTTACATCTTTACAGAGAATATTCTACAGCAAACAAGTCTCAGTCCTGGAAGAGTACACCTAGGCCGCTTAATGCTAAGGAGCTGACTTTACAGTATATGACAGTTAAGCTCTCCAGGGACACTGCTGGGACAGTCACAGGCAGTCACTGATTACATATCTCACCTGCCTTGACAATCACAGCAGGTTAACTCGCTCAGTGAGCACTCCTCTCCAAAGCAGGCGTGGCCGAGTCATAGACTGGAAGTGGCTGACGCCACCCTACTTCTACACTGTACGACACAGGCAAACAGTGTGATGCTGGTGAACCAGCGCACAGCCACGCCTTGTAATAACCTCCCCTACACAGCTCCTGGTCAAGAGGAAAGAATCGGGGTGCAGGATACAGCTACACGATACTGCCTTCAACCTTAGAAGAATGAAACCTGTTTGTGCATGGTACCTTGAAGGATAAAATCTAAAGCAACTGGAATTCCATCACAAGAACTGTTTTTCACACACACAGCACTGGGAGCCAACAGCAACAACCTCAACAGTTTTAGGCCAGGAGAAAGACAGGCTAACCATCAGACAAGCCCCCCACCTGTGCGGAGCTACCTACTGCGTAAGTGCAGACCAGAGGCTTTCCTACAAGCGAGGCTTCACGGTGTCGGCCTGCCTGCCTGCTTCCCCCTCCTCTCTTTCTCTAGCCTAGGCTAGACAGGTATTCAACATCTACCTACCTTCATTTCCCAAACACTGGGATCCCATCACCGTCGGCTTCCTCACTACAGCCTTGTGGCAGGCTGTGTACACATGTCTACAGCGGTGGCCTTGTCTACAGTCCAGACTGAGGAGGCTTCAGGAGGTAGGACAATGGCTATACAGTGAGACCTTGTCCCCAAACAAATATAAATACCCCATATAAGTAGCTGCGAAGGCAAACTCTGAGCTGTGGGCCACGCAGGGCTATACAGTAAGACCTCGTCTCAAAACAAACAAATGGCTGGGGAGATGGCCAAGCGAATAAAAGATGCCTGACCCAAGCCTGAAAACTGGGTCGAATCCCCAGGACCACAGCATGAACGGAGATGGTGTAGCAGTCGGGCATCCACAATATAAAAGAAATGACATAAAAACATGTACTTAAGAGACTGGAGAGAGGCTTGGAGGTTAAGCGCTCTGGCCACGCCTCCAGAGCACCAAGGCTCACTGCTCATGGCCACAGGGCAGCTCCCAGCTGCTTCTAACGCCAGCTTCAGAGGGTGACGCCCTCTGTTGACCTCCTTTGACACCAGGCATGCATGTGTTGCTATGAAAATACATATAAACTTATACAATATGTACTATTTTTAAAAATACTAAAGAACTCACAGAAATATTTTTCCTCCAGTAAATATGCCAAGGCACTGGCATAACCTTAAAATAAATCACAGTTTTAAAAATAAAAATAAATTCAGAAGATAGCATGGTAGCATATGGTTAAAATCTCAGCACTTGCAAGGTGGAACAGGAAGATCTCAGAATCCCTGCCTCAAAAAAATGGAGCCAAAGCTGGGCCGTGGTGGCGCACGCCTTTAGTGCCAGCACTTGGGAGGCAGAGGCAGGCGGATTTCTGAGTTCAAGGCCAGCCTGGTCTACAGAGTGAGTTCCAGGACAGCCAAGCTACACAGAGAAACCCTGTCTCGAAACCAACCAATGGAAGGAAGGAAGGAAGGAAGGAAGGAAGGAAGGAAGGAAGGAAGGAAGGAAGGAAGGCCAACAGGAAACCATATGTATGTTCGAAAACCATTTTTTAGTCTATAATACTGAGTTTGCATAATTCTGAGAAGATGAAGGAAGCTAAACTGGAAAGGATTTTTTTTTTTCGTTTTTTGAGACAGGGTTTCTCTGTATAGACCTCGCTGTCCTGGAACTCACTCTGTAGATCAGGCTAGCCTCAAAATCTGCCTGCTTCTGCCTCCCAAGTGCTGGGATTAAAGGTGTGCGCCACCACCGCCCGGCTTGGAAAGATTCTTAATGTAATTTAAAGCAGGAAAGTTTTAAGGTAAAAAAGAAATTTAGGGCCGGAGAGATGGCTCAGTGGTTAAGAGCACTGACTGCTCTCCCAAAGGTCCTGAGTTCAAATCCCAGCAACCACGTGGTGGTTCACAGCCATCGGTGATGAGACCTGACGCCCTCTTCTGTGTGTCTTATGCTCACGTCCCACGGCCATGGCAGACAAGTCAATGACTGTCCAGCTTTGCCCGTGTGGCTCTGGCTGACCTGCATTCATTACGTAGACCAGACTGACCACGGACGTGCAGCGCTCCTCTAGCTTTACCCCGCGTGCTGGATTACAGTGGCGCGCGCTGACTTCACTGACACAGCCCTTCGGAACACCTTATCCTGTCTCTCAGCGGTCTCAGTGCCTCACAAACACTGCGGTGCAATCCGAGTCCCATGGACGCACAGGCCTGAGTTTCCAAGGAGCGGACGGCACTGCTCTGCCCACCTGTGAGGCCCAGGAGGCACCTCTCTCCTCAGTTCTGGCAGAGAGGTCAGGCTATAGTAGAGCTCCAGGGGAGAAAACGGTGCCCAGAGCCTACTTCCTAGCAGTCAATGCGAACTACATCCTGTACATTAGAAAACTCAGTCACGGGCTGGAGAGACGGCTCAGTGGTTAAGAGCATGGACTGCTCTTCCAGAGGTCCTGAGTTCAATTCCCAGCAACCACATGGTGGCTCACAACCATCCATAATGAGATCTGATGCCCTATTCTGGGGTGTCTGAAGACAGCTACAGTGTACTTGCATATAATAAATAAATAAAACTTAAAAAAAAAAAGAAAGAAAGGTGGCACACCCCTTTAATTCCAGTACCCCAGGCAGAGGCAGGAGGATCTCTATGAGTTCAAGAACAGCCTGGTCTACATAGAAAAACAGTCATGAAAAACAAAATAAAGCAAAAATTAGATTCACAAGTCACAGCCCTGAACTCCAGCATGCCCTTCCCATTCTAACTTTAAAACAAACAAAAACAACTGACATACAAACCCCATCACACACTTACCAGAATTCTGAATCCGCCATGTTTTTATGAACTGGGTATCAGGGGGTATTGACTCCCCTTCTCCTATGGTGACATCTTCAACAAAGGACATGGAGGGCACACTGATATTTGGGCTCTCGAAGTCATAGTAGGCGCCAATTGCTGCTTGTAAGTTCCTATGGATAAAAAGACGAGAGGCTTCAGTCCACTCTGAAGACATCATCTGGACTGTCGAATGGAAGGGAAATCCTCTCTTAGGGTTGGGCACAGGCAGAGGCTCCCACTATCAGGCCTTCAAAAACCACTGTTTGCCTGGCAGGGGTGGTGCACGCCGGTCGGTAATCCCAGCACTTGGGAGGCAGAGGCAGGCGGATTTCTGAGTTTGAGGCCAGCCTGGTCTACAGAGTGAGTTCCAGGACAGCCAGGGATACACAGAGAAACCCTGTCTCGAAACAAACAAACAAACAAACAAACAAACAAACAAACAACAAACCACTGTTCACTGCTCAAAAACTACTAGAAAAGCAGAACCCACAAACGTGTGAAGTGTCCTAAAGGCACTTCACAGAGGGTGGCAGACCACTGTGAACTACAAAAAGCAGACACAGGGATAGAAGAATACCAACTAAGAGTCTCTCCAAAGCCAGATGTGGTGTAACCCCAAAGAGACTAATTCTCTCCAAAGCCAGATGTGGTGTAATTCCAAAGTGACTAAGAGTCTTCCCAAAGCCAGGCCTGTAACTCCAGAATTTGGACAGAGGCAGGGAGATTATCACTCTATAACTTTGTTTTTAAAAGATTTATCATTTTAATTATGCACACAGGTGTGTGTGTGTGTGTGTGTGTGTGTGTCCCCTCATGTGCATGCACACGGTACTGCAGGTAACCACAGAGGCGTGAGGTACTGGACTCCCTGGAGCTGAAGTTATGGATAGTTGTGAGCTTCCTGTCGAGGGTACTGGGAGCCAAGCCTGGGTCACCTGAAGAGCTTGCAAGTGCCCTTCACCTGCTAAACCAACTCTCCTAAGCCCTCTATAAACTAAGAATAAAACCACAAAAATGGGTGATGGTGGCGCATGCCTGTAATCCCAGCACTTGGGAGGCAGAGGCAAGCGGATTTCTGAGTTTGAGGCCAACCTGGTCTACAGAGTAAGTTCCAGGACAGCCAGGGCTACATAGAGAAACCCTGTCTCAAAAAAACAAAACAATGCCGGGCGGTGGTGGCGCACGCCTGTAATCCCAGCACTTGGGAGGCAGAGGCAGGCGGATTTCTGAGTTCGAGGCCAGCCTGGTCTACAAGTGATTCCAGGACAGCCAGGGCTACATAGAGAAACCCTGTCTCGAAAAACCAAAAAAAAAAAAAAAAAAAAAAAGCCCCCTTGGGCTGGGCATGGTGATGCACGCCTGTAATCTCAGCACTTGGGAGGCAGAGGCAGGCAGATTTCTGAGTTCGAGGCCAGCCTGGTTTACACAGTGAGTTCCAGGACAGCCAAGGCCACAGAGAAACCCTGTCTCAAAAAATAAAAGGGGGGAGGGGAGGAGGCGTTTCTGGGGATGATAGTCTGGGACTCTCTTCTGGTCTGCAGCAGTAAGCCCGCAGCAGACAATGAGCCAATCCGCTGCTTCCAGCACTCAGCTGTGCACATGGAGCTGGTGCGCACAGTAGGAACCACTGCAACACGGACACCAGGAGCAGCCGATCAATACTTCCTGGCTTCGGCCTCGGTGCCTGCTTCTCCAGGTGTTGGCAGCAGCGCCAGAAAGGCAGGCTATACTTAGAGCAAAGATCATGTGATGGCGGCGCGTCACACTAATCAGTACGGGCTGGAATTACGACGACACCAGCTGCAGGCCTGTCCCACGTGCTTGATGAAATTTACATGGAGCAGAGCTGGGCCGGGAGCCAGCTGCACCTGCTCACTCCCTGTTGCATACAAAGGCTTGGACTTTAGTCTTTCAGCCGTTTCCTTTGTAGATAACAATGATCAAAACCATAAATAGTGTCTGGTAAGCCTAAGGTGGCCGCAGACAGAATCCAAGGCACGTCAGTGACCAGCCCTACCCACAAGGACTAAAGACGCTTGAGTGTGAGAAAATAAGACTTCTTTCAATTTTCTCATTTTTTAAAGTTTAGTAAGCCAAGCGGTGGTGGCGCGAGCCTTTAATCCCAGCACTTGAGAGGCAGAAGCAGGCGGATTTCTGAGTTTGAGGCCAGCCTGGTCTACAGAGTGAGTTCCAGGACAGCCAAGGCCACAGAGAAACCCTGTCTTGGGGGGGAAAAAAAAAAAAAAGCAAGCAAGAAAGAAAAACATTTAGTAAAAAGTTGTGTCCATTTTGAAAATAAAGACTACTTTCTTCCTCTTGCAAACAGCCTGAACTGTCTTGGGCTGGGAGGGACACACTGTTGCACATTCAGGAGAATCAGCAATTCTCACAGCCACCGTGGGTGTGCCACCAGGTCAGGCTCCCTGATCACTGGAGATGGAACACTAACAGGAGCACAAGTCACACTCCCTTTACCAGGCAGAGGCGCTCCCCGTCCTCAGAGCTCTAACTCCTCGCACAGCCAAAGCAAGCAGCACTGCTTCCTCACCCACACCCGTGGGTACAGGCCACTCAGCCAGGAAAGACCAAGGGCTTCTTAAAACCTCAACTTCCAGTGAGTGAGCTGGAATGGAGGGAGGTGACCGGGCAAATGACTTCCTAGACACAGGCAGAAAGCAAGCCGACTGCAGCCACAGGCATGGCTGGGCATGCCTCCTGAGCCTCCAGTCAGACTGCTTGCTGCTCAGCCCCGGGCCAGGAGAGCAAGGCCGCTAGCTCCGGAAGCTCCTGCTCCGTGCCAGCATGCACGCGCCTGTCCACACACACAGGCTGCTGCTGGTGACCAGGAAGGAAGAGCACTGGCTGCAGGAGAGCCTCCGCCCCAGTCTGCCTCAGAGCACCTAGCCAGAAACAGTCTTCAATGAAGTTCAGTTAGAACCATTCTGAGGAAGCCAGCTGTGGTGGCACACACCTTTAATCCTGTCTTTCCGGAGGACAGCGTGATCTACAAAGTGAGTTAGTTCTAGGCCAGCCATGGCTGTTACACAGAGAAACTCTGTCTCAACCACAAAACAAAAACCTCCTGACAAAGGACGCATGGACAGTGGAGAGGGTGGAATACCGCAGGACCCTTCCTGTCTGGGAACTGTACAATGGGATGACTGAAGTGCTACACCCTGTCACTACCACAAGACATTTTTTTTTCAGACAGAGTCTCATTATGCAGCCCTGGCTGTCCTGGAACTCAGAAAAATAGACCAATTTGTCCTCGAACTCAGAGATCACTTGCCTGAGTCCCAAGTGCTGGGACTTAGCACCAGGAAGACAAGAGGAAGACCATCACAAATTCAATGCTAGCCTGGGCTACACAGCAAGATTGTACCTCCCACCCCCCAAAAAAAGGTAGAATTGAAAATGTTGCATGAGGGGCTGGAGAGAGAACTCAGCAGTTAAGAGCACCGACTGCTCTTCCAGAAGTCCTGAGTTCAAATCCCAGCAACCACATGGTGGCTCACAACCATCCGTAACGAGATCTGATGCCCTCTTCTGGTGCGACTGAGGACAGCTACAGTGTACTTACATATAATAAATAAATCTTTAAAAAAAAAAAGTAGACAGGCGGTGGTTCCAGGCCAGCCTGGTCTACAGAGTGAGTCCCAGGACAGCCAGGGCTATACAGAGAAACCCTGTCTCAAACAAAAACAAAAACAAAAACAAATCCGAAGAAAAATGTGTGTTTACATGAACGCATGAGAGTACCTTGGGAACGATGTGAAGACCGAGGACACCTGGCTCTCCCCAGCACCATGAGACTATGGATACTGAACTTGGTCACCAGGCTTCGGAGCAAGCACGGGTACTCACAAGGCCGGAGAACTGGCCTTAAGAGCATGTGCTGAGCTGCAGAGGCTCCTGGTTCAATACCAAGCACCCACTCTGTAGATAACAACCATCTGTAACTTTAGTCCAAGGGAATCCAACACCTCTGTAAGCACACTGTGAGTGCGTGTTTACTACACAGATTCAAGCAAAATATCCATACATATGAAGCAGTAAGAAGCCGGGCAGTGGTGGCTGAACACCTTTTTTTTTTTTTTTTTTTTTTTGGTTTTTCGAGACAGGGTTTCTCTGTGTAGCCCTGGCTGTCCTGAAACTCACTTTGTAGACCAGGCTGGCCTCGAACTCAGAAATCCGCCTGCCTCTGCCTCCCAAGTGCTGGGATTAAAGGCGAGCGCCACCACTGCCCGGCGGTGGCTGAACACCTTTAATCCCAGCACTTGGGAGGCAGAGGCAGGAGGATTTCTGAGTTTGAGGCCAGCCTGGTCTACAGAGTGAGTTCCAGGACAGCCTGAACTACACAGAGAAACCATGTCTGGGGGAAAACAAAAACAAAAACAACAACAACAAAAAAAGCAGTAAGAAATAAAAACACAAGCTGACATTGTGGTGCACGCTCCGTACAATAGAAGCAGAGACAGAAGGACCAGGCGTTCACAATGAGCTCAAGGCTAACCTGGGCCACACAAGTTCCTACCTGCTCTAAGGTACAGGGAAATTTAGATAGGCTACAGCAAAAGGAAACGTCCAGCCAGACATGGTAGTTAATGTCTGTAGTCACAGTACTCAAAAGGCTAAGGTAGGAAGGACTGTCAGGAGTTTGGGGCCAGCCTGGGCTACACAGTAAGTTCTAGGTCACTAGCCTGAGCTACAATATAAGACACCAGCCCCCCAAAAAGGAGAGGGGATATGAAGGGGATTGGTAAGATGGCTCACTGGGTAATGGCATCTGCTTCTGGGCCTGACAGCCTGAGTCTTGTCACTGCACCCATAATAGCAGGAGAGGCCTGCCTGCCTCCTGACAACCTCTCCTGTCTGCCACATGAGCAGGGGCTACCATACACATGCACACAGTAAATGCAGGGGTCGGGATGGAAAAGAAAAGAGAAAAAGTTAAAGAATTAAAAACAACTTTCCTTCAGCTGAGGGAACAGCTCAGGGGTAGAGTGTTGAGTGTACACACAGCCAGACTTCACCCCAGTACCAAAGAACACACACCAGGCCACAAAGCATGGGACACTTATTGTAATGAGGGGAGGACTATCACAGCCGTGGAGCCCCCGACCCGTGGAGCTCCTGCTTTATCCCAGTGTGTCCTTTGCCCTCAGACCCACATGCCAAGGCACACTGGGAAATTGCCTCAGCAGCAGCCCTTCTCTGGCCAAGCCTCATGGGTGCTTTCACTCAGGGGTTGCTGGAGGAGAAGAGGACACACAGCAGGAAGGCACTCTCCTGTGAAGATGGAGAAACAGAGCTCAGCGCTCTGGAAGCAGGGAGCCCCAGAGGCCCCTGCAGCCAGGCTCAGTCCAGGCTCAGGCTGCTAACTATTAAGATGAACTTGCACATGGAAGCCACATGTTATAGGAACTGACTGCAATGCAAACCCCTAAGGCAGGGACTGTGTGTGCCGCCGTGTGCTTCACTGTGGACTCAGGGAGAACCACAGGAGGACAGGCAGGCTGCGCACTGCTAACCCAGGCTGCACTCTGCTGAGTCACTTCCGCCATGGACCTCTGTGTCCAAGAACTCACATTTCAGTCAAAAATGCAGGTTTAGAATAGCTCCTTGTTTTGGTCCCTGGATTTAATTTCCTGAAATGATTTACAGTCGCTGTGTCTCTGGTAAGTACAGTTTCTGGAAATGATGGGACACTGGGAGGAGACCCGACAGTGTGCACTACCCCAAGTGCCCCCATGAGAGCACAAGCGTGTTCAGACACAGCACTCCTCACAAACAATTTTGGTTTGTCAGGAAACTCACAGTGAGTTGTGATATGATCAGATGAATCTGCAATTAAGCAGAGTTCCAAACTGATCTGATCCTAAGACTGTCAAAGAGGTGTTTCCTAGTTTAAAAATACAAAGAACTTTTGGGTTTGACTTTTTTTTAAAGTTGCCAAAAAATATCTGAATACACATTCATTTCTATAATCTAGTTGTTATTGCTGTAAAAACTGGGAAATATAATAAAGGCAGATTTTATGGGCTTTGCTGAGAAATATACCTTTTACAATCTCTTTGATAAAATGTTTCCCTTGTGTGTAAGAATTCCTGCCTGTGAGATCTCTAGACAGTGTGCTTCCTATAGGGACCAGCCTCAAAGTGGCTTCAGTTTCATTTCCCCCGCGGTACATGCTGGCTATGCCCATCTTTGGAGATGATATGAAAGTAAGCCACGCATGTCCACAGTGCCACATGGCACATGTAAGAGAACACGTACAGAGGAGGTAACCAACTCTATGCTTGTCTCCTAGTGAAAGCGAAGTCTATAAAGGGTCAAACACACCCAACAGTACCACACCCTAACAAACGGGGAGCAAGGCGCTCGCTCACCTCAGCAACTTTAAGCACTGGTCTGAGGATATATGGCTGCTGCGAAACAGGTAACTTTAAAAAGCTACATAGAGCCTGGCAGGGGGGGCGCACGCCTGTAATCCCAGCACTTGGGAGGCAGAGGCAGGCGGATTTCTGAGTTCAAGGCCAGCCTGGTCTACAGAGTGAGTTCCAGGACAGCCAGGGCTACACAGAGAAACCCTGTCTCGAAAAAAAACCTAAAAAAAAAAAAAAGTTATATACTAGAGGGAGAGACATACTGGATTAATTGAATGCTATCATCTTAGCAGCCTGAACTTGGTTCCTGGGTCCCATGGGGGACCCAGGAACCAAGTAGTCCCTGACCGCCATAAATATGCCATGGTACGCCACCCACCAATAGTACAACTTTTCCCCAAAATATAAGCCGAGCGTGGTGGCGCACGCCTGTAATCCCAGCACTTGGGAGGCAGAGACAGGCGGATTTCTAAGTTCGAGGCCAGCCTGGTCTACAGAGTGAGTTCCAGGACAGCCAGGACTACACAGAAAAACCCTGTCTCGAAAAAAACAAAACAAAACAAAACAAACAAATAACTAAATAAATAAAGGTTAGGGTGTGAGAGGCCGGTCGTCCTCAGCACCGCCAGCGCAGCCAGCAGAGCCCTTAGCTAACCCCGTTAACACCACACCCCAAGCCGCAGCACACGCCTCAGACAGACCAGTCTCAGATGGGAAAAAGGACTCAAACATGGTTTTATGCATTTCAGAATAAATGGGCTTTGAAAAAACATTTTTCTTCCTTTAAAACCAGGTCTCAGCCGGGCAGTGGTGGTGCACGCCTTTAATCCCAGCACTTGGGAGGCAGAGGCAGAGGCAGGCGGATTTCTGAGTTCAGGCCAGCCTGGTCTACAAAGTGAGTTCAGGACAGCCAGGGCTACACTGAGAAACCCTTTCTTGAAAAACCAAAAACCAAAAAACCAAACAAACCAAAAAAAAAAAAAAAAAAAAAAAAAAAAAAAAAAAACCCAAAAAAACAAAACCAAAAACCAAAACAAAACAAAACACCGAGATCTCACTAAATGAAGTGTCACACAGTCCTTGACCACTTCTGTAGCTCAGACAGGCCTTAAGCTTGGGACCCAACCGCGTCAGCCTGGACTGTAGCTTCTGCTGCCAATCTAGGAGTCCTTATCATTTTAGGACTAGATTAAGTTGCGCAGGTGATACCTGTGATCCAACGCACCAGAGGCTGAAACAGGAGAAGCCGTCCCACTGTGATGTCAGTCTGGGCTACACAGTACACTCCAGGCCAGCATGGGCTAGAGGGGCCCTTGCTGAAACAAAATAGCCCAGAATGGTTGCAGTCTATGATGCAAGCCCATCACTTAAGAAGTAAACTCAGGGGCTGGAGCACTGACTGCTCTTCCAGAAGTCCTCAGTTAAAATCCTGGCAACCACACAGTGGTTCCAAACTATCTGTAATGGGATCTGATGCCCTCTTCTGGTGTGTCTGAAGACAGCAACAGTGTGCTCATATCCATAAAATCTTTTTTTTTTTAAGAGGCTATTGCCTTAAAAAAAAAAAAAAGAGAGGTAAACTCAGCTCACTCAGGAGTTCACAGCCTGTACAACACAAGGAAGGGAAGAGGGGAGGGAGACTGGGAGGAAAGGGCGGAGTGAGAACAAAACAGTGAACAATCTTCAGTTCACAGCCGGGGTGGCGGCATGCACTGAGATCCAAGGGGGCGCACTGAACTTGCGGTCGGCCTGAGCTGACTGAAAGACTGTCTCCAAAGAGCCCCTTGCCATTTACCCTAAAAAGAGAATTAACTGTACCTTTAGAGAATACCTTAACTTAACAGGGGATAGCCATTTGAGGGAGGGAACCTCGGCTGAGAAAATGCCCCTATAGAACTGGACTGAGAGCTGGCCTGGAGGACTTTTTTTTTTTTTTTTTCTTAATGATTGACATAGGAGGGCCCGCCCACTGTGAGTGGGGCCATCCCTGGGCTCTCATCATTCTGGGTTCTACAAGAAAGCAGGCTGAAGCCGGGCATGGTGGCGCACGCCTGTAATCCCAGCACTTGAGAGGCAGAGGCAGGTGGATTTCTGAGTTCGAGGCCAGCCTGGTCTACAGAGTGAGTTCCAGGACAGCCAGGACTACACAGAGAAACCCTGTCTCAAAGAAAAAAAAAAAAAAAAAAAGTAAGCAGGCTGAGCAAGCCACGGTGAGTAAGCCAGTAAGCAGCGCCCTCCACGGCCTCCGCATCAGCTCCTGCCCCGGCCGGGTTCATGCCCTGACTGCGCTCAGTGGTGAACTGGAAATAGAAGTGTGAGTGAATACTCTTTCCTCCCCATGTTGGCTTTTAGTCATGGGGTTTCATCTCAAAAACTCACCCTAACCCTACCTCAGACTGCAACTAACAAAAGAAGAAGAAAATAACCTTTGTGCAACCACCGTGTAAGGAGTTCAGGTTCATCCACGAATGCTGTGGGCTGACAGACTGCTGAGGCTCTTGGACATGTAACCTCACACCGCGTTTGGTGTACTGGAAGGAAAAACAGCTAGCCATTATTTCTATCAACCACAAAAAAAAAAAAAAAAAAAATGGTTTAACCTAAATCTAATCTGACAGTGCAACTTATCAACAATGTCAGCCACTCAGAGGCAGCAAAGGCTACGTCCAGGTTTTAAAGTCCTGGGGCTGGAGAGCAGTCAGCCGTAGTCACTGTTAAAGCACTAGTCACGTGGATCAGGGACCAGCATGGGCTCCCAGCACCCACATGGTGGTTCACAGTCCTGGCACTCCAGCCCCAGAGATCTGACGCCCTCGTTTGGCCTCCTTGGGCTGCAGGCATGTGTGCGCACACACAGGTGGGCAATATACACAAAATAAGACATTTTAGAAAATTCTAAACTGCCGGGCGGTGGTGGTGCACGCCTGTAATCCCAGCACTTGGGAGGCAGAAGCAGGCGGATTTCTGAGTTTGAGGTCAGCCTGGTCTATAGAGTGAGTTCCAGGACATCCAGGGCTATACAGAGAAACCCTGTCTCGGGGGGGGGGGGGGGAGTACAAACAGCCAGGCCAGATGGGACAGGTCCTGTAATAATAGTTCTAGCACTCAGGAAATGGAGCCAGGAAAGATGACCAAGGTTCAAGGCCAGCCTGGTCTCCAATGCCAGGCAAGTTAGGACTTCATTCTGAGAACCTGAATAAAATCATCCTCAAAAACAAGAAAGAAAGAAAAAGAAAAAGAAAAAGAAAAAGAAAAGAAGGGAGGGGAGGGGAGGGGAGGGGAGGGGAGGGGAGGGAAGGGGAGGGGAGGGGAGGGGAGGGGAGGGGAGGGGAGGGGAGGGGAGGGAAGGGAAGGGAAGGGAAGGGAAGGGAAGGGAAGGGGGTAAAGGCAGACAGACATTCCCTAAGATAGCAGCTACTGTGGTGGTACATGCTTGCTGGCCCAGCACTGGTGAGGCTTGAGGCAGGAGAATCCTGAGTTGAGGGTCAGTCTGGACTATAACATGAAAGGACGAACAGGAAATTTCCAAGGCCAAAAGGAAGAGGGTTTTCTTTCTTTCTTTCTTTCTTTCTTTCTTTCTTTCTTTCTTTCTTTCTTTCTCTGTCTGTCTCTGTCTCTCTCTCTCTGTCTCTCTCTGCTGGCCTGTCTCTGAAAGCACACTGAGTTGCACTGCAGTCCAGTCAAGGCAAGGGCTCTGGAGTCAGAGCAGCTATCAAAGGCTTCCAGAGAATGGAGCGATTATGATTCATTCAAAGAATCAAAACAATTACAATATATCAAGATCCAACTCGGCCTTCAAAATCTAAGAAAATATGGCTAGCCTTCAAACAAACTGTCCAGTCAAACTCCTACCAACTATGGTTCAGAGAATGAAAGAAGTTGATTCAGAATGCCAAAGTCTCAGATATTCCCACTGCATTTTCAAAAAGGCTAGCTTTAAGGGGATGGAAGGTTTTCCAAGAAGTGGGCTCCAGCCACTTCACAGAATGGAGCCCGTGCTGAGAAACACGCAGCAGGCTGACAGCTCAACTAGGAAGACCACTATGGAACCAGAGCTTTGGGATCCATTATTTTGTCTTTTTTTTTTTTTTGAGAAAGGTCTCTCTCCCTCAAAGAGAACTACAGGGCCCCTGCCTTCCATGGTACAATGGCTGGCACAGACTATTTTTAATATTTACTTTAAAAAAATATTTAAAGTATATGGATGTCCCTCGTGTGCAGCATGTGTGCACTGATTGCCCACAGGCCAGAAGAGGGCATCAGATCCCCTGGTCTGGACTGACCAACACCTGTAAGCTGTGATGCAGAGGCTGAGAATTCAGCCTGGGACCTCTGCAACAACAGACAAAGCCTTTAACCACTAAGCCAGCTCTCCAATTCCTTAGAATACCTTTTATTTTAAAACATGGGAGGGGGGAAAAGAGCTGACAGAACACTTAACATATCTGATGAAATGGAAAACAAATACACAGCTGGACAGAACAAAGATTATTTAATTTGAAAAAAAAAAAAAAAAGCAGCCAACGCCTTTAATCCCAGCACTTGGGAGGCAGAGGCAGGTGGATTTCTGAGTTCAGGCCAGCCTGGTCTACAGAGCTAGTTCCAGGACAGCCAGGGCTGTACAGAGAAACCCTGTCTCGAAAAACAAAAACAAAAACAAAAACAAAGCAGCCAAGCAAAACACGAAGCTAGAGCAAGCAGGCGGAGGTGGTACATGCTTCTTTGATTCAAGCAAAGGCAACAGGATCTGAGTTTAAGGTCAGCCCCAGTTACAGGACAGGCAGAGCTACAAAAAAGAAATGTTTCAAGCCTGGCGTGGTGGTGCACGCCTGTAATCCCAGTACTTGGGAGGCAGAGGCAGGCGGATTGAGGCTAGCCTAGTCTACAGAGTGAGTTCCAGGACAGCCAGGACTACACAGAAAAACCCTGTCTCGAAGAAAGAAAGAAAGAAAGAAAGAAAGAAAGAAAGAAAGAAAGAGAGAGAGAGAGAGAGAGAAAGAAAGAAAGAAAGAAAGAAAGAAAGAAATGTTAAGAGAAGGGGGAAGGAGGACTAGGTACTAAGCATTAGGCCAACTGGGCTGGGGTGATCAGCAAGAACAGCACAAATCTATTGAATGTCACTCCATATCCTATAAACACAACTACTTTATTAAAATGGATTTTAAAAACAGCTGAGGATGTAACTCAGTGGTACAGGATTTACCTAGCATGGCCCTGGATTAGCATTCCAAGACTCTCAAAATAAATGTATTTCATTCCTTTGCTTTTGGTGAGTCACCCAGGTACACCAACGACCCCAATACGCTCTGTCAATTAAGGGGTGAAAAGACCAGGCGGGAAAAGTGAGCACTGAGCAGGCTCTTTCCTTCCTGTGTAAATGCCTCATAAACTGAGGTGAAAACATCTCACACAAGGCACGGCAACATACAAATGACCAATAAGAATAAAGAAAATGAACAATCTCCCAGACCAAGCAGCTCACAGCCACTTGTAACTGTATCTCCAGGGCGTTTGAGACCTTCTGGCCTCTGCTGGCACCCCTGGGATATACTCATACAAGCACGCATCTTTTTAAAAATAAAGTACATGGTTCACAGGCATACATATAGGCAAAACACCTACAAGAATTAAATCTAGTAGCATTAAAAAAAAAACTAATAGAACAACAAAAAAGTTCTGGTGGCAAGAGGGGGAAAAAAAAGGCAAAGTCTTAATGGTTTTGAAATCCAGATGGCCAGTACATAGACATGGTTCATCATATATTTTTTCTGAGTATATGAGAAAGCAGTGAGCCGGGCGGTGGTGGCACACACCTTTAATCCCAGCACTTGGGAGGCAGAGGCAGGCGGATTTCTGAGTTCGAGGCCAGCCTAGTCTACAGAGTGAGTTCCAGGACAGCCAGGGCTACACAGAGAAACCCTGTCTCAAGAAAACAAACAAACAAACAAACAAACAAACAGTGATACAGCACACTGGAGGCAGGAGAGAGCAAGAGGACCAGGCATTCCAAGCCAGCCTTAGATACATGGTGAGTTCAAGGCAGCCCCAGGCTACATAAGGGAAAACAATGGAAAAGGAAAGAAAGCAGAGAAACAGCCACCCTGCATATGAGCAAAGCACTGAACCACACCAGCAAGCAAGGAAACGCAGAAACACCTTCTACCCAACAGACAAGGAAGCCTGGCAAAGCGCAACCTCAAGTTCTCAGTCAGGAAGCAAGCTTTGTAACTGTCTCATTCCCAAGATGAACTGCAACATCTTCAAGGAGGGAATCTGGAAACATTCTTGAGAACCTCTAAATTAGTAAGCCAGATAGATGTGGTGGAACACATCTCTAATCCCAGGGTTCAGTCAGTTGAGGTAGGATGGTCAGTAGCACTTCAAGGCCAGTCTTGGATACAGGAAACCTTGGTCACTTCCTATAAAGATGGAAGTGTTTGGTGTGGCTGCACACATCTGTAATCCCTGCACTGGGGAAGCAACTAGACGCAGGTACCTGCCAACTCCAGTCTAGCCTCTACATGGTGCGTCTGCAGCATATCCACACCGCGAGTTCTAGGCCAGCCAGGAGTACACGGGGAGACTCTAAAAACAAGTGTCTAAATGGCAGAATTGCCTATCTTTTTTGTGCTGGACAAGTTAATGTGTTGTAAGTCATAAGTCACAACAAGAAAGAGAGGTTAGGCTGGGCAGTGGTGGCGCATGCCTTTAGTCCCAGCACTTGGGAGGCAGAGGCAGGTGGATTTCTGAGTTCGAGGCCAGCCTGGTCTACAGAGTGAGTTCCAGGACAGCCAGGGCCACACAGAGAAACCCTGCCTCGAAAAACAAAAAAGAAAGGAAGGAAGGAAGGAAGGAAGGAAGGAAGGAAGGAAGGAAGGAAGGGAGGGAGGGAGGGGTGGGGGGGAGGTTCGGCAAGTTAACAGATATCTTATAATATTTAAAAACTTTACACAGGACTTCTGTGACTATGGACAGCCTCATCCAGCCTCCCTTCTGGATCCCAGCACAGAGGGAAACACATGCTAAAATATACTGTGAATCCCACATCCACAGAGAGGCTGGAGATGGCTCAGTGGTTAAAAAAGCACTGACTACTCTAGCAAAGGTACTGGATTTAATTCCCAGGACCCAACATCAGCTCAGAACCAGCTCATCTCAGGGGATCCAACGCCCTCTTCTGGCCTCCTAAGACACTAGACATGGAGACATGCTACATATATATATGCAGATATTCAGGCCAAACCCAAATACACAGAAAATAAAATAGATCCGTTGTCGTTTGAGACAGGGTTTCTCTGTGTAGCCCCAGCTGTCCTGGAGGCCCCTGGCAGATGCACATCTGTCTGCATTCAGTGCAGATGCAACAGAGCTTGATGCTCTGACCATGTTAGGTGTGAGCTAATGGAGCAAGAACCAGGCATGGTGGCTCATAGCCCTAAGCCGCAGAAGGAGGAGGATCACCTGACTCGGGGGCTAGCCTGGGTTAGAGTGAGACTCCACCAGAAGTGCGTCAGAAGCATGTCTTATGTTGGTCAATCTTTAGAGAGTGACTGGTCCGTAAAAGTCCCCGAGCTGATGACCACAGCATAGCGTCAAGCTCAGCAGCTCTCCCAAGAATCACAGGCCTACACCATCAAGCCTGGCTTTTTATGTGCACATCCATAAGGCAGTGATTGGAAGGCTGTTCCATGCCACTAAAGGACAGAGATACAGCTGAGCTCTTATCTCAATGCAGGAGGCCCTATGTTCAATTCCTGGGAATGGAGGAAAAGAAGAAAAGTTGGTTCAGCAGGTAAATGTTTGCTTTGCAAACCGGATGACTTGATCTGACACCTAAAACCCACAGAGGAAGAGCCAACTCCCCCTGACCTCTGAGCATCCTGGAAAGCTTTCTAACACATACTGCTATGCACCATAGAAAGGGAAATATAGACTGCCAATCCCAGAAAAGAAACAATCCTGTGATTTCGTAGCCAGGAAGAAAGAGCAGAGTGCATTTTTTTTCTTTTTTTCCTTTTTGGTTTTTTTTCGAGACAGGGTTTCTCTGTGTAGCTCTGGCTGTCCTGGAACTCACTCTGTAGGCCAGGCTGGCCTCAAACTCAGAAATTCGCCTCCCTCTGGCTCCTAAGTGCTGAGATTAAAGGCCTGTGCCACTACTGCTTGGCAGCTGAGCGCTTTCTAAGGAAGAGAAAGCCCTGGGGCTGCAGGACCTCCAGGCTGTATGGAAAAAGGGAACAGGCAATGAAGCCGCCCCAGAGAAGTCAGCTCCACAGAGAAAGGATCTACCAAGAGTCCACCACCCAGAGCATAAGACGCTTACAACTTCACAGCCAACACAGAAACCTGCTGAAAGGGGGAAGGACTAGAAGACAGATTTCCCCAAAGAAAATGTACAAATGGTCAACAAAAACATCAAAGATATAAAATCAGTAACTAGAAAATAAGAGTGCAGATCATGAGGAAGGGCCGACCAGCAGGTGCAGCAGGCAGGGTGCTTGCTGTACTGTACAAGCCTCCTGACCTCCATCCTGTCTTGACCTCCATCCACTGGGGCTCCCATATCCACCACGCAGGCACACAATGGTACATTTGAAAAAGTGTATCAGTGTTGGCTGCACTGACTAGGACCGCTATTTGTTTGTTTATTGGGGTTGTCCTGGTGATGATGTGAGGAGGGAGGGAGAGGACTAAGACAGGCCCTCATTCATCCCTTGCAGAAATGTGAAGTCACTGGGAAGCCTTGGCAGCCCTCAACCACTGTGGTGGCCCGGCACCCGCACTCGCACTGGCAGTCTTCTAAACTTATGGGAACGGGTGCTCAAGCTCCAGACGGACTGACAGACAGACAGCGATGGGAGAAAGAAAGAAAGCAGCCAGACACAAAAGGTCAAATACGTTATCATTCTATTTATAGACTCGCTCCGTCTGAGGTAACGCAACTGAGGGCAGGTGCCAACCATAGTTGGGAGGTGCCAGGGCAGGAGGAAATTCTGCAGAGGTTGCGGCTGCCCCTGGGGTGACTGTTGTGAAGTACTGGGAACCCGTGGGGTGACTTGACCAGACTGCTGGATCACATGCAACCTCAGCACGCTGAGAGGCAGAGGCAGAGGCAGGGGAGGCCTGTAAGCTTCCTGCCAGTTAATTCCAGAGCACAGAGTTCTGGGCCAGCCAGGGCTACACAGCAGAACCCTGTCTCAAAACAGGACAGTCAGCTTTACAGCAGCAATTGTATTCATTCCTAACGACTCCACATAACCAATACTCTACACCAAAACGACTCCACACTTGTCAGTCCAGACCTCAGCATGCCTGTCCCAGACCAAACTCTCCCCAGCGGCCGCACAGGGTTTTGCGTATCCTGACCAGGCTGAGACATGCCCGTCATCTCAGGTAGACTAGGAATCTTCCTGCGCATCATACAGCTTTTCTCATATCGCTTCAGGCACTAAAGTTCCTATGGGAGATCAATTAGGAGGGGAGCGACAGACACTTCCTACTTTTTTTTTTACACTCTTGCTAGCATCTGCCTCCAACATGTTTAAATCCAGCCTTGTAGGGCTGGAGATGGCCCAGTGGCTAAGGCCCTCACTTCTGCCAGTTCAGTTCCCAGCACCCACAGTGGGCGGCCTACCAGTGCTTTTAACCCCAGATGCAGGAGTCTAATGCCTCTGTGGGCACCTGCACGCATGTGTGCATACCAACACACCGATGCACCCGCGTGCAGCTCAAGTGTGCACTCAACTTTAAATAAAAATCCTTACACAAACAAGCAGCACTCCCTGGTGGTCTTTGCTGTTGCACACACAGCAGATGAACTCTGGGGTGAGGTGGACGGGAAATGGTAAGGAAGCCAGCCCCGGAGCAGTGTGCTGGTGGCTGTAGTGCACACCTTTAATCCCAGCACTGGGGAGGCAGAGGCTAGCCTGGACTACACAATGAGTTCCAAGACAGCCAGGGGTACACAGAGAGGAAACCTTGTCTTAGAAAAAAAGAAAAGAATATACGCCCAGGGCTGGTAAGATGGCTTAGTGGGTGAGAGTGTCTGTGATCAAGCCTGAGTACCTGAGTTTGATCCCCAGGCCTACACTGCAGGAGCCAACCCAATTCCACAAGGAGTAGGCATGCCCACGTCCCCTCCTCACAATGATAACTAACATGTGAGAAGCAAGACACAAGAGCCAGTCCTACCTCTGTAATGTGGCTCCATCAATGAGCGACTCCCTCAGGCAAACACACATGGGGCGGGAGGGGGTGTTGAAGCAGGTCTGAGGTACATCTGAGGAGGGCCCTGATCCCTGATCTTCCATCTACAGGGCCAGCAAGCCTAACTCATACATATGTAAGAAGACAGCTGAAAAATCAAGTCTCATCTTTAAATCAGAGACTGGGTCAGAGAAATGTTAGCGAGGGGCTGTGACTGGGAATGGGGTTAAGCTCAGAGGACACACAGGGGGAACACACAAAAGGTAACTTACTTCACACTGATTCCAGCTCTCTCTCTGGTTAACCTTTACCCAACAGGGAGCTGCTGACAGCACAGGAGGGCATTACTGTGTAAGAAGATTTTCTTCAGTTTTTCTAGAAAACTTATGTTCCAGACAGGAGCTATACAGCTCACCTGTAGAGTGTCTTTCTAGCGCCCAGAGTCTCAGTTTGCACAGTATACACCAGATGCACCTATAATCCCAACAGCTGGTAGAGGCAGGAGGGTCAACAGTTCAAGGTTATCCTAAACTGAAGAGCAAACTCAAGGCCACCCTGGGAGAAGTGAAACCCTTTCTCAGAGATAAGAAAACCCGCTCCACCCAAGGCAGGGCGCCAAAAAATAATCCCTGAAGGTCCCTGGATGCCCAGAGGCAGCGCAGATGCTTTAATTCAGCAGGAACCTAAGAATGGCCAACGCTATCCCCAACTGTTAGTGAGGAGAAACAACTACAGCCAGTCACAGGCTGGTCCAATGCTAACTCCTTGTGGCTGAGTGTGCTGTGCACGCATTAATCCCCGCACTTGGGAGATCTTTGAGAGTTTAAAGCCAGCCTGGTCTACAGAGGAAGTTCATGGACAGACCTATCTCAAGAAAGGAAAGGAAAAAAGCAAAAACAGAGAACTTTCCCATACACAAGAGAACGCTTTACAGAATAGAAAATGAATTGTACACTTAAAATCAGTCAAGATGGTGACTTCACTGTGTGCATCTTACATTTTCTCTCTATTCTGATACAGGACAAGAGTTCACTTAGCCATGATTCAGTGCCATGCTCGCCTTCCTCGCCTTCCTTCGAGTATGCACACCCACCTCCCATGGAGTCTCCTTTTTTGACACGTGGTTCTGCAATGCAGCCCTGGGGTCCTGTAACAACCTACGTAATCCAGGCTGCCTTGGATATACAGACTTCAGCCTGCCTCTGCCTCTCCAGTGCTAGAATTAAAAATGTGTGCCTGGCTTCCCTTATCCTTTAATTCAGTCCAGTCACATGTATGAAAGAAATTCCAGCCTGGGCAGTCGTGGCACACGCCTTTAGTCCCAGCACTTGGGAGGCAGAGATAGGCAGATTTCTAAGTTCAAGGGCAGCCTGGTCTACAAAATGACAAAAACAAACAAACAAACAACAACAACAACAACAAAACACCAAACAAACAAAAAACCAAAAGAACTTCTACTGACAGGAAATAGCTTGATCTACAAACTATTCCATTTAGCTGTTTTGGTGCTGAGGCTTGAACCCAGAGCATCATGGGTGCTAGGCAACTACTCTAACCACTGAGCTACATCCAGTCTTCAGTTTGCCCTTTGGATACTGAATCTTTAAAAAAATTTATTTACTTATTATATGTAACTACACTGTAGCTGTCTTCAGACACTCCAGGAGAGGGAGTAAGATCCCATTATAGATAGTTGTGAGCCATCATGTGGTTGCTGGGATTTGAACTCAGGACCTCTGGAAGAGTAGTCAATGCTCTTAACCACTTAAGGCATCCCTCCGCCCCCCCCCCTTCCTATCTATATATTTTATGTATGAGTGCCCTGTCTTCATGCAAACCAGAAAAGGGCGTCAGATCCCATTACAGATGGTTGTGAGCCACCATGTGGTTGCTGGGAATTGAACTTAGGACCTCTGGAAGAGCAGTCAGTGCTCTTAACCACTGAGCCATCTCTCCAACCTTTTCTTTTCTTTAGTTTTCTTTTTTCTCTCTCTTTTTCTTCCTTCCTTCCTTCCTTAAAAATGATGGTGCATGCTTCTGATCCCAGCGCTGGAGGAGAGGCTCAGGCGGGAGGATCTGAGCTCCAGGCCAGGGCTACAGAGTGAGGCCCTGTCTCAAAAGAAACCAAAAACTATACAACAGAGTTACTTGGGAAGGAAGGACAGGCTCCTGAACCCCAGCTCCTGGATGTGGGAGCAGGAATCAGGAGCTCTAGGCCAGCCTGGAGTGTGTATGATCCCGACTCAACAAAAAGAAGAAAAAGGAGGTGGGTACATACAAGACAGCATGTTCTCTTTTCTAAGACCAACATGTCAGGTTTTTGATGCAGACAACAAACACTCCTTGGGTTTCTTTTTAGAAGAAACTTGGAATCATCATTTTAGAATAATGGTTTTTAACCATATTGCAACTTTATTGTTTTAATTTTTAAGCCCTATTTTATTCTGCCTTTTGTCTATACCTCAAATCTCACAAGCCTGTCACTTTGAAGACTTGAATGACACCTGTTACAGAATGTTGTGTAGCATTTATCCAATGATGTCTTTGATTGATTAGTTGGTTGGGATCTAGAGACAGGGTTCTGTGTGAAGCCCTGGGTCTCCTGCTCTGGCCTTGAACTCCCATGTGCTGGAATTAAAGGCGTGAAAACTACTAATGCTTGGGGTACAAAATCTTAAGTACACAGCTGGTCCATGGGGTCTTTTTTGTGTAGTTCTGAGAACTTTTATCTTTTAATTAAAAAGTATGAGTAGCATGGCAGTGGTACATACCTTTAATCCTACCTCCCAGAAGGCAGAGGCAGGTGGATCTCTTGTGAGTTCGAGGCCATCCAGGTCTACCTAGGAAGTGCCAGGATGGCTGGAGTTACATAATAGAGATTCTGGCTCACAAAAAAACAAACCCAGTCTTTACAATCACTCTGCTTGAGAGATGCATGCAGATGTATGAAGGTCAGGTCACAAGACCGAGGACCAATGGCCCTTGCGGCTCTTCAGTATTTGAACGGTCACATCAGGAGAAACTAGGGAGAAACAATGTTCTCCTATCAAATTGCCAAGCTTCCTGGTGTAAATAAGAGGGGGGGGGAGGAAGGAGCTGGGAGGCGGGAAGCAGACAGGCAACAGAACTCTACACACGCTAGAGCTCTTAGGAACTAGACTAGCGCAATACCCACTCCTGCAGCCGTCCACAACCTACCACTGTCTCAGTCATGGGCTATGCTCAGGATTTTTTTTTTTAAACGGGCTCCCAATGCACCCTGGGTGGCCTGCAACTTGCTATGTAGACCAGCCTAGCCTCAACTCACTTAAGATGTGCCAGCTTCAGTCTCTGGGGTGCAAGGCTTCAAGGTGCGCCCAAATGAAACTCACCTAGGTGGTGCTCGGAAAGCTAGCTCCGTTCCCGGCATCAGACCATCTGGACCTGAGACAAGCACAGGAGCTGGAGAGACTGCTGAGCAGAGGGCCTGAGCTGTTTCTAGGACCTCCTCCCAGCAGCTCACAGCCCAGACGAACCCGATGCCTCTACCGCCAAAAGAACCCGCACACACATACAATTAGAAAATAAAAATAAAGTATTTTTTAAAGACACAGACAGAACTCACAAGTACTTGCTTAACTGTAAAGGCTGTGTCTTTCATTCAATGCCTCTGACACTAAAATACCAGCCCCATTCTTGCAATGATTGTTTTTTTAAGACCAACAGTGAAAACGTAGATCACCTCTGGTTCTCATCACAGATAAGCATCATGGGGTGGGGTGGGGTGGGGTGGGAGTGCACTAGGCAGGAGTAGGATAAAAATCTAAGCTTACAACCTCTTTTCAGACATTGCTCGAGGCATCGGGTGGACATGGAAATAATGGGAGTTTGTTCAAGGGATGCCAAGAGAAACAAGATTCCACACGTCAGGGCACTGAACGCTCAACCCAGGGCAAAGGGCACGCACCTCCTTGCTTTTTACCCAAATCCCGATTAGTTGCTTCACCTGAGAGCCTTTCAAAGGCAGTCTAATGGTCTCCAGTTCCTCCCTCACCCAGAGTGAACTTAACAACTACTATTTGGAGACCAGGAGAAAGTCTTCTCATCAAAAACAACAAGTACTCCTGAAAGAGGCAAGACACACGTCGGTACTTAAGAGAGAGCTTCATCAGTCTGTACAACCCAACTACAAGCCAAAGCACCTGGTCCCCAACCTAACCATCTCCCCAGTGTTCTGTCAAATAAGCCCACCATTCAGTAAGCTTGTTAAAGTTCCCAAGGCCAAGCTTCTGCCCGAGACTCCAGTGTCTTCACAAAGTTCCTGCCTCCAAGATCGGCTCCTTTTCCCTCCACTTTCTGAAGGCTTTTCCCAGTCCTTCTCCCAGGCTTGGAACTCCAGGTTCCCCCATGAGATGTCACTTCTCCCTGGCACAACTCTTCCTTTCTCACGGTACTCAGTTGATTATCATTTGTGTTCCCTCCGCCCCAAAAGTCATTTTCCTCCTTATCTCTCCTCATATAAACACACACACACACACACACACACACACACACACACACACTCTATTCTCAGCTCTCCCGCGCCCAGAGTTCGACCGCAGCACCTCACACACTCCCTCGAGTTTGCTCACCGTCCTGACATCCTCAGCTCCTACACTTCACATCTATTTAAGAGGAAAATACTTCGCAACTCTCTTTTCCTGTGCTTTTTACTCCCGTGACACTCGCTTTTCGTTCCAGACCGACTCCCTTGGCTTTCATCCCACCACGTCCCCCCTCTTCGGTCCCGGACTCCCAGCCACCTCCCGGGCTGGGCCCTGCCCTGCCCTGCCGGACCCCGCGAGCGAGCGGGCTCCGGTGTTTTTCCTCTCGCGGGCGAGGCCGCAGCCAGCAGGGTTGGCTCCGCGTGGGGCAGGCTCACCAGTTGGTCATGTCCAGGAAGAAGGCGCAGCCGGCCGGGTTGAGCTGGAAGCCGAGTAGGCGCTGGAACTCGGAGATGAGCACGTCCTTGTCTGTGGTGCCCAGGCAGCTGAACTTCTGCATGAGCTCGGGATCCAGGTCCACGTCCATGCCCTCCATGGCGGGGGGCCCGGACGCACAGCTTCCACCGCCCGGACCTGCTTCTCCACGGGCGGCCGCCGCGCCCGGGCCCGGGCCCACGAAGGGCGGCCCGCTGCTGGCCGGCTCCGCGCGCGCTGCTCCGAGACAGGCCCCAGGCCTCTCACCGCCTCATGGGCTGCGCGCGCCGCGACGCGCCGCACCGCTCGCTCCCTCTCTCGCTGGCTTTGGGGCTCGCGCTCCCCCCCCTCCCACCCCCCCCAGCGCCCGCCTCCGCCGCCGCCGCTGCCGCCGCCGGAGTTCGCAGCACCGCCGCCTCCGCCTCCTCCCGGGCCGCGCCCAACGCGCACGCGCGGGGCCGCCCGGGCCCCGCCCCTTCCTCTCCCGAAAGCCCGCCTTTAGTGACGTCATAACTCGGTGACGTCTCTCGCGTGACCTCACCGCAACGGAGCAGAGGGACCCAGGAAATGGGAGGCCGGAAAGGGCGGCTCTGGGCGGGTCTCTGGCCTCGCGGGAGTCCCCACGCTGCGTTGGAGGAGTCACGAGTTTGGGTTGTGCTTCTGAGACAGGCAGCCCCACCCCTGTTCGGATTGGGAACCCGAAGTCGCTTCTGGGACAGACTAGGGCAAGGTCAAAGTGCAAAGGAAACCACAGAGCGGACCCTTGCTCCTCTGCTCTCCGGGGGCTAATTAAAAAAGACACCTTCCAGGGCCGGGCGTGGTGGCACACGCCTGTAATCCCAGCACTTGGGAGGTAGAGGCAGGTGGATTTCTGAGTTCGAAGCCAGCCTGGTCTACAGAGTGAGTTCCAGGACAGCCAGGACTACACAGAGAAACCCTGTCTCCAAAAAACAAAACAAAACAAAACAAAAAACATCTTCCCGGAGGGTCGCAGCAAAGCGCACTTAGTCTCTGGCCTCTAACTTGAGTTTCTCGTGACTACCTATGTTACTAAGCATTTTAGCATCCTCATGCAAGCCTCAGTCACAGGTCAGAGGAACACTCCCCTCGCTGCCAGAACTGATCCTCTGCAAAGGAAGGACAATACCTGAGAATTTAGCAAATCTTGTTCTGTCTCTAAAATCCAAGGCAAAAAAAATGACTCTAGACAGTATCCAGTGTATCTAATGTGAGGTTTCATTTGAAGCTGAAAGATAAGAAAGTTGTGGAGAGACTCATCTGCCCGTTCTGTCACCAAGTATTTTCTGTGTCACCTGTTACCAGATACGACTAGGTAACAGAGATGGGGTGGTTAAGAAACGATCTGCAGCTGGGCGGTGGTGGCACAGGCCTGTAATCCCAGCACTTGGGAGGCAGAGGCAGGCGATTTCTGAGTTCGAGGCCAGTCTGGTCTACAGAGTGAGTTCCAGGACAGCCAGGGCTACACAGAGAAACCCTGTCTTGGAAAAAAAAAAAAAAAGGAAAGAAAAAGAAATGATCTGCAACTGCGGACATGGCTTAATAAGCTGTTTCCCTGCAAGCATGAAGACCTGAGCTCCTGAGAGGAGATACTCCGCTTTCACATATAAGGCCTGGCTGACTTAGGGTGGCAGCATGGTCTCACCCATCACGGGGGAGGCAGGCAGATTTCTGTGTGTTTGATGCCAGCCAGAGATACTCTAGACCCTGCCTTTAAAAAAAATAATTATACCATCCCAGCACTCCAGAGGCAGAGGCGGGCCTTCGTGGAGTTGACTTCGATCTCATCCTCCTACCCCTACCTGATGGGATAACAGGTGTTCGTCACAACTCCTGAAGAGACTCAACTGAAGCCCAACTAAAGTCAGTGGGCCCGGGAGGAAGTTCAAATTCACCTGGTGACTTTTTATCACATTTGAGTTTTAAGAGCTGTACCTTGAGCAAATGCAGTTATTGCTGATAGTTTGCTCAAACTGATTAAAGATTAGCACATTAAAATATGTTTACGGATGTGTTTGAATTTTGTTTTATCATGAACAGCAGCTATGAGCTCACAAGGGACAGGGCTCAGGGTGATCCGCATGACAATTTGTATATCCCTGCGGTTGGCAGTGCTTCCATACACGCTGTCTACTCCTCCGTCCTGGTTCCCTAGAACATAACCCACCAAGGTGGCTTCATATCACACGCCTGCTTAGCAAGGCCGAAGGGAGCCCAGGTTACTGGAGACCTTGTCTCAAAAAAGCCAAAAGCCAGCTTTGCAAGTGACACACCTGTGAACTCTGCACTTGGGAGCAGAAGGAATTGAAGGCCAGCCTCCGCTCCATAGCGAATCTGAAATCAGCCCTGGTGACTTGAGAGTCTGTCTCAAACAAACAAAACAAATCCAAATCTTTACGGTCCGACAGGGTGGCTTACATCTGTAATCCCAGTACTGGGAATCAGTACAGGGCACTGAGGTAGGAGCATTGCTCTTGGTTCAAGGCCAGTCTGGCTACAGAATAAGTTTGAATAACATAATAAATGAAAGCAAAAGGTGGGGAAACTCGAGCTCTGGGTTTAGAGAGAGACCCTACCTCAGAGAAGTGGGAGGAGACACGACAGGGACCCCCAGTCACCAGGTCTGGCCTTCGAGCCTGTGTGAGCTTGTGCAAGATGCCGGTGTGGACGGTTGGAGCCAGTTATTTCCTTCCACTGTGGAATCTGAGGCGCAGGACTTGTACAGCAAATGCTTCTGCCCACTAAGCCTTCTCACTGGCCCAATAAACTAATCTCTAAATGGAAAAAGAGGAAATTTGAAAGGATAAATTACAAAATGTTAAGCAGACCTCTCCCTAGGTGGTGATGCTCCAGGGAAAGCCTCACTGTGTAGCCCCGGCTGGCCTGGATCTCACTGTTTAGGACCACGCAGTCCTAAACCTCCTGCAGCGCGCACCCAGGGATGACCGTCAGCTGCTGTCCTCCTGCCTCCATTAGCCAAGTGCTCCTACTGTCCTTTCTTTCTTTTTTTTTTACTATCCTTTCTATTAAAGTTTATTTCTCTCATTTTTTGAGTTAATATAACAACTGCCCCATGTCCTTAACTTTCCAAATTATTTTTCTTGTGAGTAAAAATAGTCGGACCTCTCCAGGAAAGTCCCCAAGGTCAGAGAGGCACAACTAGTTGTAGGAGTGCAAGCTCCAGGGTAATTCAGTTTCAAGAACACGGTTTTCTCACCCCAGGAAAAAAGCCCCAGGGGTTTTTCTTTATACGTTTGTTTACTCTGGCCTCGAGATCTTTTGGATCACAAGCAAGTCAACAAAAAGATGACGGATGGAAAGAAAACACACAGCAGCCTCAGAGGCGGGTGAACCATCCACTGCTGAGCTGGAAAAAGCCCTGGTGTTTCTCAGTTCTCTAAATTGGAGAGGTCAAGGTAGGAGATTAGTCAGCAACTCTGCCCATCCTTGGAGCCAGAGAGAAATCTGAGTCTTGAATTCTGGCACTATACCATTCCCTTGGTAGAGTTCTCAAAGAACTCTCAACCAAAGCAGAGCTCTTAGAGGTTCTGCTTATTAACACTTATGTTCCTTTTTAATTTATTATTTATATTTATTTATTTATTTATTTTGGTTTTTGGAGACAGGGTTTCTCTGTGTAGCCCTGGCTGTCCTGAAACTCACTCTGTAGATCAGGCTGGCCTCGAACTCAGAAATCTGTCTGCCAAGTGCTGGGATTACAGGCGTGTGCACCACCACTGCCCAGGAGGTTCCTTTTTGAAAATTCCCTTTTTCAAATTATTGGATTACATTCTGCTTCAAAACCTGTGTGTGGCCTGGCGTGTAGGAGGCACCTGCTGCTAAACCCGGATGAGCTGAGAACAGTCTCTGGGTCCAAATAGAAAAGGGGGGGACTGACTCCTGACGTGTGTGTGTGTGTGTGTGTGTGTGTGTGTGTGTATGTGTGTGCGCGCACGCACGCATGAAACTAAAAGTAATAGAAATAAATTTTATTTATGTATTTGTTTTGAAGCAGAGTTTCACTATATGGTCCAAATTACTGTCACATTCTGATCTCCTGCCTCAGTCTTCCAAGCGCTGGAATGACAGGTGTGCACCCCACCACCATGCCCTGCCGGTCAAGCACAAAATATATTTATTTGGAAAGATTTAGGGTTAGAGTCCAGAAACCTCCAGATTCAAGCAATCTTGAAAACGTTCTCTGAGTTTTATTTTTTTGTTTTTTGTTTTGTTTTTTGAGACAGGGTTTCTCTGTGTAGCCCTGGCCATCCTGGAACTCACTCTGTAGACCAGGCTGGCCTCGAACTCAGAAATCCGCCTGCCTCTGCCTCCCAAGTGCTGGGATTACAGGCATGCGCCACCATGCCCGGCAGTCATTATGATTGGTAATGCAGAAGACTCTTGCTGGAAAGGTTTTGGGTGTGGTCTGAGTTTCCAGGAGGTTTGAGGAACAAGTCCATGGTACAGGAGCTCCTCGAAGGCTAGTGATGTTTGAAAGTCAATCTGCCCACAGTGTGTGTGTGTGTGTGTGTGTGTGTGTGTATGTGTGTGTGTGTGTGTGTGTGTGTGTACATATCTGAGTACAGGTATTTGAAGTGCTCACAAGAGACAGTTAGATCCTGAAAGCCGGAGTCAAGGGCAGTTCTTAACTACCTGACAAGGGCACTGGGGACTGCCCTCTGGTCCTCGGCATGAATAAAGGGAGTTGGAGCTCACGGGATCTGGGGCTGCTTCAGACTGTCCACAGCCACTGTCGACGATTTGCCTCATGCAGGGGCGGGGTCTTGCCAGCTGCAGACAGTTTTTACGATTGTGTGACATTTGGAATTCTGGAGACTTATATAAATGCTAGGGCCCCAGAAGCAGAGTTGCTGTTGGTGGTATGAAATAGAGAGTGGCGAGGGGGAACCTTTGGCGGGCCCTTCTCAAGGTGTGCCCCTGAGTAAGTACCATATGCAACAGACCTGGTGTTAGGGAGGTTTATTGGGGGAGGGGGAAGGAGTGGGGGCCTGGGAAAGAGACAGAGGCAAGATAAGTGGACAGGTAGACAGACAGATGGAAGCAGAATGGTGAGGGCAGAGAGAGAAGGGAGTGCATCCACAGAGAACCGATGGGGGGGCGGCACTGGGGACAGAGAGAGAGAGAGAGAGAGAGAGCGAGCTGCTGAGTAACAGGTGGGTTTTTCTATGCTGCACACACGTCACACCTGGGGGAGTGGCAGGTCAGGACATAAGCAATTGCTAGGTCCCTGAGGGCAGGCCAGAGGAATTGCCTGTAAGCTAACATGGTGGGTTGTTGGTTGTTGTTGGCTGTGGTTTGGAGGAGGAAGAGAAGGAGGAAGAGGAAGAGAGAGAAGGAGAAAGAAAGAGAGAAAGAGAAAGAAAGGAAGAAAGGAAGAAAGAAAAAGAAAGAAAAAGAAAGGAAGGAAAGGAGAAAGAGAGAGAGAGAGAGAGAGAGAGAGAGAGAGAGAGAGGAAGGATTAGACATTCTGACTGTGAAGATCAAACTTGCTCCAAGGAACTGCAGTTGGACTCACCTAATGAGCAGGATGTAGTCAGATGATAATGTCCACCCCCTTCCCGACGACCCCTGTCTTTATTCGGGGATCCCCCCCCCATCCTTTTATCTCTCTTATGTAGTGTTAGGGTTTGAAAGGGTGGAAGAAAGAAGAACCCACAAAGTAGCAAAGACACCTACAGCCCTGTCCTGCCACCTTCTTCTAGGAGACGCTTTTTGTACAAGTTGTAGAGTCGTCGGCCCCCAGAATAGGGGGTGGGCGTGGTGGGTGGGAGGTTGGGCATGCAGATCTGCTTCTGGGATGTACTCTCCTGCCCTCCCTCTTACCTTCTCCAGCTCTCAGTCTCGATTCTGCCCTATCACGTGAGTTCGTAGAACTAGCTAGTCACAACTGTGGGGTGTCACCACCTCATGTTAGAAAAAGGAGATCTCGAGTCCCGGAAAGGACGTGAAACTCTCTTCAGACTCGAGCTTTACAGGAGAGGAACTATAGACCAGGGTGAGCTGGGCATGGGCGTGGCCTGGACAAAGGAGAGGATCTGAGAAACAGCATCCTTACAGAGAAGATATAAGGATGCCTTAATGCCAAGGGGGCCTTGAGAGATGGCTCACTGGTTAAGGGCACTCACTGCTCTTCTGAAGGCCCTGAGTTCAATTCCCAGCACACACATAGCAGTTCACTTCGGTCTGATGCCATCTCTGGTGTGCGGGTGTACATGCAGATATATATAATATATATAAAATAATATACATTATAATATTATAATAATATGACATATATATAAAGACTGGAGATGAGCCCCGCTCTGCTGGCTCAGCTTTAATCCGGACACTTTGGGAGGCAGAGGCTGTGAATTCCAAACTCTCCAGGGCCCCCGTCTCCAAACAAACAAACAAACAAATGAACAACACGAAGAGGAAGCCTCACAGAGAAAGCTTAAAGGAAGAAAAGGAGATGGCCACACGGGGGAGGGAAAGTGAGAGTAGGGGGAAGGGCAGGAGGGGGAGGGGAGGCAAGGTGAAGAGGCTCCGGAGAGCTTTCTAGGAAATCTCCAGATCGAAAGGAAGCTTCCGACCTGCACTTTTATATTCTTTCCGGGGACATTAGGGAGTTCCCCACCTTGTGATGTAGCTTGGAGGTGCCAGGTATCAGGCAGGATGACACGTAAGAGGGTGTAAAAAAAAACAAACACAGCCCGACAACAGAGTTCCTTAACTGTCTGGGAGGGAGCCATGGGGTCAGATGGGAGTGGCCTGATGACTTCAGACTGAAATTTGACTCCTATGATCCGACCGTTTGTTTGTCTTCTGTTTTTAAATGTTTCAAATAAGAGATTTATGCAAATCAGTTCAAAGGTAGGTAGTTTCTTCCTATGCCAAATAGATTTCTTTTTTTAAATTTTATTTATTTATTTACTATTTGTGAGTACACTGCAGCTGTCATCAGGCACCTACAGAAGAGGACATCATATCTCTACCAATGGTTGTGAGCCACCATGTGGTTGCTGGGATTTGGACTCAGGACCTTCAGACGATCAGTCAGTGCTCTTAGCCCCTGAGCCATCTCTCCAGCCCAGCCAAATACATTTCTTAAGTAACTTGTAACGTTCCTATTTTGGGCAATTTTAATATGTTGGAAACACATTCGGTACTAAATTAAAACCATTTTTTTTTTTTTGCCATCTAAATTGAAAAAAAAATGTGTTCATAAGATCTGCTTCCCTTCGTCCCTCTGCAGTTTAGTGTAAACCTTCAGCATACCGATCGCCTTTTTCCCGTTAGCTGTGGTCATTACATATATGTACATGTATATCCTTACATATCCCTAAATATGGAAGTACGATCTACTCTGTATGTAATGTTCCTGTGAGTATGGTTTGGCCTTGTGATTCTCCCAGGAGAGAGCTCTTCTGTGATCAGCGTTCCTTGCCTTTAATCTTTGTGTAGGGCTGGGGGCCTTGTGGGCTTTGGGGCATCCTGTTAGCGTGCCTATTGTTGTCCTAGTTCAGACGGATGAATTGTCATTCTCCGAGGCTCACAGGGTCCGTCTGCTAACCGAGGTCTAGTCCTGGAAGCCACTAGCCTCTGTACAATCTGACCTAGACCTAGCAAGTTCTCAGCCTCTGAGATTTACTGCTGAATAAGCCCACCCTTTCTTGTTCTGAGCTCTGGTTGGTTGATTCAACTCAGCAGTTCTGGCTGAAACTCCTCTCCAAGCTGACTGACTCAATCCTCTCCCGCTCCCTCTCTACTTGTGAGGATTGGGCAGGTCCTATTCTGTCAGGTCTTTCCCTGATTTATCACTTTGTCTGCCACTCAGCTAGACCTCGCCTTCAAACACGCCTGCCCCCTTCTATAAACTTTACCTTCATTGTTTGGGATTAAAGGTGTGTGCTAAGGGCGTGTCCGCATTCCAGTCAGAGAGATTAAAGGTTTTCAGTAAAGACTGCGCCATACCATAACACAATCTCCGGGTTCACGGTGTGATCAAGTATCTTGCAACAACAACAAAAATAACACTGGATATGTGAACCTTCCCAGCAATTCCCTGGCTTTCATAACTCCAGGGGTTACCAGAAGTATATAGTAATGGATATCCCCTCACCATGGGAATGGTGCTATGAAGGGGACCTTAAGCTTAAGATCCTTCTGGACAGCCAGGGTTTGAAGCAGGGTTTCCTGGGATCTGGCACACAGCAGCAGCAAAGGATCCACAGAGATCACCGAGGTGGGGGTGAAGTGAACTGTGACCAGGAGTTGAGACAGATATAGTAAGGTCTAGAGTCCAACAGCTCAGGGTCGGTCAACAAATGCACACAACAGAGCAGAGTCTGACATGGGCAGAGCAAAGGCACGGGTCTGACCAAGAAGGGACTCCTGTGGGAAGCCAAGTGAGGGGAGCCTTGAAGTCAGAGGCTCGCCAGGGACTTCTCACTCAGGATTAGGAGCTCCTTTTGTCTCTGCAGGAATGGGGGTCACCCCTCAGGGAAGGTCGGAGTTCTGTACTTTAAGACTTCGGGGCTGCTGGGTGGTGGTAGCGCATGCCTTTAATCCTAGCGTTCAGTCGTGGGGAAGACTTCTGTAGATCTGGGAATGCGGTGCAGTGGGTGAGTGCTGACCTAGCCTGTACAACGCCTTGCACCCAATCCCTGGTGCCAAAAAAGAAAAGGCTTCAGGGACTGGAGAGGCTCAGTTAAGAGCATGGGCTACTGCTCTTCCAGAGGTTCTGAGTTCAAATCCCAGCAACCACATGGTGGCTCACAACCATCTGGAATGGGATCTGATGCCCTATTCTGGTGTGTCTAAAGACATTGATGTACTCACATAAAATAAATAAATCTTTGAGAGAGAGAGAGAGAGAGAGAGAGAGAGAGAGAAGGCTTCAGTAAAACAGTTTTGTATTTCTAATGGATTCTAAATTTGATTTATAATCTCTGCTTTGTGTCTTATTGTGTTCCCAAACTTGATAGCTCATCAAGCCAAGAGAACTTGAACATTACATTTAGACCACAATATAATACAAAATTATATATGAAGTTGTTTTGTTTTGTTTGGGGGATTCATGAGCATATGCCCACGCAGAGGTCAGAGAGGAATACTGCCTGACTTCCTCGATTGCCCTCGGCCCTTATTTTATTTTATTTTATTTTTTTATTTTTTATTTTTTTATTATTATTATTATTATTATTATTATTATTATTATTATTTGGATTTTCGAGACAGGGTTTTTCTGTGTAGCCCTGGCTGTCCTGGAACTCACTCTGTAGACCAGGCTGGCCTGCCTGCCTCTGCCTCCCAAGTGCTGGGATTACAGGCGTGCGCCACCACACCCGGTTGGCCCTTATTTTATTGGTTGTGTGTGATGGCGCATACCTTTACTCCCAGCACTCAGGAAACAGAGGCAGGTGGATCTTTGAATTGGAGGCCAGCCTGGTATACAGGACAGCTAGGACTGCTACACAGAGAAACCCTGTCTCTTTCTATGTGTATGGGTGTTTGCCTGCATGCGTTTATGGGCACCCTATGCATTCCTGCCTGCTTTATCTTCTTTTTGTTGTTGTTGTTGTTTTGTTTTTTTTGTTTTGTTTTTGTTTTTGTTTTTGTTTTTGTTTTTTTGAGACAGGGTTTCTCTGTGTAGTCCTGGCTGTCCTGGAACTCACTCTGTAGACCAGGCTGGCCTCGAACTCAGAAATCCGCCTGCCTCTGCCTCCCAAGTGCTGGGATTACAGGTGTGCGCCACCACTGCCTGGCATCTGCTTTATCTTTGAGACAGAGTTTCCCACTGAACCTCAAGCTAGACTAGGCAGACTGGCCAGTAAGCTCCCAGGATCCACCTCTCCGCCTCTCTCTCCACCTCTCCGCGTTGGGCTTACAGGTGCACTTGGCTGGGCCTGGCTCTCACACGACAGTGCCAGCTCAGCTCGGGCTCTCTTGCTTTCGCAGTAAGTGCTCACCCTCTAAACCTTTCCCAGGTCCCGTGTGTGAAGCTTTTAGAAAATTATAGTGTCCGGTTCTCTCTGTCTTCGTCTGTCCGTCTGTCCATCTGTCTCTGTGTTTCTGTCTTCTGTCTCTCTGTCTATGTCTCCCTCTGCCTCTTTCTTTCTCTTTAGTGTAGGTCAGAGGACACCCATAAATAACCACTCCTCTTCATTTCCATGCAGTCTCTGGGAATTGAACTCAGTCTCCAGTCAAACACAGAAGGTGCCTTTACCCGCCGAACCAATTCACCTCAGCACTGAGTACTGAGGGTTTTTTGGTTTGGTTTTTGAGACAGGGTTTCTCTGTGTAGCCTTGGCTGTCTTGGAACTTGCTAGGTAGGCCAGGCTAACCTTGAACCCAGAGATCCACCTGCTTTTGCCTCGTCAGTCCTGGGATCCAAGGCCTGCACCACCACATCCTTTCTCCCAGGAAGAGTTTTGATGAAATAAACCATATTCAAGTCGTAGTTCAAAGCCAGGTGCAGTGGTGCATGTAATCTCCACACCGGGAGGTTGAATTGGGAGGATCAGGAGTTCATGGACAGCTTTTTATTTTATTTACTTTATTTTTTAATTTATTTTTTAATTAATTAATTAATTAATTAATTAATTAATTAATTTTTGGTTTTTTGAGACACGGTTTCTCTGTGTAGCTCTGGTTGTCCTGGAACTCACTCTGTAGACCAGGCTGGCCTCGAACTCAGAAATCTGCCTGCCTCTGCCTCCCAAGTGCTGGGATTAAAGGCATGCCCCACCATCATAGATAGCTTTGTCTCCATAGAGAGTAGTAGACACCTCTAATCCGGGCCACACCTTCCGCAGACAGGAAGACCCACCTCTGATCTGGGCCACACCTCCTGCTAAAATCCATTTAAAGGAGATGGAAGAAGGCAGCCTCGCTCTTTTCCTGCTTGCTTCTATCTCCCCTAGCCAGTCCATTCCTTCTCTGGGGTTTCAGCCTGTCACTTCAGGATTCCAGTGTGTACCTAAGACTGGCGAAGACATCCATCCAGACACCGTGCACTTCTCAATGGTTGGAGCCATTTTTGGATTAGCTGGACCATAGTCTGTAAATCATCGTAATTAATCCAAGAGAGGGAGGGGAAGAAGGGACAGAGGGAATGACAGAAGGAGGGAGAGAGGGAAGGAGGTGGGAAGAGAGAGGGAGAGACTGATTGATTAGATGATTGATTGATTGATTGATTCTTTAAGTTCTGTTACTCCAGAAAGCCATGACTAATACACCTGGAAGAGGGAACTTCAGCTGAGGAGTTACCCAAGCCAGACAGGTCAGACTGGCCCTCGAGCACGCCTGCCAGAAATTGTTTAACTGGTGGTTGATTTGGAAGGCCCGGTACACTGTGTACACCCCATGTCTAGGCTGGATGAAAGACCAAACAAACAACCAGCTAGCTGTGCATGAGGCAGGAGGAGGCTGGAAGGCCCCAGGATTAGTGGTTCTTCTTGGTTTCTGCTCCAGGTGTCTGCCTGACTTCTCTTGATGGAATGATCTGGAAGTGTAGGATGACATAAAGCCTTTCCTTCCCTAGCATTTCCTCTGGGAGGTGTTTTTATATCCACTTGTAACACCTAGTGATGACCATATTTACATGAGGTTTAATCACAGAGAGTTTTTGTTTTGAGACAGGGCAGGGTATCCTGTATCCCGAGCTAGCCACGAAGCCCCTACGAAGTCTAGGATAACCTTGAACTTTATTTTTTTTTCGAGACAGGGTTTCTCTGTGTAGCTCCGGCTGTCCTGGAACTCACTCTGTAGACCAGACTGGCCTCGAACTCAGAAATCCGCCTGCCTCTGCCTCCCAAGTGCTGGGATTAAAGGCGTGCACCACCACCGCCCGGCAACCCTGAACTTTTTATTCTCTTGCTGATAAAATTCTGACATTATAGGCCTATGCCACTGAGACCAGTGTATGAGACACTGGGCCTGGAACCCAGGGGTCCAGGCGGGTAGTGAAGAATTCCATCCACACCCCAGCCTTAGAGGGGTTTGTTTTTGAAGGTAACTGAGGGTGGGGGCCTTGGATCTTTTTTATTTTTATTTACTTATTTAATTATTCTTGAGACACAGTTTCTCTGTGTAGCCCTGGCTGTCCTGGAACTCACTCTGTGGACCAGGCTGGCCTCGAACTCAGAAATCTGTCTGCCTCTGCCTCCCAAGTGCTGGGACTAAAGGTGTGCGCCACCATTGCCCGGCTTTATTTTTCTTCATTTTATCTTTTTTTTTTTTTTTTTTTTGATGCAGCGTTTCATGTCGCTCAGGATGGCCTCCACCTTGCCATATAGCTAAGGGTGACTTCGAACTCCTGACCCTCTAGGCATAGCCTCCCAATTCGTGGAAGTACAGCCGTTGCCTTGAAATACTTATACTGTTGCTTGGACCTTGGACCTGGCACCATCTTAATTTCTTCTGGGGAGGGCATGGATGTCACACCATCAGTTAATTACTGCAGGATATGCAGGTGAGTTTCCCACGTTTCAGGAAATCCCAGCGAGCAGTGCGCCTGGAAAGCACTCATTAAGCCATGCTGGGAACACTGCCTTTGTAATCCTGGTACCCTCCCTGCTGGGTAATTACCCTGGAGCCTTCTTCAGATCTTCACATAATTGGAAGAATGCTTTGCACACTCCTGTGCCCGAGCTCTTTCATCTAGCTTGTTACAGTTCAGTCAGGAGCCCTGTGTGCTGTGGCCCACACTCGTGAAGCCAGTGTTTGAGGGGATGAAGGATGGAGATCAGGAATACTCAAGGCCAGTTTTGACTATCCAGGAAGCCTGAGGCCAGGCTGGGCTACATAGACCCTCTCTCAAAATAAATTCATCTTTAGCTGGGTGGTGTTTGTGAATGATTTTAATTCCAGCATCCAGGAGGCAGAGGCAGAGGCAGAGGCAGAGGCAGAGGCAGAGGCAGAGGCAGAGGCAGAGGCAGAGGCAGAGGCAGAGGCAGAGGCAGAGGCAGAGGCAGATGGATCTCTGAGTTCAAGACCAACCTGGTCTCCAGAGCAACTGCCAGGACAGCCAGGGCTGCACAGAGAAATTCAGTCTCAAAAAACAGAACAGCAGCAAACAACCTCCAAACCTATAACAAAACAAACAGCTCATTTTTCCTCGTCAGTACAGCTGCTGTTGAGTGGGATTCCTGTGAGGAGCTTTTGTTCTCCCACAGGGATAAAAGTCCTAGTTGGTTTAATTTGATGCCATGAGAAAGTCCATTGGGTTGATTTTAGGCTGGTCTTTATGTGGACTGGGTTTTTGTTGGGAATGGGCTATCTGGGCCATAGATAGCAGTGTTCATGGGGTACAGTACTGCCCGGGGCTTTTCCCAGTCCTTGTGGTAATGTTCACACCAGTGGACAGACAGGAAGTCTGCTGGCTCTGCCTTCTCCCCTCCTCTCCCCCTCAGATCTTTAAGAGAATGTATATTCACTTTTAATTTTAAAGAGCTACTTTTAATTTTTATGTGTAGCCGGGTGGTGGTGGCGCACGCCTGTAATCCCAGCATTTGGGAGGCAGAGGCAGGCGGATTTCTGAGTTCGAGGCCAGCCTGGTCTACAGAGTGAGTTCCAGGACAGCCAGGACTACACAGAAAAACCCTGTCTCGAAAAACCAAAAAAAAAATTTTTTTTATGTGTATACAAGTACACTTATGTGAGATCATTCGGGTAAGTGCCCCGTGAATCCAGCTTCGGGATCCCTGGAGTTGAGTTCCAGCCTGGGCCACCTGCTGTGGGTGCTGGGAACTGATCCTCTCCTCTGCTAGAGTGCCCAGTGCTCTCTGGCCCTTTAAGTTGGAAAACCTTATGTGTTTGTGTGTGGAGGTAACAGGATGACCTGTGGTCTGGCCTGCTCTACCACGCGAGTTCCAGGGACCACACTTAGGTCATCAGGCTATTGGTGCAAGCGCCTCTACCCATTGAGTCATCTTCCTGGGTCGTGAGGCAACAGTTTGAGCTCCTCCCCCAACCCCCACTTTTAGTCTTGCTGTGCAGTGCAGGCTGTCTTTGAGCCTACATCAACCCTTCCCCCTCCTTCCTCTAGGGTGTTGGGATTATGGCCATGCACCTCTATGCCTGGTATTTAAACATCTTACATTTCATTTTATTTTGTAAGTATGAGCACAGGAGTGCCACTGTGTTCCTGTGGAAGTCAGGAGACCACAGGCGAGAGTCTATTTTCCCTTTCTACTGTGTGGGTGTAGGGAGTCCCACTCATATGCTCACTAGTTTGTGGTGAAAGTGCGCCCTACATGCTGGCTGATGGCCCTGGTGATCGCCTTTTCTTTTTCTTTTCTTTTTTTTTTTTTTTTTTTTACTTTTTCGAGACAGGGTTTCTCTGTGTAGTCCTGGCTGTCCTGGAACTCTGTAGACCAGGCTGGCCTCGAACTCAGAAATCCACCTGCCTCTGCCTCCCAAGTGCTGGGATTACAGGCGTGCGCCACCACCACCACCACCGGGCTCTGCATCAGATTCTCAAGCGGTGGGATTACAGGTGCCATGGTTTGAAATACGCTTGGCCCAGGGAGTGCTACTATTTGGAGATGTAGCCTTATTTGAGTAGGTGTGTCACTGTGGGTGTGGGTTTTAAGATCCTTATCCTAGCTGCCTGGGAGTCAGTAATCTGCTAGCAGCCTTCTGACAAAGATCTAGAACTTGTCCTAGAGGAAAGGAAGTTTACCTGAGGCTACACTTTGGTATTTCAAGGGCTTACCTGAGACAATAAGGCTCTCCAATCACAGCAAAGGCTTCACGAGGTTACAATACTCTGGGGTTGGGATTTGGAAGGTTCTCTGCACACCTGCTGCATTTCCAAGGACTGGCTATCTGAGCTCAAGTAATGATTTTATCACTTACTAATTTGCAATTTTTCCCAAGTTACTTCACCCTTTGATGCTCAATTTGGTTATCAGTAAAGAGCTTTCAAAGTCCAATTCCATCAGATAACGAGGAAAACTCCTACTCTGATACCGACTTGGTGCTTAAGGACTGGTAGTTTGTTTTGTTTCCCTGTCCGTCCTTCTCGCACTCTGGTTCTCGCTGGCGTGCTGCCGGGACAAAGGCTGCTCCTACTCCAGTCTTACCTTACTGCAGGGCACCCCTTGGGTTAGACTGAAAACCATCCCGTGCTAACAACAAAGCCTTAGACTCTAAAAGGAGGCATTACTCCGTCAGCGAGCAATAACTTCTTTCCAGTAGGGCATGACTCAGAACCTCCCTGCTAAACCTGTTCTTCTGTCTTGGCCGTTTGTTCCTGTCCCGACTTCCTCCTGATGTTAAAACCTGTTGCTCCCCAAGAAGAAGGAAGGAAGGGACCCTGGTCCTGAAAAGACTGGATCCAGTTTTGTAAGAGAGTATCAGAACAGAGAAATGGGGGGGGGTGTTGGGGATTGGGCTGAAGGAAGAGGACTTATGGGACATATGGGGGGGGGGAACTGGGAAAGGGGAAAGTCTTTGGAATGTAAACAAAAAATATAGAAAATAAAAAATATATCAAAAAACCCCTGTTGCTCTAATAGCTTTAGACTAATAAGGAGGCTCAAGGGACAGCAGATTCTCCAGGGCCTGGGACTTCGGCCTTTTCTATTCTTCGCTGTAAACTCATGTACCAGGATGAAGGCAAAACATTCACAGAACTAATGAATCATTTCCTTCTCATCTCCCAAAGGTAGTGTCTGCTGCCACCCAGCAGCCACTGGGATAGCAAGGAACTGTGGCACTAGTTTGTGTGTGTGTGTGTGTGTGTGTGTGTGTGTATGTGTATATATATATATATATGTTAAAGTTTTATTTATTGTTATATCTAAGTACACTGTAGCTGTCTTCAGACACTCTAGAAGAGGGCGTCAGATTTCATTACGGATGGTTGTGAGCCACCATGTAGTTGCTGGGATTTGAACTCGGGACCTCTGGAAGAGAAGCCAGTGCTCTTAACCACTGAGCCATCTTTTGGCTTCTTGAGACAGTTTCAGGATGTAAGTTCTACATCTGATTGACCTGGACTTGCTATGTAAACCAGGCTGGTCACAAAGTTGAGACAATCCTCCTGCTTCTACCCCTCTGTCCCAAGTGCTGGGATTACAGGTGTGTTACCACACCAGCACACCAGGCAATACATTCTGTACCTTTAGTATTGGGGGAGGATCTAGGAGGCTGAGGGAAGAACTAGATTACTTTGTTGTTTTGTTTTTCACACAGGTTCTCTATGTAGCCCTAGGTGTTTTGGAACTTGCACTCTAACTCAGGGAGATCCACCTGATTTTGCCTTCCAAGTGCTGGGATAAAAAAGGTGTACATCACCAATGCCTGGCTAGGTCTAGGTTATTTTATTTTAATTAACTTGGTTTAATTTGGCATTTTTCTATGTAGTCCTGGTTGTTCCGGACCTCACTCTATAGACCAGCCTGACCTCACCCAGAGATCCACTTGCCTCTGTCTCCTGAGTGGTTGACCATGACCCAGCCAAAGGTCTAGGTTATTAAGGAACTAGTCAACACCCAAGTTACCTGAAGGTGACAATGAAAATCACTGCTTTGAAGTGAGTTGGATTTTGCAAACTGGCCTAGTGCTCGCTCTCTCTCTCTCTCTCTCTCTCTCTCTCTCTCTCTCTCTCACACACACACACACACACACAGCGGTATGATGCCTCCCTCATTTGTGTATTCCTCCCTCATTCTTTGGAGCTCAAGTTAAAAGGCAAAGGCAACCCACTTCCTAGTTTGAGAGCACAAACAGTAAGTTTGCTCTCGACCTGTTAGTTGGCAAGGGTCTGCTACCAGAAGAGGAAGGTATTTCTTCCCGTAGAATACGTACCATCTACGGTGGCAAAGTGTATACACATTTCACTAGATGCCGTATGAGCATTATGGAATTCACAGGTGTCACTGAAGACCATCAGGCAACACAGATATTTACATTACTACTCGAGTGGCAAAATTAGTTATGAAGTAGTGGCAAAAATAATTCATGGTTGGGGTGTCACCGCAAATTGAGGAACTGGATTAATTTTTTTTAAGATTATTTCCTGTACATGGTGTTTAGCTTGCATGTATGTAAGCGCACCGTGTGTGTGCCTATTGCTGGGGTAGATAAAGGTCCATCAGACACCCTGGGACTTGAGCTCCAGACAGGTGGGCGTCCCCATGTGGGAATGTTGGTGACTGAGCCTTCCAAGAGCACCGAATGCTTAGTCCCTAAGCCAACTCTCCAGCCCCACACATTTGATTCTTTAAACTGCAGGAGTTATTATTACCTGTACTTTTCAGATGAGGAAACAAGCTCAGAGACAGTAAATAGCACAGCTGGGAAAGAAGCAGTGAGTACAGTTTTTGTTTGTTTTTTAGTTTATTTATTATATGTAAACATTGTAGTTGTTTTCTGAGACTCCACAAGAGGGAGTCAGAACTCATTATGGATGGTTGTAAGCCACCATGTGAGGACCTTAGGAAGAGCAGTCGGTGCTCTTAACCGCTGAGCCATCTCTCCAGCCCCAAGTGAGACAGGTTTTAAAACTTGGGACTCTACTCTAAAGAGACCGCCCCATACACCCAGGAGTGTGTCCCTACAGTCCACGTTCCACTTTTGTTTTAACTGCTCGAAAACAATGATTAGTTTCTCAGCGATTCTACATTTTCTTTGTCTTCCTTGAAGTTGAGCTGCCCTCTTCCCTGCTTCGTTTCCCCAGCATAGGACTTTGATCCTGTACCCATCGATTTGATCGATTTCAGCTTACTGCTAATCAGGTCTTGGAGAATGAGGACTTTTACCTGTTTTGGTTCTGCTGTTTTCCCAGCACTTATAACCGAGCCGGGAACATACCAGGCAGCGGTCGTGACTCCTTTTGCGGGTCGAACAACCCGTTCACAGGTGTCACTGAAGACCATCAGGCAACACAGATATTTACATTACTACTCGAGTGGCAAAATTAGTTATGAAGTAGTGGCAAAAATAATTCATGGTTGGGGTGTCACCGCAACTTGAGGAACTGGATTAATGGATCGCAGCGGTAGGAAGTTTGAGAACTGCTGACCTAGAGTTTTGGAACCTTTTGTTGATGGAACTTAATTACGCACTTCCGAGAGGGACTAACCAATCACGAGTGAGCGCGGATTGAACCTCAAAGGTACCCGTAGCACACTTCCTGGCTGTCGTCACCAAGGTAGAGACCGGAAGCGGAAGTCCTACTCGAGTTGCATCCTTCGCCCGCGTCGGCGCAGCCTGTGTACGTCAGTTCCTGGCGGCGGGGACCCGGGTAGCCAACGGCCTGTGGAGCATCATGCCTAAGTAAGTGTGGGCCTGGAGTCTGGCGGACGGGCGGTGGTCATTCGGGTCCTGATGACGGTGGCGGGCGGCGGCTTCTGGTTCTCGAAGCTCTGAGGGGAAGGCGAGCACGTTGATGAGATGCCAGGTGGAGAACCAGGCTCTCCGGCCACCGTGGGGTCGGACCCTCCCGACGAAGCCTCGGATTCTGTCAGAACGCTTTGTGTGACTTAGCATCTGAGTAAATTGGCCTTTTTTTGTCTGTCTGTTTGGACAGCTGCTGATCGTTGACGCATTCTTTTGTCGTTTCAGGTTTTATTGTGACTACTGTGATACGTATCTTACCCACGATTCTGTAAGTGGCGGGTCTTTTTATAGTCGTAAAAACGCCTTTCATTCAAAATTCTTTTATTAGGTCCAGGTGTGTGCGTTACAGCCTCCTGGAGATTGTATAACAGCCTTTCTTAGAAAGTAATTAGGAGGCGGGTGTTTCTCGTTCACCCTTCTGGTGAGGTCTTTCTAATGTGGAGATATTTGCAGAATGATAAAACTGTAGCAAGATTGAAGATGCAAGCATTGCATATGCAGAATCTGCATATACCCGTAATGTCAGCACTGAGAGGCTCTGCCAGGCAATGGCAAAGTCCAGGTCCGTCTAGGATACACACTGAGGCCCTGCCAAAATAATGCCAGCTCCACCCCACCCGCTAAAGAACCCCAAACAAACCAGGAGTGTGTTCCTACTACTTGGGGATTTGATTATGTCGCATGATTCAAATGTCTGGTTATCATGGAAAGAAATGTCTTAGTTTACAGGAGTATATCTCCGTTCTCCTCGCCTGTGGGAACCTCATTGATCCTCAGGAATAACAACTGCAAGAAGCTAGTGAAATGGGGTAGAGTGTACTTGTAGCCATCACAAGGCCCTGGGAAAAAGAAAAGCAACAAAGTTAGGTAGTGGGGTTCGTGCCTCCCTTCCCAGCACACAAAGATGGAGAATTGCCATGAGTTCAAGGCTATGGTGGGAGACCAGACCTCAAAAAAGGAAAAAAAAATTTTTTTTTGTTTTTTGGATTTGGTTTTTTCTTGGTTTTTTGGAATTTTTTGTTTTTTTGGGGGGTGGGGGGACAGGGTTTCTCTTGTCCTAGCCCTGGCTGTCCTGGAACTCACTCTGTAGACTAGGCTGTCCTGGAACTCACTCTGTAGACCAGGCTGGCCTCGAACTCAGAAATCCACCTGCCTCTGCCTCCAAGTGCTGGGATTAAAGGCGTGCGCCACCACTGTCCAGCTGCCGCCGCCTTTTGAGTGCTCAGATTAGAGTTGTGCGCCACCACTTCCTTGGCATATTTACTTTTGGACAGGATCCATTATGTAGTCCTGAGCAGCCTAGAACTTCTGTTGAGCAGGCTGTCCTGCCACCTCTGTGCCTGGGGATTCAAGGCATGAGTCACTCCGACCAGCCCGAAGTACTGTGTTCTCCTCACAGCGTGGCTTACGTGTGTCTAAGCTGCTGTTTTCCCATGAGGAACATGAGAACATTGGAATAGCACTAGCACTCCGATCAGCAGTGTGCACGCTTTTTCCTAAAATAGCAAACTGTTCTAGGTTTGTAAATATGGAGTCTTTATAATACTTCAGGTCTGTCACTGTAGACAGAAGCCATCGACAGTAAATTAACAAAGCTATTGGGGCTGATGTGTAACCAGGCTGGTAAGCACACGCCGAAAGTGCAGAAGCTCTGAGCTCCATTTCTAGTCCGGGGTGCAGCTGAGGGCGGCCAGGAGGCAAGGGTCTGCGTGTGCTCCAGTGCCCAACGCAAAGGTTCGATGCATAGGCCCCAGCATGCGGGACTCTGGGCTAGTTCCTAAGTCCAGGAAAGCTGTGTACGGAAGGCAGTGTGTGTAGATATTTCTGTGTCTTAGCTAGGCTACCCGCCCAGAGGCAAAGCCGGAAACCTTTTTAGTTTGGTGATTTTGTTTCTGTGTCTGCCATGACCTTTCTGTTTTACAGCCGTCTGTGAGAAAGACACACTGCAGTGGTCGGAAACACAAAGAGAATGTGAAAGACTATTACCAGAAATGGATGGAAGAGCAGGCCCAGAGCCTGATTGATAAAACAAGTATGTCTCACAGTATGGTCGTGGTGGGATAGAGTGTCTCACAGTGTGGTCGTGGTGGGATAGAGTGTCTCACACAGTGGTCGTGGTGGGGTAGAGTGTCTCTCACACAGTGGTCTTGGTGGGGTAGAGTGTCTCACACAGTGGTCTTGGTGGGGTGAGTGTCTCTCACACAGTGGTCTTGGTGGGGTAGAGTGTCTCACCCTGTGGTAGGCTCAGAGGTGGGGTGGAGAAGATGGAGTTGCCTAGGATTTTCCTGTTAATGGCAAGATTGTGTAACACATTTATGTGAACCTGTCTTTGAAAAATTGTGAACCACAATGTTGAGAGTTTCCCATAATGATTGGAGAAAGTAGGGATGTGTTTGAGAGCCTTTATTTGGGGATCATGTTTGAAACTCTGACAAAAGACTTAGTGAGGTGAAACCTAATAGTAAAGACTAGCTTGATGGACTCTGGCCCACTGGTGGGCCTTTCTGTTCCTAGGGACCTTGTGTTTCGGGTCCCAAATCCTGGCAAGACTTTGCATTTACTTTAAATTATAGGGGTATATTTAGGACATGGCCTTTTCTAAAATTCATTTAGTTTCAGGTGGCACAGGTGGGCAACAGGAAAATTGTTAGGTGTGGTAGAGGATGGTTTGAACTCTAGATCCTCCTGTCTTAGCTTCTCAAGTCCTGGTGTTACAGACATGGGCCTGGCCTGCTTTTGTTTTGTTTAGATCGTTGGTTTTTTTTTCTCCTATGTGTGGAGTCTGCCAATGCATGTACATGTGGATCAGAAAAGATGTGGGTCTTATTCTGTCACTCTGTGTTGGAGATAGCATCTCAGATGTAGCCCTGGCTGTCCTTGAGCTTGTTATTTACATCAGGCTGGCCGGGAACTCGGAAAACTCTGCCTGCCACTGCCCCTGGCTCCACTCTTACCACTCTGGCCGTAGTCCCTCAGGACAGGGTCTTTACTGGACCCGGCGCTGGCCGTTTCAGCTGGCTGTCCGGCCTGAGAGCTGAGATGCTTTTTTTCCTCTGCTCTCTGTACTGGATTACAGGCACTCGAGCTTGGCTGCGCCTGCGTGTCATGTGGGCCGGGGATTTGAGCGCTGGTCCTCACGCTTGAACAAGAGCTCTCAGGCACCGAGGTGTTTCTCCACTCTGGTTTGCATATTTCTGAGCTCCTGGCAATCATTTTGTCTGAGCTAAGCGAATTCTCCCAGAGGAGGACTTTTGTAGTAGTGGAGGCAGACGGTCAGGAACTCACTTGTGATGTCCATAGTTAAGGGGATATGAGTTTGCCGTTTCTTCTGCACTCTTCACTCTCCAGGCTGTCCTATATAGGATGAGGACAGTGCTCTTCTAAGGGGAAAAGTCTACACAGAGAAGCCCCGGAGGTCAGGTCTAGTCATGGCCTGGCCACCACTGCCTTAGCGGATGGAGTGAGGAGGCCGCGGGAGCTGGGTGCTGGGCGCTGGGTCCCCAAGAAGGGGGTTGCTTGTTTATTTATCCAGGGGGATTTTGGTTTTGAGTCTAGGTCTTGCTCTATGGTCCAGGCTAGCTTTGAACTCCCCGGTCTCCTGGCACCAGATTCCCAGCTCTGGAGTGATAGGCTTTGGCCAGTATATTAATGATGTGATTGTTCTCAAGACACGCATGGAGAGTGTCCATTTTCTTCTGTCCTCACTGTGGCCTCTGTGGTTTGAGAAAAAGGCTAATTATGGTAGAACTTTGTCAGGATGATGGCCCCTTTAGTGCCGCCTCTTGCTTTCAAATATTTGTTTCTTCCTCATCTCCTACTCCCGTGCATTTGTTCAGGCAAACAAGGAGCATATATTGTTTTTATTCAGGAAGGGAGATACACATATTTTAAAGCCTGGGCATGAATTGTACCTGTTACAAATAAAACTAATGGCTTAAATTGGTAATAAACTAATTTGTTTTTAAATGGAAAGACTTACCCCATCACCCCCCTAAGCTGGTCTCAAGCCCCCGTGTTCAAGTCCCAGCAGTGTCTCTTGAGTTCTGGGGCTGGAGGTGTGCGTGCGCCCTGCCTGCTGGACACGTGGGAACACAGAGAAGTAGTGCACGCTTACATATAAGAAGACTGCTGGGTAACCTTAATTCAGGAACTTGCTAGTGCAACATCCCAGCATCTCAAAGTGATGTTAAAACTGTAGTGCCGTGTGTAGTGACTTTAGAATACGTGGCTAGGTAGCTTTCTGAGAGAGGTGGCTATGTTCGCAAGCGAGTTGCTTCATTCCGATGCATCACTTTTGTTTCCCTATCTCCAGCGGCTGCGTTTCAACAAGGAAAGATCCCTCCCGCTCCGTTCTCCGCTCCTCCGCCTGCAGGGGCCATGATCCCACCTCCCCCCAGTCTCCGTAAGTGTCATACTTTACGTGTCAAGGTGTGTGGCTGCTCAGGTTAGCCCTCACTGTGCCATTAGCTTGTCACATTGTTGGCTTCCGAACTTTCCTAGTGACTGGCTAGGTAGTCACTAATTGAAAAACAGAGTGTAAGCGCATAATCTCCTCTGTTGAGTGGTTGTGAAAAGGATTTGTTTTAGTGTTTGTGTTTTTGTGTTTGTTTTGTTTTTTGATTTTTTTTTTTTTTAAGACAGGGTTTCTCTGTAGCCCTGACTGTCCTGGAACTTGTCTGTAGGCCAAGCTGACCTCGAACTCACAGATGTCTGACTGCCTCTGCCTCCCGAATGGTGGGACTAAAGGTGTGCACCGCCATGCCACATTGTGTGTGCGCGTGCGTGTGTACACGTACATACTGTGCAGTGTGGAATCCAGAGCACACTTGGAGGACTCTTTTCTTTGCTCCTGCATTATGGCCCTGATGGGCGGGGCACAGGCTGCTCATGTCCTTCCCCCTGCTGGCCTTTAGTTGCCAAGACATTTGCTCACTGGGATCCTGGGCTGGCTAGCTGGACAGGCAGGCCAGTGAGCCCTGATTTCTGACTGGGTTTGCTTCCTCAGTACTGGGATTACAGCTGCTGCCACCCTGCTGGAGTTGTCTTGGGAACTGAAGCTACTTTACAGACTGGAAGTTAGTCTGTAGAATAGACCGTCCCTTAAACTCAGAGATCTGCCTGCCTCTGCCTCCGCCTCTGCCTCCCAAGTGCTGGGACTAAAGGCGCGTGCCAACCAACTACACCTGGTTGGCAACGTTTTAATGTATAGCATAGGCTGCTGTGAAACTCAATAGTTTTCTGCCCTAGCCTCCCAAGGGCTAGGGTTGTCACAGTGCCTGCCTTAGGGTTAGCCTTGCGTGTCAGTGTTTTTTCTGTGACTTCCTGGATACAGAGATCTCAGAAGGAACCTGTGAGATAAATCATGAGTAGATATTACTGAACAAATTAAGTTCTTCATTGGTATGAATACAACACTGGAAGACCTACGTAGCTATAAACTCAGTCTTTTCCAATTTCTAGCCTAGCTAAGCTTATGAAAGGTAAGCACTGGCTAGCCGACAGTGGAGTGCATCACAAGCCTCTGTCCTCTGGGAAGGCCTGCTCTTGTAGACAGGAGTATCAGTCCAAGGTCAGTGTCCTTTTGCTCTCCTGGGAGGGTTCAGATTGGAATTGGGCTGAGACCCAAGTTAAGTCTTGTAATGATGGCGAGGACAACGGACTGGGCTGCTCGGCAAGCTGTCCCTCATGTCTGTCGGACCCTCTGGGGCTTGTGCGGCTCCCAGGCCGCATGGACCTCCTCTCTTCCTATCTCAGTTTGTTTCTCAGGCTAGACTAGGTCCTTTTACAGAGTTCGTCCCCATCCCAAACAACAAAACCAAACACATCTGAGTGTTTCTCTTTCATATATGTGAGTGTACTATGTGTGTGTCTGGTGCCAGGAGATGCCATTAGATCCCGTGGAACTAGGTGCCAGGCGGTGGGGGCGCACGCATTTAATCCCTTCCTCTGGGAAAGCAGAGGCAGGTGGGTCTCCGAGTTTAAGGCCAGCCTGGTCTGCAGAGTGAGTTCCAGGTCAGCCGGGGCTACACAGAGAAACCCTGTGCTGAAAAACCAAAAAAAGTCCCCTGGAGCTTGAGTTAGATGGTTGTGAGCTGTCATGTAGGTGCTGGGAATTGAACCCGGAACCTCAGGAAGAACAGCAGTGCTCTTACCCGCTGAGCCATTCAAGATAAATTTTTCTCGATTTCACACTAGCAAATATTTTTACAAGAGGTGAGTGTCCTGGAGATGAGCCGGGGCGCTGTGCAAGCCAAGCGCATGCTCTACCACTGAGTGTAAACTGAGCCCAGAATGCTTTCAATGCTTTCTTTCTTTGTTAGAGACAGGGTTTCTCTGGGTAGTGATGACTGTCTTGGATCCTGCTAAATGCACCATGACATGTTATGTTTGTGAATCTGCTGCTAGAATAGGAAACTGTAGGACATTTGTTATTTAAGGGAGTTTCACTGAGGATCAAGTCAGCATGTAAAGCTCTAACCACAGCGTCTTTGTGTGTTGTAGCGGGTCCTCCTCGGCCCGGCATGATGCCTGCGCCCCACATGGGAGGCCCTCCCATGATGCCGATGATGGGTCCTCCTCCTCCTGGGATGATGCCCGTGGGACCAGGTGAGTCGGGCTGTGCCACGGTTTAGTGTGCAGTGTCCGTTCTGCATTCAGTGACGTTTTTGTCAACTGTCAAGTCATTACTGTAAGTGTGGTGACGTTGGGTTTCACCAACTTAATGACAGATGTTTGGTTTGTGCTGCTGAGAGTAGCATGAGGCGACCTCCCCTCCTTCCCTTCCCTTTCCTTCCCTTCCCTTCCCTCCCCTCCCCTCCCCTCCCTCCCTCCCTCCCTCCCTCTCCCTCCCTCTCTTCCTCTTCCTTCCCTCCCTCCCTCCTTTCCTTCCTTCCTTCCCTCCCTCCCTCCCTCCCTCCCTCTGTCCCTACCTCTCTTCCTTTCTTCCTTCCCTCCCTCCTTCCTTCCTCCCTCCCTCCCTCCCTCCCTCCCTCCCTCCCTCCCTCCCTCAGTCTAACTTCTGGCTTTTAGGATGTGGATGAGCTTGTTGCATCTTGGGGGAAAGGAACGGTGGCTTCTCTTTAGATTTGTTGCAGAACTCCTTCCTGTTGGAGCTTTACTCTCTGAGATTAATGGTTCCTAGTCGGTAAAATAAAACCATTGGTTTTGTAGGGTTTTCCTTTTTTTCTGTTTTGGAGACAGGATCTCCCTCTGAAGCCCTGGCTGTCCTGGAACTGTCTATGTAAACCAGGCTGGCCTTAGTCTACAGATCCCCCTTCCTGTGTTCCCTCTGCTGGTATTGAAGGTGTGTGCCACCAGCTAGAATTCTTTGATTTTTGAAATTTTGTTTGTTTGTTTGTTTGTTTTGGTTTTTCGAGACAGGGTTTCTCTGTGTAGCCCTGGCTGTCCTGGAACTCACTCTGTAGACCAGGCTGGCCTCGAACTCAGAGATCCGCCTGCCTCTGCCTCCCAAGTGCTGGGATTACAGGTGTGCTCCACCATGCCTGGCTTTCAGTATGTTTTTAATTGCATCTCCATCTGGAAATATTGATAGTTTTGGAATAAAATTTCAGAAAAACTTAAGTCAACTTGTGAGATCTCAATGACTTTTATAAAAATAAAAAAATAAGGGCAGTGATGGCGCACGCCTGTAATCCCAGTACTTGGGAGGCAGAGGCAGGTGGATTTCTGAGTTCGAGGCCAGCCTGGTCTACGGAGTGAGTTCCAGGACAGCCAGGGCTACACAGAGAAACCCTGTCTCGAAAAAAACAAAACAAAACAACAACAACAAAAAAAGACAATAAAAAAAATAAATAGTGGGAAAGGGAAACTGGCTCCCGGGCAGGCGGCTCCCAGGGCTGGCCCTAATGGGTGCGCCTGTTGAAGCTGGTGCTGAAAACCTGGGGCCGTCACACCAGCCTTTAGTACCCTTCATGTGGTCCAAGACTTTATGATAAAGTTAAAAGGTGAAAGGAAACTAAGACTTACATATGAAATCTGAATTAACTCCTGTGGAGAGAAAGAGTAGATACTCAGGGGCCCAGTTGGTAATGTTTGCTATGGGCACAGTCACATCCAGAGCACCAGTGTCGACCTGGGTGTCCACTTAGAGGACAGCACTCCATGCTACCCGAGACACTGGTTCTTGTAGCTTCTGGACCTCCTGTAGCTAGCTTCTCACATATATTTATCCATGTGTGCTGGGTGTTCCGGATAGAGCTCTCACTACATCAGATAACCTCCTGTGGTGGGGGAAGGGAGTGTTGGATTTAGAAAAAGTCTCACTCTTTTTATTGTTCTATGTGAGTACACTGTAGCTGTATTCAGACACTCCAGAAGAGGGCGTCAGATCTCATTACAGATGGTTGAGAGCCACCAGGTGGTTGCTGGGAATTGAACCCAGGACCTCTGGAAGAGCAGTCAGTGCTCTTAACTACTAAGCCATCTCTCTAGCCCCCCAAGTTTTACTCTTCAAACCTAGGATGGCCTTGAACTCAGGAACTCTTTGTCCCCTTAGGGTATTTGCATTATAGGCTTATACCCCATATCCAACTTTAAATATAGTTATATCTTGAGCTATTTATACCACAAACCTTTAACCAAAATTAAACACTTTTAGGATGCTATAATGTGTTCTCACTTGCTGTTTACTCTACCTCTAATTTATTTTTATTTCCCCTTTTGAGATGAAGGCTCATATATAACCCGGGCTGGCCTGAGCATTCACATAGTAGGAAAACTGTAGAGCGGGACAACAGAATAAATATCCATGATCCTGCCGCCGGCTGCTGGGCCTGAAGCTGCTTGCTGCCCCCTCCCCGGTGGTGACTCTTCCCTCCCAGCACATGGCTCTGCCCGGTTCATTGTTGACACACATGCAAAGTTGAGTAATGGTTCCTAGACTGCATTGTGAAAGTGCCTGTTATTTTTTGGGACCTGAGCTAATAGTTCCCTGGGCCTAATCATGTTCCTGTAGTTCCCAACAGTGACTCACAGGTAAGCCTGGTGGCCTCTGTGCCTGCACATGGAGGACACAGCTGTCAGTCACAGGATGGAGATAATGAAGGAAAGGCTGAGCAGGCCAGGCAGGGGAGCGCACACCTTCAATCTCGGCACTCTCGGGGCAGAGCAAGTTCCAGGACAGCCAGGGCTTTATAATAGAGAGACCTATTCCAACCAAAAACAACAACAGCAACAAAAAACCCCAGCCAGAACTAACCAAACAGAAACTGAGCAAGCAGGGCTGGTGACCCAGAGCCTTGTGAGTGCAGCTCTATTTATAGCCATGTTGTCATCAGACCAGGGTCCCTGAGCTTCCTGTGCTGACCTTTCCCTCTGTGTTGGAGCCTGTCTTAGGGAACTTAACATTTGATGAGTTTGTTGCATTTTTTTCTGTCAAGTCTGTCTTTTCTGGTCCACTTTGTAGTTTGTCGTGTTTGTCCACCCACCCAGAGAGGGTTTCTCTGTGTAGCTCTAGCTGTCCTGGAACTTACTCTGTAAACCAGGCTGGCCTTGAACTCAGAGATTCTTTGTTGAGTGCCGGGACTAAAGGTGTGCACCACTACCATTAGCCAGCTCTCTTAGGTTTTACTGAAAGTCCCATCTGCTGACTCTTGAATGCTGGTTTTCACTCCTTCCCCTCTGTTCTGTTCTGCAGCTCCTGGGATGAGACCGCCCATGGGAGGCCACATGCCCATGATGCCCGGACCTCCGATGATGAGACCGCCCGCCCGCCCTATGATGGTGCCCACACGGCCTGGCATGACCCGGCCAGACAGATAAGAACAGAAGCGCTCCTTATCGTTTTGTATTTCTTCTTGTTCTGTTTCACCAGGAGATCTTGGTGCTGAGCCTGAGTGTTTACTAGATGCATGACAAGGAAACTTCCCTTCCTACAGAGAGAATACTTTTGGAGGGAGAAGTGATACAAAAAAGTGCAGTTTTCACTTACATTGTGAAATGTGAAAATAAAATCATCAGCTCTTTTAGTTAAAGTGTGTCCCTGTCCCTTCCTTCCGTCTCCTGTGTCTGTTCCAAGGGAGATGAAGCCAGCTGTGTTCTGCTAGCCTGTTCTCCAGCGTGTTAGCGATGGTGGGAAGCCTGTGCCCTCCTCTCTACTTATATTTCCTTGTTACAGGACCTTAGAAACTTTTCCTTTTGAATTCTCAGATTTTTTGAGAAAAATTCTCAGGATTTTTTTGTTTGTTTTGAGATAGTTTTTCATTGTAGCCTTGGCTGTCCTGGAACTCTTTATATGTAGACCAGGCTGGCCTTGAATTCAGAGATCTGCCTGCTTCTGCCTCTTGGATGCTGATTAGAGTGGCACACCACAACTGCCTGGCTTCCCATGTGTAATTTTTGAGACAGATTTTTCAAGTGGCCTAAGCTGACCTTAGACTAGTGGAGGATGAAGTTGATTTCACAGTGTTTGTCTGAGATAGGATCTCTAAGCCCAGGCTAGCCTTGATACGAGGATTACAGGTGTGCAGCATCATGGCTGGGTGGCACATCAGATTCTAAAGTTTTCATTTCATATGGTGGTGGCACATGTCTTTGATGCCAGCGCTCAGGAAACAGGCAGGCGGATCTCTGAGTTCGAGGCCAGCCTGGTCTACAGAGTGAGTTCCAGGACAGCCAGGGCTACACAGAGAAACCCTGTCTTGAAACAGCAAAGCCTTTCATTTATTTTATTTTTATTTCTTATTATTACATTCATTTGTGTATGTGTGTTTGGGAATGTGAACGTCTGTGTCCCCAAGATTGAGCTCTGACTATTAGCCACGCCTTTAACTACTCACTCTAGCCATTTACTCCTTTTTCTCAGATCCCCCCCTTCGCCTTTTGCCATGAGGGTGGGGGTGAGGGACACAGAGCAAGAAAGGCTCTCCCATGGTCATGCTGGTCTTGACCTCAGTGTGGCTAAGGCTGACCCTGACCTGATCTGCATCCCTCGTTCTGGAATGACGGGTGTGCGGCCATGCCCAGCTTTCTCGTCAGCTAATGGTGACATCTACAAGATTTGCAAAGTCAAACAGGTTCTTTTTCTTTTCTTTTTAAAGACTTATCTATTATATGTAAGTACACTGTAGCTGTCTTCAGACACACCAGAAGAGGGCGTCAGATCTCATTACGGATGGTTGTGGGCCACCATGTGGTTGCTGGGAATTGAACTCAGGACCTCTGGAAGAGCAGTCGGTGCTCTTAACCGCTGAGCTGCCCCTCTAGCCCACAGGTTCTCTTTCTTAGTTGATCTAACTTGGTGTAGTTAAACTGATCCATATATCTAGCTGTGGTTCTTAATATTGCCAACTGTACAGAATCTAGAAGCAATGTGTAAAAGGTAAGAAGTCTAACGAAAACCACAACAGAGAGAAAATCATTTTGCTGATTTACTACTTTGGGTTTTCTGGTCTCTAGGCCACTTGATTTGGCCTCTCTGCCTCAACATAGTCCAATAATCCAGTTGGCAAAATGGGCAAGCTGTTTATACTCAGCAGAACGTTACTAGTTCAGGCCTTTGGTGCTCGAACTCATGAGACAGGTAGGTAGATTGCTGGGTTCCAGTCCAGCCTACTCTAAAGAGCAAGTTTTTAGATAGCCATGGCTATAAACCGAAATACTGTCTGGAATAAAAACAGATAATTTTTTAGTTTTTTTCATGTAACTTGTTTTTATTTTATGTTCATTGGTGTTTTGCATGCATGTATATGTGTGAGGGTGTCAGAAGCCCAGGAACCCGAGTTACAGTGTGTGCTGCCCTGTGTGTGCTGGGAATTGAACCCAGGTCTTCTGGAAGAGTAGCCAGTGCTCTTGTTCACCTAGCCATCTTTCCAGCCCCACTTTTTTTTTTTTTTTTTGTTTTGGTTTTTGTTTTTCGAGACAGGGTTTCTCTGTGTAGTCCTGGCTGTCCTGGAACTCACTCTGTAGAACAGGCTGGCCTCGAACTCAGAGATCCGCCTGCCTCTGCCTCCCAAGTGCTGGGATTACAGGTGTGCTCCACCATGCCTGGCTTTCAGTATGTTTTTAATTGCATCTCCATCTGGAAATATTGCTAGTTTTGGAATAAAATTTCAGAAAAACTTAAGACAACTTGTGAGATCTCAATGACTTTTAGTTGTAGTGACTAAAAACAGTGTAGCTAGGTGTGATGTGAACACCTGCATTGTTGGTGCTCAGGAGGCAGAGACAGGGGGATTGCTGCAAGTTTGGTGCCATCCTGGCCTATCGACACAGCAATTTCCCGGCCATCTAGGGCACTATCTGGATACCTCCTCTCAACCTCAACCAAGAGTAAACTCAAAAGACCTGGGGGCTGGAGAGATGGGTCAGCAACTACGTGCTGCTCTGGAGGGCCCGGGCTCAGTGCCCAGCACACACACCAAATAGCTCACAACTACTTATGACTCCAGGGCCAAAGGATCTGACAGCTTCTGGTCTCCAGGCACCTGTGTGCACATGACATTCACAGACTCACATAGGAACACACAGATAAATAATAACAATACGTCAGATGCAGTGCATCTGAGTGAAGTGCTTACCTTGTTTGCTTGAGGCACTTGGTTTAATCCCTACCCCTGCTAAACCACACTAAATATGGAGAATTGAAATCATTGGCGCTCATTTTCGTTGTTTCCTTTTCAAAAGGCATTTGAAAGCTGGGCTAGGTGGCACACGCCTATAATCCCAGCACTTGGGAGGCAGAGGCAGGCGGATTTCTGTGTTCCAGGACAGCTGGAGCTACACAGAGAAACCCTGTCTCGAAAAAAAAAAAAAGGCATTTGAATATTTTTTTTTGAGTCATGTGTACTACTGATCAATAGACAGATTGGAGTTTTTATTTGTTTAAATCCCCCCCCCGGTGTTTTATTTATTTATTTTTTTGGTTTTTCGAGACAGGGTTTCTCTGTAGCCTTGGCTGTCCTGGAACTCACTCTGTAGACCAACTAGGCTGGCCTGGGAACTCAGAAATCCACCTGCCTCTGCCTACCAAGTGCTGGGATTAAAGGTGTGCGCCACCGCCGCCGGCTTTATTTAAATTTCCTAAAGGAGGCTTCAAGCTTAGCATGTTGTTTAGGTTTGCTGTGGTTCAGAGTTTGGACCTCAGCAGTTTGTCAGAGTGGTGCATTGGGAAATGAGATCCTTGCACTGAGCCATCGTCATGCATGGAAACAGGATCCAGCCCTTGCCCCAGCTGAGTAACTCTGATCAGATGGTATCAGGCTCTTCAATACTGGGAAGAGTGGAAGGAGCCTCCACCTGTGTCTAATGCAATGCCGAGGCTTGCCTAGCACTTTACCACGGAGACCTTATGTCTTTAACAGAAGCTTAATAACTGCAGATATTGGTTAGATTTCTTGGCACAGAATCAGCTGCTAGAACATTGTGTCAGACAGGGTCAGTGGAACTGTTTATTACTGTCCTTGCGCTTTGGGGTTTGAGCTGCTGTCCTTTGGTCAGTGGATGAACTCAGCGCTACAAATGGTGGCAAACGCCTTACCCCTGAGCTGTGTCCTCAGCTGGAGATGTGATAGGAGGGCACTTGCAAAGGCTGACACATCAATTTAAATTCTTTTTTAATTTCTTTGGTGACAAGGTCTCTCAGTGTAACCCTGGCTGTCCTGGTACTCCCCATGTAGACCGGGCTGGCCTCGAGCTCCCATAGTTGTCTGCCTCTAGTTCGGGAGAGATTGGCATAAAGGCACTTGCCACCCTCCAGCTCCTGGAAGCGTGAACCCCGCCTCCTAGCCTATAAGCCCCGCCCCTCCCGTGGGCCCCGCCCCATACCGCGTGAGCCTCCGCCGCCCCGCCCCTCATCCCGTGCGCCTGTGCCGCCGCGCGCGTCCCCGCCCCTCGCCGTGCGCTCTCGCCACGGGGAGCCGGGAGGGCGGCGTGCTGTCGCGGTTCTTCTCCGCGGGAGGCTGCGGCGCCGCGCGGGTGGGTGGGAACGTGGCGGTCCTCCGGGCGCTGCGGCAGGGGCGACAGAGCGCCATGGCGGCTGCCGTGGCTGCAGCGGCTGGTGCTCGCGCCGCGGCGAGGTGAGAGGACACCTCTTCTTTGCTACAACTGAGGAGGCCACGGCTGGCCGCCTGCCTGCATTCCACGCGGGCCGCGGCTGCAGCATGGCCGGGATCATTAAGAAGCAGATCCTGAAGCATCTGTCCCGGTGAGAGCGCCACCCTGCGTACCCGGTCCCTACCCGAGCCCTCCGACCTCCCTCGGGCCGTGCTGGGCGAGCAGCCCCGGAGCAGCCGCGATTATACTCTAGCCGGCTGTCAGCGCTGCCTTCCTCCCTGGCCCGGGCCGGCTCCCTCCCCACCCCCGCCGCCGCCTCCTTCCTCCGCGGGTCACTCAACCCTTTCCTGCCCATACCTCCCAGACCCGCGCGGAACCCAGCCAGGCCAGCCCTCGAGGCCTCTTCCCGCCTCCCGAGCCGCCCAGCGCCGATTCATTTCTGGCTTTGCCACCCGATGCTGGATTACCCACGTCCCCTTAGATTGCAGCGCCGACGCTGGCTTTCTCCTTCTGGGGGGCGAGCTCCTCCTCTTCTGTCTGACCCTGTTGCATCACCCTTAAAATGAGATGTAAGCCCTTCACCCGAGGCTGGTGGTCCTTTCGGACCTCCTTCCTGGGTCCGCTTTCTTCTCGTTACACAGACGGATTGGAGAAAGGTCAGCGGAGGTGGGGATAAAGTTTCAGCAACCTTTCCTTTAAGATGCCGTGGAGGGTTTTTTGACAGCCAGTGTCCACTTGTGCTTTGTGGCCTTCTGTTAAGTCGTTCTGTCGGCTCTGTATTCGGGGCGTGAGGGATCGGCTGGCAAGACAACTTTTCAGCTATGCCTGAAGGACTCCTGGTCTCTACGCGATGATGCAGCTTGTTAGAACTGGCGGCTGCTCGGTTTGTTTGCAGTCGGTTTTCTCTGCTTTTTCTAGCTTGAGGTTGGTGATGGTTGTTAGTTTAGGTAGCTCTCAGTAGCTCAGGTGATCCAGAGTTTGGCTGTACAGTGGCTAGTGGTTTTCAAGAGGTGTGTGTGGGTGTTGCCAGTCACCGTGGAACACCCGGGCTGTGCCTGACGTGGTGTCCCCCTTTTCCTGGCTGACAGTGACTTATGTGATCTTAGACTTTATCAGCTAGATTCAGATACTCCGTTTGGTTTGCTCTGTTATGTACAGGGCTGAAGGGCAGCTCGGGGAGTCTGGGCACTTCCTCCTTCCCTTTCATCCCTTTCAAACTAGATAATACTAGTAGAGATTATCGTAGGCTGCTGTGGTGCTCACGCCCGCAGCCCTAGTATTTGGTGGCTGAGGGAGGAGTGCAGTTTTTTTTTTTTTTCTCTCGAGACAGGGTTTCTCTGTGTAGCCCTGGAACTCACTCTGTAGACCAGGCTGGCCTCGAACTCAGAAATCTGCCTGCCTCTGCCTCCCAAGTGCTGGGATTATAGGCGTGCGCCACCACCGCCCAGCTCGGAGTGCGGTTTTAAGGCCAGCCTTGAGTAGAGTTCCCAGCCAACTCGGACCATGTGGTGAGACAGTGAGAAGTCAGAAGACCTAAATGAGTTTTCATACATAAAGATGTATTTAAGCCCCTCACACACAGGGAGCGCCCAGTAGGACACACGGTATTTTTATTTGGGGGTTATAACTTGTGTGGCTATTTGCTGTTATTGTGTGTGTGTTGTGTGCGTTCAGGGAGGTGCAGAAGTACCACGGTGTGCGTTCGGCAACTCTGTGGAGCTGTTGTCTAGTTCCACTTTCACGTGGCTTCTGGGGAGCACACTCAGGTCATCAGGCCTGCCAGGCAAACTCTTACCCCGCTGAGCACTCCTGCTGACCTTTCCTCTGTCTCTTGCTGTCTGTCTGTCTGCCTGCCTCTCTCTCCCTCCAGTGCCTCCCTCACTTTGTAGCCTGAGTTAATGGGCTTCCAGCCTTAGCCTCCTAAGCGGCCCTGGAGTAATTGGCATTCCACACCATGCCCTGCTTTAGGTAATTTTCTTTTTCTTTTCTTTTTCTTTTTTCTCTTTTAAAGATGTATTTATTATTATATCTAAGTACACTATAGACGCACCAGAAGCGGGCATCAGATCTCATTACGGATGGTTGTGAGCCACCGTGTGGTTGCTGGGATTTGAACTTAGGACCTCCGGAAGAGCAGTCAGTGCTCTTAATCGCTGAGCCATCTCTCCAGCCCTCCCCTCTTTTTTAAAAAAAAAGATTTATTTATTTATTATATGTAAGTACACTGTAGCTGTCTAAAAGCACCCCAGAAGAGGGCTTCAGATCTCATTAAGGATGGTTGTGAGCCACCTTGTGGTTGCTGGGGTTTGAACTCAGGATCTTCAGAAGAGCAGTCAGTGCTCTTAACCCCTGAGCCATCTCTCCAGCACCCCCCCTCTTCTTTTCTTCTTCTTCCCTTCCTCCCCTTTGAGACAAGGACTCAGTGTGTTAAGTTTTGGTTTCCTGAAACTTGATATGTAGACCAGGCTGGTCTCAGCATTAGAGATTGTCCGGCCTCTGCTTCCCAAGCGCTGGGATTAAAGGGTTTATCGGGAGTATGCCTGGCTACTCCCTAGCTCCTGCCTGAGGGAGCAAGCATAGCCAGGGTCAGTGGCTTTTCCAGGAGATGAAGGCGTGGACAGAGCCAGCTCCTTACTCTGGAGTGCGTCCCCTGTGTGCACGTGTGTTCGTGCACCTCCTGTGCACATTCAAGGCCTGGTGTCACGTAACCCACAGCTGGCAACAGACTGTCTTCCCTGGCACGTTTGGTGGTTCCTGGGGGCAGAAGGCCTGTTTGCTTTAAGTGGGAAAGTACGTCTGACCTGAGGGCCATTTCTGATTTCCCAGGTGTGGGGCTGTGGGGAGGAAGAGGAGGCTGGTGGGAAAGGCCAAATTCCCAGGGCTTTTGTTTACCTCAGACTCACTCCTCAGCCCTGTGAGATGTGGATGTGTTTTGTTCTCACCACCACTGGCAAGGGAGGAGCTGAGGCTCCCTGGGCCGTAGAACCTGATGGGGAGGGAGGAAAGCTGGGAGGGTTACCAGTGTGGTGTGGCAGGGGTCTGACAGCGCTGTGTGACTCGACAGTGTTGCACAGCAGAGTGGACAGGCCGGTGACCACAGATTGCATCCCGGTGATTTTATGAATTTCAGCTATTTCTTTTGAACGCATTCCCTCGCTAGCTACTGGTCAGGGCCCTGGAGTCTCACCCATGACCGTTGTCCACCGTGCATTGCTTCCATGCCCCATTACATGTTCATTGATGTGGACCCGAGAAAACAGCTCTACTTAGCAACAGGAAATAGTTATTTGTTTAGAAAATTGTGGGAATTAGCCAGGAATGGCGGTGCACACCTGTAATCCCAGCATTTGGGAGACTGAGGCAGGAAGGCCTTGAATTTGAGACGAGCATGGGCCATTTATTGAGACCCTGTTTCATAAATAAATGCTAAAATAGACTTTTCACTGAATTAGGTTTCCCGTGTCGTTTTCCCTTGTTGAGAACCCACCGGTCTCTGCCTATGTTGGTACAACTCTACCATGCCTGGTGTTTCCTGCTTTAGACCACCTCAGCTAATGACCTGGGACTGGACGTGTAAGAGGGCGTACGGCAGGACGTGCGGTCGGCCAGTGCCCTCTGCTGATGGAAAGGGCGTGTGCTTTGGGGCCAGCCAGACAAAACAGATGTGTCTAGCCCTGCTCTTCCTGATCTGGGGGACTCCCCAGTTAGGCTGTTGTTGGTTGTAAGAGATAAGAGGAATGGGAACCAGCACAGTGCTTCTGAGGGCTAGGGACGCTCGCGGTGCGCGTTACAGTGCCTGGCATTGGAGCAGTGCTTAATAAAGAGCAGCTGAGCCGGGCAGTGGTAGCGCACGCCTGTAATCCCAGCACTTGGGAGGCAGAGGCAGGTGGATTTCTGAGTTCGAGGCCAGCCTGGTCTACACAGTGAGTTCCAGGACAGCCAGGGCTATATAGAGAAACCCTGTCTGAAAAAAAACAAAAAGACACACGCCTTTGATACCAGAGCTCAGAAGCAGGCAGGCAGATCTGAGTCTGAGGACAGCCAGGACTATACCAAAATAATAACAACAACAATAATAATAATGGTGGTGGTAGTGGTAATAGAGAGTAGTTGTAAAATGTGGCACGGTGAGCGCTTGGCCAACCGAGCAGGCTCCCTAGCCCTTGTCTGTTTTAGCTGTGAAAATGCTCACATCATGTTGTAGACTGCATGGTCATATGGGTTCTATGTTTTTTGTTTGTGGGAACATAATCCACTTTCCCTAAAAAGTGGGTTGTATATTATGTATTGCTGTGGTTGTATATTTTCCCAGTGATAGCTGTTATGACCGTCTTCTGGCACACACACCTGTCGGGAGTCTGTTTAAGACAGGGTTTTAGATCTTTGTAGACTGGGTTTTCATGAATGCATTCCTACATGATGTGCTAATGGGCAGGGCTGTGCTAATGGGCAGGGCTGCTGCTGGGGGGTATGGGCATAGCGGCTTAGTGGCCCAGCATCTTTCTGGGCCCGCTGCAGTCTCTGGCAGCACAGGAAGAATGGATGTCAGTGGGGAGCCATGCTCGCCGTGAGAGATGAACTGAGAGCATGCGGAGTAGTGAGGAGCCAGGACTCGCGTTTGTGAATTCAGAGCTGTGTCTTAGCTTCTTGAGATTTTAGTTTCCTTGTCTATAAAACCGCACTCGTGCCGTTTTGCCCCTGGTTCTTCTCCACAGAAGAATGCTGGACATTGAATCCGTGGGGGCCACTGGGCCACACGGCCAGACATGTTTGTTTTTTGAGACGTGGTCTCACTGTGTAGCCCTTGAGTTTATAATCCTCCCGACTTAGCTTCCCCAGCGCTGAGATCCGTGTCCACTGCCATGCCAGGGTAGAAATTAAAAAGAACATGACTGCTTTTCTGTGTCACCTTGGCACAGGGGCCTTGCTGCTCTTCTGTGGAACATTCCACCTGAGGCAGGAGATCTCTGAGTGTGAGGCCAGCCTGTTCTTCAGAGCCAGTTCCAGGACGGCCGGGGCCACACAGAGAAACCTTAACTTGAAAGACCAAAACCAAAACCAAACCAAACCAACCAACCAAACAAACAAAAAACCAAAATAAGACCAACACACTTACTGTAGCGTGTGTGAGTCCCACATGTGTGTAGAGACCAGAGGACAAGTTTGTGGAATCAGTTTTGTTGTTGTGTGTGACTTCTGTGGCCAGGTTCAGGTCATCGTCCTGTGTGGCAGGCATTTTACCTGCTGCCCCGTTTCCCCATCCACGTTCATTTTCCATCCCTGTGTGCGCCGTGACTGCTTGTCTGTGTCATCTTGGCACAGGGGCATAACTGAGTATGTGTGCATGTGGGTACATGTGCACATGAGGGGCCCAGTGTTGACACTGGGGATCATCCTCCAGTGTTCTCCAGACTTACTCCCTGAGGCAGACTGTCAGTCAAACCCAGAACTCCCCAGAACGGCTAGTCTCAGTGGCCAGCTTGTTTTGAGATCGCCCTGCTCCTGTCTTCTGAGGCTGGAATCTCAGGTGCTGCCTTCCATTCACACGGGTAGATCTTGTGATGGAGTAGGGAAGAACTCTTTCTCGCTGAGCTTGAGAAGAGAAGGAAGCATCTTCTCGCGCATGGCACGTGATGGGGGCGGGGCTGGGACCTTAGCATAGTGTGTCTTAGTTACTGCTTTGCCTCTGTGAAGAGACTACAGCCAAGGCAGCTCTTATAAAGGATGCATTTAATAGGGGTGGGGGGACCTGCTTACAGGTTTAGTCCGTTACCATCATGGCAGGAAGCAGACAGGTGTGGTGCCTTGGCTGCTAGTGAGCGAGGGTTCGCATCCTGATGCGCAGGTAGCAGCAGGTGGACACTGCCTGCAGCCCCACAGGAGCAGACTTCCTAACGCCTTCCAAACAGTCGCTATCCGGGGACCAAACATCAAACCACCAGAGGGTGAAAGGGCCCCAGAACAGACACTGGATTGAGCCCTTAGAGAATTTACTCAACCATTAGAGGGTGTTTAGTTACCTTCGCTTTATAGAGCCTGGCTGAAGAATAATTGGTCGGATTGGCTTTCATCACAGCCCAGCTCTTTTCTCCAGCTGGACACCGGCCCCACAGCAGAAGGGACTGTCCCTCTTGTGCCACGGACCGACTCAGTCAGAACACACACACCCGTGGGGGGAATCAGGGTCTTTGGTATGCAGGAAGGTACAGGTCCGGCGAATGACAGACAGACACACCAGGTGTAGGTTGAGTCTGAATGCACTTTACTGTTCTGAGGCAGGAACTTTTATACACATAAGTTGGTATTACTGAAGAAAAAATGTATCCAGTGAAGTGTTTACAAAGAATGGTTACCATGAGTATCTGGCACAAGGAAATACAAAATCAATCAGGTATGATCTTCAGAGAACACCTACAAAGCATTACGTCCCTTGATCAGAGTAGCTGTAGTCAATGATAAATTAGTAATTCAAAAGTTCTTGAGAACACTTAGTTATACCACTAGGTCTATTGTTAGTGTAGTCTTTGTCTAATATCCTGCTTCCTTCTTGTGAGACTCCTTTAGGCTCACTTTGAAACTTTACTTAACTGATGCTTTCCATGTCAGAGTGCCAATACCACCCAGCCATACAAATGCATATATTGTTGGGAGGTTAATTCTTTAATGTATTTAGGTAATAACTGTATAGCTGATCAAAAGGCAAAGCAATGGATCTCTAGAAGATAAATCATGGCCAGTGCTGTAGCTCAAAGAATGAACTCTCGTTAGCTTTAAATGCCTGGGTGCTCACAGCTCTTGCTGCCAAGAACAATTCGTAAGTAAAGAAACAGGTTAAAGAAAGTCAAACAGGCAAGGCTTGCCATGAGAAATTCAGCTCAGCATTTTCTCCGGCCAAGGAGTCTCACAACAAGTTCCTCAATAGGCAGCCATTAGGCTTTTACCTGTAAATATCACACAGTTTCCACCGAGATTGCGGTTTAGCTGTGGGAATCATACAGTGTCTACGAGATTCGTGTGATACTCTTGGCATCTTCTATAGTGTCTAAGGCCAGGGAGAGACTGTGTCTTAGTAGAGAAAGGCGCTGGGTTTTGGAGGGAGAGAGAACAACACCTGCAGTCTGTCTTTTCCTTTCCATATGTGTGCCTTCCTGTGCATGCAATGTGCTTTGTGTGCACATCCAGTCCCTAAGTAACTTCAGCGAAAAGAAACAATGAAAAACAAACAAACCACCAAACCAGGGTCTGAGGAGTGGTACAGGCAAGTCAGGTGTGTGAGAGAAGACAGGTGCACGGAGGGCCAGCTTGAGATGGCGTCCCCCTCGCAGCCCAGACTGACTGGGAGCCACAGGCCTCCGGCCTTAGCAGTCCCACGCGTGGACTTGACAGTGCATTGGAATTCGGGAACCTTGCCTCTGGGGGAGGATGGGGCCTCCAGTTCAACCCAGTATCAAGCAGTCAGCCTCCTTTATCTGTTTATTACTGGTGCCAGAAACAAATACTAAAGAATATTTTCCATGTTATCAATGTGTATTGATTGTAAAGGGGAGAGCTAAAGTTTAAAAATAATGCCAGCTGTTCAGGTAAAGGGCGTGAAGTCTACCAACTTTCCGGGAAAGCAGGTATGGGGTGCATGCCTTGGCTTGGCTGTGCTCCATTTGCCTGCTTGAGTAACTTTGTACATGTATGCTGAGAGCAGTACCTTGGTTGCATATAACTTGGCTGCCAGCCCATAACTGAAGAGTTTTGAAGGGTGTCAGAGGCTAGAGTGTGGTTAAGAACTCACGACTCTCTGATACTCCACTTCCAGGGGATCCTGTGCCCTTTTCTGACTCTGTGGTGTTGCACAGACAGACTTGGCACACACACATACTTGCAGGCAACACACTTTTGCTCATAAAAGAAAATAAATCTAATTTTAAAGAAAGTTTTGAGCCGGGCGTGGTGGCGCACACCTGTAATCCCAGCACTTGGGAGGCAGAGGCAGGTGGATTTCTGAGTTCGAGGCCAGCCTGGTCTACAGAGTGAGTTCCAGGACAGCCAGGACTACACAGAGAAACCCTGTCTCGGAAAAAAACAAAACAAAACAAACAAAAAAACAAAACAAACAAAAAAAAACAAAAAGTTTTGGAGAACGTGGGCAGTAAGTTTGGCTCAATGGAAGTGTGGTGTTCCCAAGTTTAACTTTTTTGTACATTTCTTTTTATGTGTGTGCTTTGCCTCGCTGTATCTGTGGGAGCCGGAAGAGGGCAGCAGATTCCCCAGAACTGGAGTTAGCGGCAGTTGCGTGCTCCTGTGGGGTGCTGGGAATTGGATCCCGGTCCTCTTCCAGGAGTAGCCAGCGCTCTTAAACCGCTGAGCCATTTCTCCAGCCCTGCGATGTTCATGTCTAAGTTTAGAGCATGAGGTCCAGCAGAAGCAGTGTTCCAGCGCGGGACGGCTTCCTCAGCTCACCTAGTCTCAGACAGTTCAAGCATGAGTGTGCACTTGGTACAGGGAGGGCTAGCTTCTGCTAAGACCTGTGAGGGTGTTAGAGGAGGAGGAGGAGATGCAAGGGCGGCCCTGGCACCTTCCCTGCCCTGGCACAAGATCCTTTAGATGGTGGGTCTCAGCAAGAGTTGCCTTGGGTTGTCACCTTGCTCGAGTGTGGCATATGCTGACTCGGGGAGATGCTGAACAGAGTCTCATACCTGCAAGTGCTCTCTAAAGCCAGCAGGGTGACTTGTGCTTGTAACTCAGGCGCTGGGAGGCTGGGGCAGGAGAATCGAGGGCAGCCTGCTCTACACGGTGATTTCCAGGACAGCCTCAACTAGAGTGAGCCCTTGCCTAAAGAAAAGGGCTAACAAGTTTGAGCCTAGATAATTCCAATATTTGGGAGGCGGAGGCAGAGATTGAGAGATCTAGGCTAGCCTTGACTACACAATGAGTCTGAGGTCAACCGAGGTTAGCTGTGTGAGATCTTACCTGTCTCCCTGAGAGTCTGCGGTGTCGAGCGTCTTCCTTCGCCGCCCTCCCGCCTTATCTTCGGAAAGGGTCTCTTGCTGTATCTGGGACGCCTGTTTGTAGACTGCTAGCCGGCAAGCCCCCAGGATGAGCCCTCCACCTCCTCCCCTCCCCCCTTCACCAAGTGCTGGGGGTCCAGATGCCATGGCAACAGCTTGGCTTTAGGTGGGCGCTGGGGAATCCAGCGAGGACTTTACCGACTGAGCTCCTCCTCAGACACACTTAGAACATGGAGTTCGCTGATTTAATAACATGCTTGCTGTGTTACCATATTAGCCATAGAGAGATTTGTTACACATCAGCAGATAATAAAACAAGATAGCAAAATATTATTTATAGTACAGAGCGGTTCAAAGCCAGCCTAGAATGCATGAGGACTTATTTCAAAAACAACAAAAAGCCAACAGCACAGTAATAAAAGGCCGCTGAGTTTAAAGACGGTCGAAGGCTCTGAGTAGAGATTCCTCCAAGAAGAGATGCGTGACCAGCAGGCACATGAAGGATGCCATCAAGTGAGTGCAGGTCAGAACGAAGAAAACCCTTGCACCACAGGGTGACTGCGGTGGGGAGGACCACAGCATGTGTCGGTGAGGACCTGAGACACGCCGGAGGGGCCCCGGTGCGGGACCTTTGAGGTACACATCTGACATGAGGCTTATCACTCGGTACAGTGATTCCACTCCACGCGCACACTCAGAGAAAGAAAATTAACTGCTCACACCAAAACTTACATTGCATGTTCACAGCACCAGCGTAGCCCCGAAGAGGAATCCCTGCCAGTCGGGATCATGCCCACACAGGAACAGTAACCAGGGCGGCCTGGTCATTAGCACGAGGATGTGAGTAGCACAGCACTAGCCATAAAGAGGAAGGCGGTGCTGACGGGGCTAGGAGGAGGCCCCATGAGCAGAGCGCTTGCTTCACAAGCTAAGGACCCGAGTTCTGATCCCTCGAACTACGGAGAAAGCCAGGCTGGGTGTCCATGCCCGAGATCCCGGTGGTGAAGGAGGAGGTGGACTTGGAAGACCCTGGCGAACTTACTGGCTTGCTGGTCTACCCTGCTTGGTTTTTGTTCTTTTTTCTTAAGGTCAGGCCATTTACTTGTTACTCTTTTTTTTCTTTCTTTGTTTTTTTGGATTTGGTTTTTTTGAGACAGGGTTTCTCTGTATACTCCTGGCTGTCCTGGAACTCACTCTGTAGACCAGGCTGGCCTCCAACTCAGAAATCCGCTCCGCCTGCCTCTGCCTCTGCCTCCCAAGTGCTGGGATTACAGGCGTGCGCCACCGCCGCCCGGGTTACTTGTTACTCTTAAAGACTTACTTTGCTTGCACTCAGAAGGAGGGCTCTCGGAGAGGACAGCCTGCAGCTCCTTTCTTTGGCTCCAAAGTCTAACCTAACATCTTCTAAAGCCGCCTTGTCTTTCTGATTTTGGTGTTCCTTGAGAGATTGGATTGACCTCTGTGGTACAGGACACATGTAGTAACGAGGTGGTGGGCCTTGGGGACTTTGGTCCTAGGCTTTTTACCTTCTTCTTTTAAAAGCCAGCGGCTCTCAACCTTCATAATGCTGTGACTCTTTACTACAGTTCCTCATGTTGTGGTGACCCCCACCCCCTCCATGTCTTAGGGTTTTACTGCTGTGCACAGACACCATGACATAAGGACAACATTTCACTGGGGCTGGCTTACAGGTTCAGAGGTTCAGCCCATTATCATAAAGGTGGAGCGTGGCAGCATCCAGGCAGGCATGGTGCAGGAGGAGCTGAGAGTTCTACATATTCATCTGCAGGCTGCTAGTGGAAGACTGACTTCCAGACAGCTAGGACTAGGGCATTATAGCCCCCCACCCACTGTGACACACCTACTCCAACAAGGCCACACCTAATAGTGCTACTCCTTAGCCCAAGTGAGTATTACCAGTAAACCATTACATTCCCAACCATAAAATTATTTCATTGCTATTTTTTTTTTTCGAGACAGGGTTTCTCTGTATACTCCTGGCTGTCCTGGAACTCACTCTGTAGACCAGGCTGGCCTCCAACTCAGAAATCCGCCTGCCTCTGCCTCCCAAGTGCTGGGATTACGGGCACATATCACACTTGGTTTTTCAGTGGACTTTTTCATAGCTGGTGGCTGGAAAGGAGATATTCAGCTTTGTCTTGACATGGCTGACTGCCTAGGACGTGCCATGAAAAAGAGCTAGCATACTTGTTGAAATTTAAGGTGAAGGCCGGGCGGTGGTGGCGCACGCCTTTAATCCCAGCACTTGGGAGGCAGAGACAGGCGGATTTCTGAGTTTGAGGCCAGCCTGGTCTACAGAGTGGGTTCCAGGACAGCCAGGGCTATACAGAGAAACCCTGTCTCGAAAAATCAAAAAAAAAAAAAAAAAAAAAAAAAAAAAAAGAAGAAGAAGAAGAAATTTAAGGTGAAAGAATGAAGGTGCCTGATGTTATCCTCTGGTTACCATGTGTCTGTTCACACATAACTTGTGTGCACATGCACTTGCATACATGAACATACATGTATGTGTTCAGGCACAAAATACTGTGCTATTTTAAATAAAGAGTGACTATATATGATTCCTACTATATTAAATATCCCAAATAGGCAAAACTATAGAGACATAAACTGATGGTTGATGAGGACTGCTTGTGGGGACTGTTGGGGTGATAGCTAGGGCATGGGTTTTCTTAGTGACAGGATAATGAACCTGCTCTAAAGTTGGTTTTACAAATGGTTGCACAGGGCTGGAGAGATGGTTCAGTGGTTAAGAGCACTGACTGCTCTTCCAAAGGTCCTGAGTTCAAATCCCAGGAACCACATGGTGGCTCACAACCATCTCCGTAATGAGATCTGACGCCCTCTTCTGGTGTGTCTGAAGACAGCTACAGTGCACGTATATGTAACAAATGGTTGCACAGCGGGGCAGTGGTGGCGCACAGGGCAGTGGTGGCGCACGCCTTTAATCCCAGCACTTGGAAGGCAGAGGCAGGATCTCTGAGTTTGAGGCCAGCCTGGTCTACAGAGTGAGTTCCAGGACAGCCAGCGCTACACAGAGAAACTCTGTCTTTTTTGTTTTATTTATTTATTTATTTATTTATTTATTTTCTATAATCTTACATTCCAGATGATTTCCCCTTTCTCAGTTCCCACAGAGAACCCTGTCTCAAAACAAACAAACAAACAAACAAAAAAACTCAGACATTTATGTGGTGGTACATGCAACCAAAAACACATAATAAAGATAATAATAGTAATAATAATAGTAATAATAATAATATGAAAAATTCAAGATATTGAAAACTTAGTGTGTTCCCTGACAATAATGTAATTATATTAGAAAACATTAACTAGAAAAAAAGCCTCCACTACTTGGGGATTTATTTTATTACTTAAAAAGATTTTTGTACATTTTTCTTTGGCCTAAATATATGTATGTGCATCATGTGTGTGCCATGCCAGAGGAGGCCAAAAGAGTTCAGATCCCCTGGAGCTGGAGTTACATACATTTGTGAGCTGCCATGTGGGTGTTTGAACCTGGGTCCTCTGGAAGAGCTGCCCAAGCTCCTGGCCACTCTCCAGGCCCATCGGTTTTGGAGGTTTGAGACTGGGTCTTGTTGTATATTCCAGTGATGTAGCAGAGCTCATTCGTGGATCTGGAGCAGAGCGGTTGCTGCAGGTTCTGCTGTCTGTGGGCTTCCGGGGCAGGGTAGTGGAGTTGGGTGCAGAGAGGGCTGGGTTCTGTCCCCTGTCTGTGGAGTGCAGAATTCCAGACACAAGCATCGGCTAGCTATGACTCCTGGGCCACCCTTTCTCATTTCTCATCACTTTGTTTCTTTATTTGCAAAGTATAGATTGAATTAAGGGTTATTTAAGATCCTTTTTGGCTGGACATGATTTCACGTAGCTGCCATCCCACAGCTGCCTAGAATGTCTGAGGCAGGAGGATCAGGAATTCGAGATAATGTACTCAGGAAATCAACTCCTAAGTACTGAATTCAAGAGCAGCCTGGGCTACTTGACACCCTGACTCAAGGAAGTTTCTCGTCCCTAAAGTCTGCAGGTTTAAAAACTTTGGCTTCCTAAAATCTCGTTATGAGTCTGCAAGGCTGATCGAGAGCCTTCCCATCGCCTCTCTGGCAGATTGCATTTCTCTGGCAGAGATGAAGTTGATCTGTCTGTTTCTCCAAGTTGATTTCAGCTGAGCCTCTGTGCTCAGTAATAGTAGCAGATGGCCCGAGACTGTTTCCCCACATCCCGCATGGAACAGACGCCAGGCTGCTGTTAGCCTTTTCAGCCACCCTGGCCTGTGAGGGACGCTGAGTACAGTTTGTGCCAGGGACTGTGGAGGGCAGAGATGTACAGAGCATTCCAGATTCCCATAATTCTTTGAGGGTTTCCTCTGGCTCCCAAGGCTGACGTAGGACAGTTGGTCTCATGATATGGCCTCATCCTAATCCAGTTCAGCCCCTCTGACGAGCCAGGTTTGTGCTGAAATTTTCTATGTAGGTAGAGAGAGCGATTTGGAGTTCCGGTAGCATCCGCAGAGCCTCAGTTCGGCATGCCCCTGCCCCTACTCCTGCTCCTGACAATTGGTTACATGGACCACCTTTTAAAACCCGTTCTTTCTCATTGCTGTAAGATTCAGGAGATACCAGTTTAGGGAATATTATTTGTTGGTTTTAAAGATGGTCCCATTATGTAGTCCTGTCCGGGCTGGGCTGGAACCCACTGTGTAGACCAAGCAGCTCTTGAATTCAGCGATCTACCTGCTTCTACCTCCTACATTCTGGGATTAAAGGTACCACTGTGTTCTGAATTCTTATTTGTTTCTGGCCTCAGGAGTCCAGCCTGGGGCTTCTTGTGTGTTGGGCGTGTGATTTACTTCTAAGGAATTCTTGCTGCCTTTTTGGAGAAACTTATAAGGTGGATCTGTTTATTACTGGTGAGGAATTGCACGTGATCTTTTCGTCAGTGCCAGACCAGATATGCAGAGTGTGCTTGCGTATCCTAGAGCCTAAGTGTGCAGTATGCTGTTATATCTAGAGCCAGGTAGCATGTTCAATGAGAGTTGTGAGGATATGTCACCCAGACAGTGTCCCCATCTGTAAGCCATGCATCCTCACAGTCATTACTGTGGTCGGGTAATGTGCTGAGGAGGACTGAGCCGGGGTCTTATGCTCCTAGGCAGGCCCTTTGTCACTGACCTAAGTCCCCACCCCCAACCTGAGTGTCAGTGTTCTGCTTTTGATCTTAGGTGCATGCTCTTTGCTTTCATACTTGATGACCCCGCTGATAACACGGTACATTCTGTGGTCACCGGCCCGCGTCTTGGTGGATGGAGACAGGGTGTCCTGCTGGGCTGGCCATGAATGACCCTGGCCTTCTTAAGAAGGAGCGTGCTGATTTCATGGGGCTGGTGACGTTCAGAAAGAATTCTCATTATATTACACTATAGCTTTACACAAAAATTGAGATTTATTCTACTTCCAGAGGTTAATAAACAGGCTATGGGTGACTAAAAGGGGGCATCCCTTATCCCGTAGGTTTTTTTTTTTTTAAATTGAGTTCTGGGGTTTGAGGTCAGGGCCTTGGATATGCCAGACAAGTTGTATACCACTAGTTACGCCCCCAAGTGCCCTCTAACGGTTTCTGAGAGGCTTCAAGTGCATACTGTGCCAGGACTGTTTTGGAGGAAGTGTTAACGTAGGGTGAGGAGCGGCTCTGAGTGTGGTGGTCAGCCTGCAGTCCCAGCATAGGCTGAGGCAGGAGGGTCAGGACGCCAAGGTCAGCACGGACTGTGCTCCAGACCCACTTCCAGGAGACCAGATATATTCAAAGATGTGTGAATGCTTATACACAAGCATGACAGTTAAGGGATGAGCACCCACAAACTTCAGCATTTGTGCGCTTGATTGACAGATGAAGGAGCTGCAGACCAAAGCTGGGAAGACCTGGTTATAGGATATAATAGGGCTGGAGAGATGGCTCAGCGGTTAGAGCTCTGCCTGCTCTTCCTGAGGTCCTGAGTTCAATTCCCAGCAACCACATGGCGGCTCACAGCCATCTATAGTGAGATCTGGTGCCCTCTTCTGGACTGTAGGTATATATGCAGGCAGAACACTGTATACATAATAAATCTGTTAAAAAAAGATATAAATAACATATACAGACTCATCATAAGTAATGAGATGGACGCTATTCTTAGAGTGTGTATGTTCATATGCGTGGGTGCCCACGGAAGCCAGAAGGAGGTTCTGGGTCTCCTTGAAATAAAATTCCCGGCAGTTGTGAGCTGCCTGACGCAGATGGTGAGGACCGAAATTGGTCCTCTGCAAGAGCGCCAACCATTCTTACCCACTGAGTCATCCCTCCAGCCTGAGAAATGTCGTTTACTTTATATCAAACTCTGGAGAGATCGTTTGGAAAGAATACAATGTAGAGATTAGTTATGTCGCATCTCTTTAGTATAATCACTCCTCAGTGCTTAAAAAAATAGCTTATTCTGTTTATAGTTTATCTCTTATCAAAGGGAGCATATAGTTAGAGATACTTTCCCCTCTATATATGCACGGAATAATGGTTCTTCTTGGGTGGGCTTTTCTGGTTATTTTATTATTCTTTAAAAATATTTTGGGCAGCCGGGCGGTGGTGGCGCACGCCTGTAATCCCAGCACTTGGGAGGCAGAAGCAGGCGGATTTCTGAGTTCGAGGCCAGCCTGGTCTACAGAGTGAGTTCCAGGACAGCCAGGGCTACACAGAGAAACCCTGTCTCGAAAAAAAACAAAAACAAAAAAAAAAATATTTTGGGCTTTGTGTGGTGCACATCGGTGCGTGTGCACAGGTGTGTGCACGGAGTCGTCTCTCCTGTCAGTGTGGGGTCCAGCAAGTGTTGGCACCTGCTGGTCTTTCTCTAGTGCCCCTCCTGCTCCCTGTCGTCTTCGAAAGCTCCTACGCGGGCATGACCGCACATACCTGCAGTCTAGGATGCAGGAAGCGAGGGCGGAATTGCCATTTTGAGGCCAGCCCGGGGCGGTCAGAAGGGATGAGAGAGAGCACCATGTCGCACTGATTTTCATCCGAGGCTGGTCTGTCGAGAAGGAAGGGCACTGAGGGGAGGTGGAGGGACGGTGATCGTAGGATCCCTGGGCTGTGCATGGGGCTTGCAGGAAGCTTGCTGTGCCTTGTCGTAGCAGAGGACCGTAGCCTCGTGTCCCGCCTGCTCTGCCTCCGAGGACCGCCCTCCTCTGGGCCCCCCTCCTCTCCCAGGGCCATGCACTGCACTCCTTTGCTCTTCCTTGTTGTGTTCTTTAGCAAGTGTTCCAAGTAGATGGGCGTTTTCTCACCACATTTTTGTTTGCTTGTGGGAAAAGGGTCGTTTTCAGAGGCAAGGACCAATCGGTGGACAGCTGCCCTCTGGTGCGAAGGGCAAACTGGCCCAAACTTAGCTGATTTTGAAGAATTGTTTATTGTTTGTTTGTTATTGGTGTTTGGCTTTTTGGAGATAGGTTTTCTCTGTGTAGCCCTGGCTGTCCTGCAGCTAAGTTCTGTAGACCAGGCTGGCTCCAAACCTCAAAGAGATCTTCCTGCCTCCCAAGTGCTGTGCTGGGATTAAAAGTGTGCACACCACCCCCTTAAAGGGATTTGGGATGTAGCGCTTAGCATGCAGGAGGCCGACTTCAGTTCTCATCAAAACACACGTGCACACACACACACACACCCCACACACATACATATACATACACGTATACACACAAGTTAAGTGAATTAAAATCAGTCAGCTTACATGGTAAAGTCTGGGACTTTCTCTTTCGTTTATCCTCTTGTGGAACTAAGGTGAGGGCCGGCCCTCGGCCCTCGGAAGCTCAGGGACAGTGTCAGGTCATCCGCCTGTGACCTTCTTCCTGAGTGGAGGATTTTGTCAGGTGGTAAAGGTCATGAGGGCCCCAGGGCCTGGCAGGGCCCTGGGTAAGCGTTTCTCTTAGGATCTGAACTGGGTTCAGAGGCAAAACTCTACCCAGGTGTGTGTGTGTGACACCTTTTAGATCTTTCCTTTCGATGTGAAGTTAGTTAATGGGAACAGAGAGGCCACATGTAATCTTTCCCCTTGTGTGTTCTTTTTTTTTTTTGGTTTTTCGAGACAGGGTTTCTCTGTATAGCCCCGGCTGTCCTGGAACTCACTCTGTAGACCAGGCTGGCCTCGAACTCAGAAATCCACCTGCCTCTGCCTCCCAAGTGCTGGGATTACAGGTGTGCGCCACCACGTCCAGCTGTGTGTGTGTGTGTTTTTTTTTTTTAAATTTTTTTTTGAGACCCCCTTTATGTGTTCTTGAAGCAGATAAGGGAGTGTCAGGGTGAAGTCAGGGTGAAGCTGTGTTCTGGGCACCATCCGCCCGCTCCGGGCGCCGTCCGCTGTCCTTCCAGGGTGTTAACTAGAGATGGTTAGAACGCTAGGTATCTTATTTGGGGGTCATTCTTCTGGCTCCAGCACTTTGGAGGCTGCTACAGCCTCTGCTGTCGGAGGGGTGCTTGCAGAGGGAAACCAGCAGTGACAGCACAGCGGTGAAGTGCCTCCACCCCAGGGCCACCGCCATCCCCAGGACCCACGGGTGACATGGCGAGCTGGATCCCTGCGTGAGTGGCTGGTGCAGTCCTGAGATTGAGACTTCAACTTCCCGAGTTGTGGAGTCTGTGGCGAGCAGGTCTGCTTTCCGTCCTGTCCTGGAGGGAGCCTGCTTCATCTCCCCCGTCTGCTCTGCGCACACTGTCCTCACAAGGCGCCTAAGTGAGCGCTGAGTAGGGCCGCAGACTCTTGGAAGTACAGAGACCCGAGAGGAGTGGGGCACGGCACACACGGGGAGCTGGCGGGACTTCAGAGGTCCCACTGAGGAGGCGGTCTGTTGAGAGGGGTCTTCTGTGAGTCGCAGCCTCCTGTGGGCCTCCTCCCTCGCCCTAGGCCTTGCTTTCTACCCTGTTGTCATGCCGGTTCCTTCCTGTGCACTCCCTTACGTCATGTGATGACGGATCACGTGGTTGCAAATCAGTTCAATCAGTAGTTAATTCTTCTATGTCACCACTTGATCAGCCGGTTGCTCACTGGCTGAGTCTCGTAGGTCAGTGATTGAATCTAGTAGGTCTTCACCGACGGAGTCTGTGGATGAAGAGTTGGACCGAGTCGGCCCTCACTTGCTCATTCTGGAAGATGCTTCGCTGAGTCTTATTGGTTACAACTGGTTGGATCTAGTAGATAACGTGGTTGTGGTGGGTCTTCACTGGCACATTCTGACAGGTCAGTAGTGGCCTCTGGAGGCTGGGAAAGCCACAGCCATAGTACACAAGCCCGGTCGGGCCCCAGTGAGGGCGGGAGCCGCTGGCGAGCCGGAGACACTCCGAATTTATTTTTCTTTAAAGATGTATTTATTATTCGTATGTGTTGGTATGTGCACGTTTGTGGGTGCTCTTGAGGCAGGAAGGGAGCATTGGGTCCCCGGAAAACTGAGTTGTTAACGGGCATTATGAGCTACTCGATGCGGGTGTTCTGAACCAGCTCCAGTTCCTGCAGGAGCAGCCAGCAGGTTTAACTGTTGAACCATTCCTTCGGCTCCTCTAGGTCTCTCAGTGTTAGCTGTATGAGGCCATCGGGGGCTAAAGGTGCTTTTCAGGGAGCCTGGTGACCTATGTATGAAAGTTGACCTCTGACCTTCAGATGTGTGCGCAAACACATGAGCCGCGTGCACACATGGTAATAAATTTTGAAAGGAAAATGAAACACCAGCTGTTGTCATTTGTGTTCTGTTTAGCTGTGGGCCTTCGTTGTTTTTTTGTCCTTGGGGCAGGGTCACTGGCGTCCCATCCCAGGCTGGCTTCAAATCACTGTGGCCTCCATCTTCATCAGCACATACAGGATCCCAGGTGTGCACATGTGTCCGGCCCAGCTGCTCTGTGTAGGGGACTTTTATGTGGGGATGCCGGAACAGAAGGCCATGTCGCCACTCCTCCAGCCACTACAGCATGGTGGCTGTAGTGGTAAAGAGTGAGAGGTCTTGTACCGGCGGAGACCATGCTGTGACTGACTGCAGTCTGTGTGACTTACCTCGGTGCCCTGGCAATGGCCATGTTTTACTGCCGCCCTCTGCAGGTTCACTAAGAATCTTTCCCCGGACAAAATCAACCTGAGCACGCTGAAGGGGGAGGGTCAGCTCACGCACCTGGAGCTGGACGAAGAGGTTCTGCAGAATGTGCTGGAGCTCCCTACCTGGCTGGCCATCACCAGGGTCTACTGCAACAGGGCCTCCATCCGGGTGAGAATGGGGTCTGAGCGCTGCTGGGGTCTGAGCGCTGCTGCCCTCGCCAGCAGGTGTGTTCTCTCAGGGAGCACCAGCGGGCGCGTTCTCTCGGAGAGTGGCTGTCACAGGCTGTGTCTGCTTTCTCTTTCAGATCCAGTGGACCAAGCTGAAGACACATCCAATCTGCTTGGTAATGGCCTCTTCTACGTAAAAGTAGTCCTTGGTTTTACGTTTGTTTGTTTGTTTGTTTGTTTTTTGAGACAGGGTTTCTCTGTGTAGTCCTGGCTGTCCTGTAACTCACTTTGTAGACCAGGCTGACCTCGAACTCAGAAATCTGCCTGCCTCTGCCTCCCAAGTGCTGGGATAACAGGCGTGCGCCACCACGCCCGGCTTTATTTTTATTTTTATTAAGACAGGGTCTCAGGCTGGAGAGATGGCTAAGCCGTTTAAGGCTAGACTCACAACCAAAAATATAAGAGACGGGGTCTCTCTAAATAGCCTCAGTGTGTCCAAGTGCTGGGGTTAGAGGTGCGCACCACCACTACCTGGAGTGCGTATTTGTTTTTTATGTTTTTTTTTTTTTAATGAAAATCATTTTATTTGTATGACAACTTAATTAGCGGTTTTGTTTTTTTAATAATAGTTTTTACTGTTAAAGCGCTATCCTTACATTCCCTCGGGGTCCAGACAGGAGGTTTGAAGTGTGGCTTGTGCTGGTGGAGGCTTGTGGCGCCGTCCTGCTGTTCTGCTGCTGCTGTCTGAGGTTCGTGTGGACGCTTAGTTCTCTCTGTTTGTATTCCAGTGTCTGGATAAGGTGGAGGTGGAGATGAAAACCTGTGAGGACCCTCGTCCCCCCAACGGACAGTCTCCCATCGCCCTCGCTTCAGGACAGAGGTGAGTCACCGTGAGCCTTGCTGAAGAAAACGGATGGGTGGATGGACAGATGGAAGGATGGAAGGATGGATGCATGCATGGATGGACAGATAAACAGATAGGTGGATGGACGGATGGACAGACGGATGTATGTATGTATGGATGGATGGGCAGACGGATGGACAGATGGATGGGAGGATGGATGGACAGAAGGACGGATGGTCAGTCATACTCTGTAGCACAGGCTGGCTTCAAACTTAGGATCTTCATGCTTCAGCCTGCGATGTGTGTGAACCTGTGTGAATGAAAAGTGTGTCTCATTTTCCTGGCTCAAAATAAAGCTTTGATTACTAAAAAATTCAGACATACAACTGAGGCCGATGGGCTAGTACACCAGATGCCTTGTGTTTCAAATATGAGACCTTGGCAGTTGCCAGCATGTTGCCAACGTTGTCTTCTGAGTGCACCAGGGTTTGAAAGCAAATCCCAGATGCCCTGTTCGCTGCCCCTAACAGCAGTGTGGACGTGGGGGACACACAGGTTAGCCCTGAGTCACATCCCATCACTCAGCCCTCCCCAAACCCTGAGCCGTCTTAGGTAGCCCAGGCTGGCCTTGAACTCCTGATCCTTCTGCCTTCCCATCCCAAGAGCCGGGCTTTCGGGCTGTGCCACCATGCTCAGCTTCGCACCCATTGGGTGGTGGTGTTTCACTTGTACGCTTTGGCTTTGGCGACCATCCATGCAGCGTGTCTGTGTGGGTGGGCTGTGCTATTGCTTCTCTCGGACGAACACCTTGGGATGGAAGTCTCAGGTGGTAGTGGAAGCAGCTGTCAGGCTCTCCCCACAGCTGACCCCTGTACCCACTTTTAACATTGTATGCGCTTCTTCATGGCAGAACTCACATCTTCATGATGAACTCAATGTCTTCATGCTGTCCCCATCTTCATGCTGTCCCCATCTTCATGCTGTCCCCATCTTCATGCTGTCCCCATCTTCATGCTGTCCCCATCTTCATGTCTGTCCCCATCTTCATGCTGTCCCCATCTTCATGCTGTCCTCATCTTCATGCTGTCCCCATCTTCATGCTGTCCTCATCTTCATGCTGAACTCACATCTTCATGGCTGTACTCTTTTGGGGGGTGGGATGGGGGGCATAAGGCTTCTTTTCCCTTCTAAAGGAATATAACTTCTCAAAAATCTTTTTCTTTTTTCTTTCTTTTTCTTTTTTTTTTTTCTTTTTTTTTTTTTCCCGAGACAGGGTTTCTCTGTGTAGTCCTGGCTGTCCTGGAACTCATTCTGTAGACCAGACTGGCCTCAAACTCAGAAATCCACCTGCCTCTGCCTCCCAAATGCGGGGATTACAGGCGTGCGCCACCATGCCCAGTGAAAAATCTTTTTCTTTTCTATGTTCTCCTTTTATCTCTCTCTCTGAGACGTGTTCTCACTGAGCTGCTGGCCTGGAACTCATTGGCCTCAAACTTGCAGGGACCCGCCTACCTCCCTGGGGTAAAGGTGTGGCTCTCCAGGCTTGCTCTGTTTTCTCCTCCCGTAAAGAGGTCTTCATAGGTGCTGGGAGACGGTCAGTGGGTGAAGCACCTGCTTTGAAAGCCTGAGGACTGGAGTTGGGGTCACCAGCGCCTGTGTAAATGCCAGGCGCGCGCGCGTGTGTGTGTGTGTGTGTGTGTGTGTGTGTGTGTGTGTGGTTCACCTGCAGTGTCAGTGCTGAGGTGGGAAAGGGTCTCCAGAGCAGGTTGGTCTAAGATTGGCAGACACACCCCTGCTTCTTCCTCCAAGTGCTGGGGTCACTGGGTGAGTCACCACCTTCTTTCCCCCAAGGCCTGCGCCCGGCAGGAAGCGGTCCGCATGGCCGTGCTCCAGAGGCACTGTGTGTGGATTTATGTGTGAGGCTAGTGTTATCTTTCTGTGAACTGTGTATATTTGTTCTATTTTTTTATGGGCTGTTGGGCAGTTTATTAGTCCTGTGTGACTAAATGGCATATGAATGGACACTTTTCAGTTTTGATTTCTGGATATCCTCCCTGTCTTTGGTTTTTTTGAGACAGGGTTTCCCTTTGTAACCCTGGTCATCTTGGGGTTCTCTTTGTACACCAGGCTGGCCTTGAACTCTTGCCTCTGCCTCTGCCTCTGCAGTGCTGGCATCAAAGGCATGCGACACTACCGCTAACACCACATGGCTCTAGATTTTTTTCCTTTTGATAAAAAAATTCCAGAATTGGTTTTAGTTTACCAATTCCTTGGCCAAGGCAACAATGCAGTTTACAAGCAACCCTTTGTGGGTGGATCGAGGCCTTTGGATGCCTTCCAGTCCTTAAAAACACAAAAATCAAAAAGACAAAAGAAAAATTCTGCTTTGACGAATGTCTGTTCCATTGAAGTAGGAAGTTGGTTTCTTGGGAAGATGGGGCTAGAGGGGGCGGGCGAAGGTGACTGACTGCATTGTGAACGTGTGTAAGACTGTCCAGAGAGTAAGTAAAGGGTGTGCTCTCCACAGCCTGGGGCCTCCGGGCATCTCTCCCTTCTTTCTCTTTGCCATCTCTGACCTGAGGGAAGAAGTGTTTTTTTCCGTGCTGGCTAGTGTAGGCAAGGTAGAGGTGGGCACGTTCTTGTGAAGAACCGGTGCTGCCAGCCCCCTGACCCGGCTGCATTTCTTTATCTTCCTACGCCCTTTTCATACTGTTTCGTGTCTTTGAAGAGCGTACAGACTCTTCGAGGCCGCAGAGGTGGCCCCGCGGTTAGGAGCATGGCTGCTCTTTTAGCAGGTCTGGGTTCTGTCCTAAGCACCCACACGGCACCTGATTCCGCCTGTAACTCCAGCCAGGTTCCGTCATCTGACTTTCTCCTTTGACCCAGTGGTCAAACAACCACGTGATGTGCAGACAGACACAGGCAGTACACTGGCACGCACAAGCAAAGATAAAACAGATATTAAGAATATTTTTCCCCAACCAAAAAGTTTAGGGGGAAAAAAGGAGAGAAGTAGTAAGAAAAATAAGCGGCCATATTGGCTGCTGCCCCAGCCCTGTCCGCTGTCTCCCGCCCCCCTCCACTGCTGCTGCCCCGCCCTGACTGCTGTCTCCCCGTCCACTGCCGCTGCCCCGTCCACTGCCGCTGCCCCGCCCTGACCGCTGTCTCCCTGTCCACTGCCGCTGCCCCGCCCTGACCGCTGTCTCCTCGTCCACTGCTGCTGCCCTGTCCACTGCTGCTGCCCCGCCCTGACCGCTGTCTCCCTGTTCACTGCCACTGCCCCACCCTGACTGCTGTCTCCCTGTCCACTGCTGTCTCCTCGTCCACTGCTGCTGCCCCGCCCTGACCGCTGTTTCCCCGTCCACTGCTGCTGCCCCGCCCTGACTGCTGTCTCCCCGTCCACTGCTGTCTCCTCGTCCACTGCTGCTGCCCCGCCCTGACCGCTGTCTCCCTGTCCACTGCCGCTGCCCCACCCTGACTGCTGTCTCCCCGTCCACTGCTGCTGCCCCGTCCACTGCTGCTGCCCCACCCTGACTGCTGTCTCCCTGTCCACTGCCGCTGCCCCGCCCTGTCCGCTGTCTCCCCGTCCACTGCTGCCACCCTGCCCTGACTGCTGTCTCCCCGTCCACTGCTGCTGCCCCGTCCACTGCTGCTGCCCCGCCCTGACCGCTGTCTCCCTGTTTACTGCTGCTGCCCCGCCCTGACCGCTGTCTCCCCGTCCACTGCTGCTGCCCCGTCCACTGCCGCTGCCCCACCCTGACCTCTGTCTCCCCGTCCACTGCTATTTCCCTGTCCACTGCCGCTGTCCCGCCCTGACCGCTGTCTCCCCGTCCACTGCTGCTGCCCCGCCCTGACCGCTGTCTCCCTGTGTGTTGCAGTGAGTATGGCTTTGCTGAGAAGGTGGTGGAGGGGATGTTCATCATGGTCAATTCCATCACCATCAAGATCCACTCCAAGGCCTTCCACGCCTCCTTTGAGCTGTGGCAGCTCCAGGGATACAGTGTCAACCCCAGCTGGCAGCAGAGCGACCTACGTCTGACCCGCATCACTGATCCCCGCCGAGGAGAGGTGACAGCCTTAGCATTCTGGGGGCGGGGGAGTGGAGGGACGCCAAGTAGGGGAGCCCCTGAAGGACCCCATTCCCTGTTGGAGCTGTCCCCAGTCTTGGGAAGCCTGGGTCCTTTCTGCCCAGAGTCACTGCTCAGCTACAGGTCTGGACGCAAGCATGTGCTGTCAGGATGCCAGCGGAGGGCCACAGCCTGCCCCCTGGGTCTTCCGGTCCACAGACTGTGGATTTTACTTCCCCTCCTCCAGGTTCTTACATTTAAGGAAATAACTTGGCAGACACTCCGAGTTGAGGCAGACGCCACAGAAAATGGTGATCAGGACCCAGTTACCACTCCGCTGAGGCTCATTACAAACCAAGGCCGGATCCAGATAGCTCTCAAGAGAAGAGTGAGTGTTCCCTGTGCCTGGGGACTTGTGGAAGGTGGTGTTGTGCCACTGTCCTCGCTGTTGGCCTCACCAGTGTGGGAGAAGCTTCCATCGCCCCGTTCTGGTACTTTCAGAAACCGGTTTCCACCCACCTTAAGCACACACGGGCCTGAGTATCTCAGGGTCAGCTGGCGCTTTTGGTAAATCAAGCGAACCCGAGTTGAACCGCTGGGGCAGAGGCCGGCTTGCCTCAGTGCTTGATGGTCCTCTTCACCCGGCTGGCGGAGGCAGCCAGGGGCGCCAGCACAGTCACTCTGAGGCCTTGGGAGACACAGGGAGCTAAACTGTGTTCTCTGTGACCCCTCAGACTAAAGACTGCAATGTGGTCGCCTCCAAGTTGACCTTCCTGCTGGACGACCTGCTCTGGGTGCTGACGGACTCGCAGCTCAAGGCCATGATGAAGTACGCCGAGTCGCTGAGCGAGGCCATGGAGAAGTCGGCCCAGCAGAGGAAGAGCCTGGCCCCTGAGCCCGTGCAGGTGAGAGGCACACTGGGCACCTGCTTGGGCTGGGGAGGGAGGTGGTTAGCCCTAATCTGCGCCAGTGTTGCGGGGAATGGAGGCCCTTTTGGTTTGCTTAGGGGGTTCACCACGTGAGGAGGCGATTGTGCCTGTTTCACTCATTTGCTCTGTTCACTGGGTGCCCCTGTGTGTCAGATGGAGGGCTAGCCTCTGCTCACTGGGTGCCCCTGTGTGTCAGATGGAGGGCTAGCCTCTGCTCACTGGGTTTCCCTGTGTGCCAGATGGGGTGCTAGCCTCTGCTCACTGGGTGCCCCTGTGTGTCAGATGGAGGGCTAACCTCTGCTCACTGGGTGCCCCTGTGTGTCAGATGGAGGGCTTGCCTCTGCTCGCTGGGTTTCCCTGTGTGCCAGATGGGGTGCTAGCCTCTGCTCACTGGGTGCCCCTGTGTATCAGATGGGGTGTTAGCCTCTGCTCACTGGGTGCCCCTGTGTATCAGATGGAGGGCTAGCCTCTGCTCACTGGGTTCCCCTGTGTGTCAGATGGAGGGCTAGCCTCTGCTCACTGGGTGCCCCTGTGTATCAGATGGGGTGCTAGCCTCTGCTCACTGGGTTTCCCCGTGTGTCAGATGGAGGGCTAGCCTCTGCTCACTGGGTGCCCCTGTGTATCCGATGGGGTGCTAGCCTCTGCTCACTGGGTGCCCCTGTGTGTCAGATGGAGGGCTAGCCTCTGCTCACTGGGTGCCCCTGTGTATCCGATGGGGTGCTAGCCTCTGGACGGAGGAAGGGGCATGAGCCTCTTGTCCCTGTCCTTGGGACATCACACGCCTTGGAGGATAGATAATTGACCAGTTGCTCATGGGTAAACCCTGTGCGCTGAGACACTGCGCACTGGTGACGGTGCCCTTAGCAAGGATGCTCTACAGGAGGCGACCGATGGAGGCTTGGGCCTCAGGACACAGTCACTAGACTTGGTGTGGTGGGCTGGTGGCGTTTGAGTTGGTGTGCGGTGCTGTTAAACTGTGGTTTTACTCATGTGGACCTAAGTTTACAGAAAGCATCAAAAGGAACCTCTTAGAGCCTGGACATGACGTGTCTGCCTGCCTGCCTGCCTTTTTCCTTTCTTTCTTTTCTATACTTTATTATTGTTGTTGTTGTATGTACATTGGTGGTTTTGCCTGCATGCATGTTTATATGGGGTATTGGATCCCTTTGGAGCTGCTGTGCTAGCCACAGTGCAGACACGTGTGAGCCTCCCCGCGGGTGCGGGGAATCAGCCTGGGTAGAGCAGCCAGCGCTGCCGACCCGGGAGCCAGCTCTCCAGCCCCTGGCGGACGTCCTTCTCTCTCCCATGTAGATCACTCCACCCGCTCCCAGCGCCCAGCAGACCTGGGCCCAGGCATTCGGGGGCAGCCAGGGCAGCAGCAGCAGCAGCAGTCGCCTCAGCCAGTACTTTGAGAAATTTGACGTGAAGGAGTCTTCCTACCACCTCCTCATCTCCCGCCTGGACCTGCACATCTGTGATGACAGCCAGTCCCGAGAGCCAGGTACGCAGCGGCCTGAGCCTGGCTGCTCGGCTCACACACACATCACTGTCGGTCGTGGGCAGAGCCTCGGACGGAGGCCTTCAGCCTTCAGTTATCCCGTCATCTCGGGCATCCACCGCTTGGGACCCAGCCCTCCTGGGGTAGCTCTGTGCTGGCACGGCACGAGGGAGAGTTCTCCAGCCTTTAGAGCAGCTGGAGACAGCTGTCCCAGCATACAGGGCAGGAGCCAGCCGTCGGCTCACAGGGCAGGAGCCAGCCGTCGGCTCACAGGGCAGGCCCTTTTCCCACCGTGTTGGTGCAGAGCTTCAGGGACCGAGCCCAACCAGCCTGACCTTGATCCCCACAAGTCTCCAAATGCTGGTGTTTGCCAGAGGTGCAGAACCACTGGCGGGGATTTTAGGAAAAATAAATTCAGTTATGGGAGACCTCAGAGTTTTCAGGTTTCTCTTTTCGTTAGAGCTGAGGATCGAGCGCAGACCTTGTATGTATTCAGAGCAAATGCGAGTTCTAGTCCCAGTTCCACCCAGGACTAGGATGTTCAGAGTTGAGTCATTTTAGTCCTGTGTCGTGATAGTCAGATGTGGTGGCACACGGCTTTAATCCCAGCACTCGGGAGACTGGGGCACGCGGATCTCCATGATTTCAAGGCCAGCCCAGACTACACAGAGGAACCCTGTCTCAGTACCTCCCTCAGTTACATATACTGTGTGTGTATGTGTGGAGAAGTTGTGTTATGTTAGTGGCATCCTTACAATAGTATCACACACGTGTGTTTATAGTTATCAGAACATTGACTTTTTCTTTATGATCCCTGCAGAAGCCAGTAACCTTTTGCTTACCTTCTTTGATTGTCCTCATGCAGGAGGTGAGGGAAGTCAGTCTGTCCTCGTGTACTGCACAGCCATTGCCAGGCGCTAGTGGGATGCTGCGCTGGCTCAGGGGACCCGGTCATCGCTGTCCCTTCCCCTCTGTCACTTGCGATTCCGTGTTCTCACGCGTGTCGGCCCCACGCATGCGGCCCTTTCTCGCTTTACTCCACTCGCTGTGGGCTGCAGTTCGCCTGTCACCAACTTATGTTGGTGGTGCTGAGGTCGAACCCAGCGCTTTGTGAGCGCGGTGCCGGTGCGGTGCCGGGGAGCCACGCCTGCTGTCTGTTTGCCTCTTGTAACCTTCGAGGCATGTGCCTGCCTTTCGTCTTTTCCCACCAAGCAGCAGCCCGTGTAGTTGTCTCCTCCTCACTCTTTTTTTTTGTTGTTGTTTTGTTTTGTTTTTTGTTTTTTCGAGACAGGGTTCCTCTGTGTAGCTCTGGCTGTCCTGGAACTCACTCTGTAGACCAGGCTGGCCTTGAACTCAGAAATCTGCCTGCCTCTGCCTCCCAAGTGCTGGGATTACAGGCGTGCGCCACCACGCCCGGCCTTCTCCTCACTCTTGCAATAACTCCACCTCCACACGAGCAATGGCAGTGCAAACGTGATGGTGTAAACAGCCTTTCCACTAGAGGGAGTGATTATTAGAACAACTACTTTTGTGTCGTAATTTCCTCCCCGTGTAGCCAGGCCACATGGGCGCTTCTGCTGGCGTGGTGCGCATGCGGTCCCGGTGTCCCGGAGGCTGTGGCACAGGTATTGCCATGAGTTCAGGCAGCTTGTGCCACCTGACAAGACTCTGTCTCAAGAACACCCTTCCTCCAAATAAAAAGGGTACACTGTTGGAGTTGTGCGGGCAGTAGCTGTAGCTGTTGGGAGGCGGAGGCAGGAGGATGGAGAGTTGAAGGTCACCCTTAGCTGTGGGTTGTGTGAGGCCAGCCTGAGAGTCACAGGATCTTCCCTGAACTGCAAGAGAAGTCCCCAAAGCATTATCAGCGATGATAGGTATAGATTTAACTTCCATACGAATAGCTTTAAAGTAGCTAACTTAAAAGTTATTATTGTTTCTTATCCATGAGTTGAACAAAGGAATCGTTATATATTCTTTTTAGTATATAAAGGACAGATAAGTGCTCATCGGTTAGGAACACTGGTTGCTCTTTCGAGGTGATCAGGGCTCAGCCACCCAGGGGGCTTCCTGGCGTTTCCGGTGCTGCCCGGTCTCGCTGCTCCTCCAGCGCCGTTTCCCTGTACCTTTCTCTCGTAGGTGTCTCGGCAAACAGACTCACGGGTGGGGCCATGCAGCTCACCTTCCGCAAGATGGCGTTCGACTACTACCCCTTCCACTGGGCAGGTCAGAGAGATTGGACATGTCCTAGCGTGGGCCCAGAGATGAGGGCGGATTTCTGTCAGACCTGACCGGCCAGCCAGCTAAGGGGTGCTGGATATTGCTGCATATGTTCAGGGGTGCTTGAAATCTTTCTGAGAAGACATCTCAGCTTGGGTGGTCTTGAAGCCCCTCAGGATCTATAGGTTAGAACCTCTCTAGTGGTCCAGAGCCAGGGCTGGCCTTTAGAGCCCCTTAGGGAATGTGTTGCATACGGAGCTTAGAAGAACCTGGTGTTCTCAGAACACATTTTCTTCTTACCGCAGGAAACTTCTGAGTTGGGGTTGGTTGTAATTCTGAATTTTGACTCTCCTGACAGGAAGATATCGCTGTGGCACTGGACTGTGGTCCTGGGCTGAAATCGTGTTTTTCTTCCCACAGGCGACAGTTGTAAACACTGGGTGCGGCACTGTGAGGCCATGGAGACCCGAGGCCAGTGGGCCCAGCAGCTGGTGGCAGAGTTTCAGAGTCAGGTGGAGAAGCGGTGTGAGGGGAGCAGCATGAAGCCGCAGTGGCATCTGGGGGTAGACCCTCCCTTCCGGAGGAAAGCAGGCAGGTTTTAGGACCCCGGGGAGTCTAGTTGTTCAGCCTTTTGCTGACTGGGTTTAAATAGCTGGTGGAGATGGAGCACTGTGTCCTCACCCAGCCGCTCCTGGTGTGACTCATGTGGCCTTTTCTTCTGGAGCCCCCACCTCTGTCCGGCAGTACCCTATGCAGCCGGGCACCGAGTTCTCACCAGGGAAGTTGGGGCTCCCTTTGCTGCTTTGTGGCATTACTGACCCTGGGTTATACTGTCTCAGTTTCATTAATAATGAGTAATGAATATATTTACTTCCTTTTCCTTTTCCTATAGATTCTTTCTCTAGTCCGGGAAAGATCCCTCTTGACAAAAGCCCTACCCAGGGCCGGCAGGCTGCCTTCGGGTCCCCAGCATGGAATCGCTTACGCTCTAGCTGTCTGGTTGTCCGAGTGGATGACCTGGACATCCACCAGGTGAGGACACGGGGACATCGGGGGTGTGGGGCAGCTCATCCACCAGGTGAAGACACACAGGGACATTGGGAGTGTGGGGTGTTGAGGAACAACATGAACTAGGATGTATACCCCAGGACCTGCTGGCCTCATTCCTGAGGAGGTAGACAGTTTGGTCAGTTGCTGTTGAGCGTGGCCCCTGAGAAAGGCCTTGGCATGTCCTCGGAGTGCTGTATTACAGCCTCCTGCTGAGCAGGAGCCCGACTGGCTACCCGAGACCAGTCTCCAAACCAAACGGAGAGGGCCGGGACAGTGCAGAGCACATGTGTGCAGAGCCGGCAGATGTGTGGGAGCCTCCCCTCGGGAAGCCTGGGGAGGATGGCGGAGGCAGGCCATCCCCAGGAAACGGGCTCACGGTGGTTTGTGGTTACTTAGGTTTCCACAGCTGGACAGCCAAGTAAGAAGCCGTCCACTCTGCTCTCCTGCAGCCGCAAACGCCACCGCCTCCCGCCTCAGGTCGCTGCCATCCATGTCCAGTTCACAGAGTATTACTTCCCGGATAATCAGGAGCTTCCGGGTAAGCAGGGCTGCCGTTTCCACCGAGGACGCTCTTCACCTTTCTCTGCCGTGGGGTGAGGGCTCAGTTGAGAGTGCTTGCCCGGCCTGCAGGGTTGGCTGTGGAGATGCACATCTCAAACCTCAGCACTCTGGGAGCTGAGGCAGGAGGATCAGAAGTTGACAGTCTTTCGAGGTCAGCCTGGAGTGTGTGAGACCCGTCAAGGCAGAACAGGAAAGGCGTGCCGTGCCCGGCTGCCGCCTTGCTGTTGTGGCACTGCAGCTTTAGCGGGCATTGAGAGTCTCGCTGCCGCCGTGGGCGTGACATCCCGTTTTCTGTGCTTCCAGTTCCCTGTCCCAATCTCTACGTCCAGTTAAACGGGCTGGCGTTCACCCTGGACCCCGTCAGCCTGCTTTGGGGAAACCTCTTTTGCCTGGATTTATACCGAAGCCTGGAGCAGTTCAAAGCCATCTATAAGCTGGAAGACTCGCAGGGAAAGGATGAGCGCTTGGACGTCCGACTGGATGCGTTCTGGTTGAAGGTAGGGCCGGAGCTGGACCTTTGTCACTTGTGGGTAGACGCGGCCACACCCCTCCAAGGTTGTGGGCCGTAGCTCTGCTGTGTCCACTCGGCAGTGGCTGGGGGGATGGGCTTCGGACAACTCGCGCTTGCTGCCCGGCCTTACCACGCATCGTTCTCTCTCTGAAGGTGAGCTTCCCCCTGGAGGCTAGAGAGCTGGCGAAGCTGCATCGCCCCCAGGCGCTGGTCCTCTCCACGACAGGCGTGATCGCCACCAATACCCGGCACGCCCCGAACTGCGGCTGCCCAGACCTCCAGAGCCTCTTCCGCGGCTTTGCTGCCACCGAGTTCTTCCGATCTACCTACGCTCACTTCCCCAAGGTCCCAGGGGGCTTCAGCCTTCTGCACATGCTCTTCCTGCACCACGCCTTTCAGATGGACTCCCTCCCAGCCCAGCCCAGCCCCCTCCCTCCTCAGAGGCCAGCCGCATCCCAGGATCTTTGGTCCCTGCATTTCACCCAGGTCTCCTTGGACTTTGAAGGCACAGAAAACTTCAAAGGCCACCCCTTGAATTTTGTGGCCCCCTTCCCCTTGTCCATCTGGGCCTGCCTCCCTCTCCGCTGGCAGCGAGCCCAGGCGCGACGGCTCCTCCTGGCCTCCGAGGGGAGACTGAAACCGTCAGCGAGCTTTGGCAGCCCCGTGTGCGCTGACGCTCTTGCCCCCGAGTCTGTGTCCCACCAGAGGTCAAAGACCGAACGGGACTTGAAGAGCCTCTCGGGCTCCACAGAAGCCCTGGAGGGGGGTCGAGAAGGCGACGCGGGCGCGGACCACAAAGGGCTTGCGGCAGAGCCGGAGGACGTGGCAGATGTTCACGTGCTCGTGCACTCCACGGCCCACGTCAGAGTGAGGCTCGACCACTACCAGTACTTGGCCCTGCTGCGCCTCAAGGAGGTGCTTCAGGGCCTTCAGGAGCAGCTGACCAAGGACACAGAGGCCATGACTGGGGCTCCGCTGCAGGAGCAGACGGCGTGCGTCGGCGTTCTCTTCCCCAGTGCCGAGGTGGCTCTCCTCATGCACCCTGCGCCTGGGACCGCTCACGCCGACTCTGCTGGCTCAGATACCACCAGCCTCATAGACTCAGAGCTGTCGCCATCGGAGGACCGGGAGGACCGGGAGCCCAAGTCTGATGCCTCCTCGGACCTGGGCCCGGTGAGCCCCGACAAGGTCCCGAGGGACAGCACTGAAAACCTGGCTGCGTCCCAGGACAGGCTGCACAGCGATGGAGAGCCACAGGCCTTCGGTCCGCTTGCTCAGCAGCCAGCAGGGAAGAGCCACGAGGCAGTCGAGTCCCTCCAGGCCAAGAAGCTGAGCAGAGCTCAGACCGCCAGCTCACCGGCGGTGCTGAAGTCCCCAGCGCACGGGGACGCCGCCCTGAATGGACAAGGCGAGCCTGTGCCCCTGAGGAGCATCGAGGGGGACCTGTCCAGTGCTATCCACATGACCAAGGATGCCACCAAGGAGGCCCTCCACGCTACCGTGGACCTCACCAAGGAGGCCGTGTCCCTCACCAGGGACGCCTTCAGTTTGGGGAGAGACCGAATGACTTCTACCATGCACAAGATGCTGTCCTTGCCTCCGGCCAAGTGAGTGCTCCTCGGCCTCCTCCTGAGGAGGAAAACAGCCTCTGTTTTCCCTGCAGCTCTGACCGGGCTCTCTGCTCCCTGCTGGGGAGTGGGGAGGCTTCAGGTCAGTGTCTGTAGCGTTTTAGGGTGTGGAGCCCCACTTCCCGACACAGGTCAGGCCGTATTGGGCATCAGTACTTTGTTCTTGTTGTTGCTAAAGAAACCAAGGCCTGACAAAAGCTAGACAAGTACTGTTAGCAGCGAGCTGTGCTCCCAGCCAAGTCAGTGTGTGTGCTTGTGTGTGCAGACAAGACAGTGTCTTACTATAGTCCTGCTGGTCCGGAATGAACTCATCCTCCTTCCTTTATTTATTTTTTTATACTGAAACAAAAGTTTTATTAGTGCTGAAACAGCGAGGTATTTTACACATAACTCTGTTCCGGCCTTGTCTTCCTGAGTCTTGGCATTACAGGTGCGTGCCACTGCGCCTGGCTGCTGTAATGGTCATTGCAGTGGCTATCTTGTCACTTATGTGTTACATTCCATGCCCGGACAGACCTTCGTATTTGCAGTCTATGGCTGGGAGACTGCTGCCCGGGAGGGGAGGCTGTGCTCCCGGACTCGCCTGCTGAGCAGAGCAGCCGCCGTCCCCTCGCCGCGTGCAGGCCTGTGCGCCATCTGCGTCTGCCAGGGCGGTGGAGAGGGAAGGGTGGGCTGAGCTCTGAGTGTGTGGCGGGTCCTGTGCTGAGCGCGAGAGACAGAGCACAGAGAGGTGTGATCAGAAGGGAGGGGACCGCAGGCTTCCCCGTGAGTTTCTGTGGCCTTAGGAAGGACAGTGCAGCTTGAGAGGTCTCTTCTGGGGCCTTTGGTGGCTCTCCAGCCATGGTCCAAGGAGTTAGAGCGTCTTTCTTTTCTTCCTGTATTCAATACATTTACTTATTTTTGTGTATGGATGTTTTTACCTGCATGTAAGTGCAGTGCCCGAGAAGGCCAGAACGGGCATCAAATCCTCCGGGGTTGGGTTTACAGATGGTTGTGAACCACTGTGTGTGTGCTGGGAATTGATCTTAGGTCCTTTGGAAGAGCTGCCAGTGCTCTTAACCAGCGCTCTCCAGCCCTCATCTCTCTCTCTCTCTCTCTCTCTCTCTCTCTCTCTCTCTCTCGCTCTCGCTCTCGCTCTCGCTCTCGCTCTCTCTCTCGCTCTTTTTTGGTTTTCTGAGACAGGGTTTCTCTGTGTAGCCCTGGCTGTCCTGGAACTCACTCTGTAGACCAGGCTGGCATCGAACTCAGAAATCGGCCTGCCTCTGCCTCCCTAGTGCTGGGATTACAGGCGTGCGCCTCCACTGCCCGGCCTCATTTCTTATTTTATGTGGGGGTACATGTGTGTGGAGGTCCGTGGTTGGTGTCTGGAATCATTCTGGATCACCGCCGCTGACCCACTGAGGCAGGACCTCTCCAGTCACACCCCAAGCTCGCCCATCCATGTAGTCTAGCTAGTTAGCCAGCCTGCCTCTGCCTTCCGAGCCTGAATTACTGGTGGATGTCGTGTCTGCTGGCGTTGGGCTCTGGGGATCTGAGCTCTGGTCCTCACACTTGTGTGGCAGACGCTTTCACTGAGGAGCCGTCTGCCGGCTCCTTGGAGCAGCCTTCTCTGTGTGGAGTGAGTGCCCGCAAGGGTGGTGCCCCGAGGAGGGAGGACAGGAAACAGCGAAGGGATCTGGGGGCGGGAGATGGCTGGGTTGGGTTCTCAGTGCCGACATAAAAGAAAGTTGAGCATATGCCTGTGGTGTTAGCACTAGTGGAGAGGAGACAGGGCGGCCTGAGCGTACGCCTGTGGTGTTAGCACTATGGAGAGGAGACAGGGCGCCCTGAGCATACGCCTGTGGTGTTAGCACTATGGAGAGGAGACAGGGTGGCCTGAGCATACGCCTGTGGTGTTAACACTAGTGGAGAGGAGACAGGGCGGCCTGAGCGTACGCCTGTGGTGTTAGCACTATGGAGAGGAGACAGGGCGGCCTTTGCACCCCATCATTTCTAACCAAGAGACCCTGTCTCGAGGTCTGCTGTGCTAAAGCAGTTGAGAAAGATATCTGGTCTTCACATGCATCTGTAGACACATGCGCACGTGCATACACACCACGCACGCACGCACGCGAGAAGGGGGACAAGTGGTGTGGTAAGACCAGACTGAAGGTCCCTGTGCGCCAGGCTCTGCCTTCTGTGCGGGTCTTCACCCTCGAGTTTCCATAGTCCCGGGAGACACAGATGACACCACGCCCTCTTCATACACACACACACACACACACACACACACACACACACACACGTTACACTCTGGAGTGAATGCAGGCGACTTTGGGCACCACTTCGCATCACCAGGGTGGTTAGTAGGTTAGCTGACCTTCTGTGGATGGCAGGACCCTGAATGACCCTGAGATTTAGTGGTAGTAGCTACTTAAATGTAAAATGCTCAAACAGGAGGATTCAGAAAAGGCACTGGCAGAGACAAGTCTGTGCTCACGTTCCCTGTGTGAACTAGGGAAGCGGATTGGCGAGAGGGCGTGTGGGCTGAGGACAGACCGGGTTCAGCCCGGGCTGGTGGCTTTTGTTGATTTTTTTTTTCAATCCACAGGGAGGCCACGCCCAAGTCAGACGAGGGGGCGGTGGCCCCCGTGAGTGGAGGCGCTGCCCGGCTCCGGTTTTTCTCCATGAAGAGGACCGTCTCTCAGCAGTCATTTGATGGCGTCTCCCTGGACAGTGGTGGCCCCGACGACCGGATTTCAGTGGACAGCGATGGCAGTGACAGCTTTGTGATGCTCCTGGAGTCCGGTACGTGGGAGCCCAGCCGCGTTGTCCGGAGAGGGCTCGCCGTGGCTGCTGCTTACACCGGCGGGACTCAGGTGGAGCGGAGAGAGACTAAGACAGACATAAGAGAAAGTGTAGTGCCTTTGTTCCCATGGCTTCATCTCCACATTTCCCAGGCTAATTTTTTCTTTTCTTTTTTTTTTTTTCTTTTCTTTTTTGTTTTTTTTGAGACAGGGTTTCTCTGTGTAGCTCTGGCTGTCCTGGAACTCACACTCACAGAGATCCACCTGCCTCTGCCTCCCAGTGCTGGGATAAAGAGGTGCGCTACAGAGCCCAGTTTTTCTCCTCGCTCTTGCCAACATTTGTTTTCTAATTTGGGGGGCGGGGTTGGCGTTTTTAAAAGATGTTTAATTATCTTTAATGTCGTGTCTCTATGGTTAGGTGCATGTAAGTACATATAAGAGGCCTTCGGAGCTGAAGTCACAGCGGTTGTTAGCCACTGTGAACAGAGCCAGGTCTTCTGCAGGAGCAGCCAGTGCTCTTAACCACTGAGCCATCTCTGGTCTCTGCTTTTGGCTTTTGACTCATCATTGTGTAGGCTTGCTACACGAGACTCTAGGTTTTAACTTGTGTGATGTAGAATTTCCTTTCATTTCAAGACCAAATATTGTTCTTTGTATATATACACCATACACTGATTATCTGCTATATATATATTATTCTTGGTATATCTATGCCATATGCTGATTATCTGTTGACCCTAGAGGACATACACCTTGCTTCTATTTAGACTCGTGTTAAATTTGACCAAATACACATCCCACTTTAAAAAAACAATAGTCCCTAAATCTGTCAGCTCTCTGCTTAGTTTTGTTTTTAGTGCTGTTCCTGGCTTCTGAATTGAAATCTTTCACTGCTTTTCTTCTTCATGCAGAGTCTGGTCTGGAGTCTGTCCCACCGGGATCTGTCACAAGCGTCTTGGATGACAGTGGCATCCAGGGGAGCCCTGTTACTGAGAGTGGTGGCCAGGGGTTGCCAGAGACCAGCAGCTCAGCATCGGCCGGCGGAGACCTCGCCCTGCACTCGGTCAGCTGCCCTGCTTGTTTTGTGCAGAGAGCGGGTCCTCTGCCAGGCGCAAAGCTTGGCACTCCAAACTAAGAGACTCTCTTCTGGCAGGTGTCAGTTCTGGTCCTGCGGGTGAACGGAGTGTCGCTTGGGATTGAGGTTCGAGGTGAGGACCTGGCTGTAGCCTTGCAAGCAGAGGAGCTGGCCCTGCAACAGCTGGGCACCGTGGGACTCTGGCAGTTTCTACAAGGACAGTGCCCAGGTATGGGTGATGACCGTTCCAGAATAGTGGGCTGTGCCTGAGGTGGGCGAGCTCCGCCAGCACCCAGCCCTGTGCCGTAAGAGCAGCGGCTGTAGGCCTCACGGTTCTCTTTTCTCTAGCAGCCACTGGGGGGAAGAGCTCTGTGCAGCCCGCCTGCCGCAGGCCTCCTGGGCTCCCCTGTGCTTCCCGCTCCCCGGGTAGTGTCCATCTACCCCCCCCTTCCCCCAGGCTTCCCCAGGAGTGGCCTCTCCTCTGCCTGCGGCTGCCAACAAAAGCCTATTTCTGCCGGAGGCGTTCCTTCGGTCATGCTCACTCCTGGTTGTCTATGGACAAGGTCTCATTTCTGCAGTCCACGCTGGCTTGCTACTCAGTGTGTCTCAGGCTGGCCTGGCATTCCTGACTGTCCTCCCTGGGCCTCCCTCGTTCTTTGCCTACGGGCATGTGCCACCACGCCATCTCTGTCCCTGTCTGAAGTAGAGGTGCCGTGGTCGTCCACGTACATCTTTCCTGGGGCGCACGCGTGAGAGCTTCCCTGGTTTCTGTCCCTGAGGATCCACCCTTGGCACTGATTCTAGGTCACTAGGGTAGGGAGGTGCTTCAGCCTCCCTGGGTGCTTGTCCTCCAGTCTCCCCACTGGCCTGTCCTGCACACAAACCATTCCTTCAGGTCAACTCCAGGTGGCTCTCTATGGCGTTTGAGGGGTTACATGGCCGAGTGGCAGGTTTGAGTGTCGCGGCACTGGAGAGGGGAAGGAATTGTGGGGCAGGAGTTGCATGGTGCCTCAAATTTCACCGCAAGGCCTCTCCTTCTCCCTCTCCTCCGCCCCGAGGGGCATTTTAACAAAGAGTCTAAGCTCCTGGCCTTGCCTGCCTGCCTTCAGCCAGTACCGCTGTGTGACCTTGGGCGAGGCATTCTCTGACTCAGTGCACTCCTCGAGGTGGGGTGGTGCTCGCATGTTGGTGGGAGGGTCATCATAGAGTAGGCATGGCTGATGGGCTTAGAGTAGTCCTGGGTTATTAATATGTTTTTCTTGGCTCTCTTCCTGAAGGTCCAAGCTTTCAGGAACCCTCAAATCTGAAGACTGAGCCTGTCCGGCCTGCTGTGGGTCTGCGCTTTGAGGTGGGGCCTGGTGCAGCTGCTCATTCCCCGCTGGCCCCACAAAATGGCTTCCTGCGGTTCTTACTTCGGGGCTGTGACCTGGAGCTGTTCACCTCAGTGCTCAACGGTCTGGGGCCTTTCTTGGAGGATGAGGATGTCCCGGTGGTGGTCCCCATGCAGATTGAACTCCTGGACTGCAGTGTCACTCTCAAGGTGAGAGGACCGTGCGTGTCGGTGCGCTGTGGCCCGGGCTCTGTACCCTGGGCGCTGTGGCCTGATGAACTGGGTGTAATCCCTGGGACTCAGATGTTTGGTAGAAAGTAAGACCCTCTTCCCACAAGTCGTCCTCTGACCTCCACAGGTAGAACCCTGGACTGCGCTCTCTCTCTCTCTCTCTCTCTCTCTCTCTCTCTCTCTCTCTCTCTCTGAGAGAGATACATGCATAAGAAATAAAGTGATTCCCTAAACAAAAGAAAAGAGTATCTGGAGAATCGGTGGCATCCGAGTGCCCCTGAGCTGGGTGGGTGGGTCACGTGGTTCCTCTCCCCCCTGCAGGATGATATCCCTCCGGTCTACCCAACATCCCCTGGCCCCGTGCCCGTCACTTTGGCAATGGAGCGTCTTGTGGTGAAGCGAGGGGACGACGGCGTGTTTCACCTTGGTGGTGAGTCAGGCCGCGTGGCCTCTCTGCTCCGCCCTCTGGTAAGCAGGTAGGGGCTGTCTGGCTCCTGACAGGTGTTTGGTGGCTAAACTGCTTATTATTTCTCCAGCTCCTGCACAGGACAGACCATTGGCCGAAGTCCCTGAGAAGCTGCAGCCCCGTAAGGAGCAGGTGCTCCTGGTGCCCATAGGACAGGGCCTGGGACGCCAGGTGAGGCCTCACTAGACGTAAGCATCCGGGGGCTCTAGCCGTGGAAGCGGGCAAACCCTGGGTCCCAACGGTCTCCTGTCGTGTGCAGCTGCTTCTGCAGGAGACAACAGCAGCTGCACACAGGAGTTGGTGGGGTGGCCACTGCTGGTCCCGTCCCTGTGCTGCTGGGCTCTGCAGAGAGACCCGGGCACTGGGAGACCTTGCCTTGCTGGTGCTTCTGGCATTCCCCTCAGCCCCCGACGGGTGGGTGTTCGAGCACAGCCTGCCACTTCCCCTAACGGTGAACTCTTGCCCTTCAGGAGAGAGAGTCACCTACCCTACAGCAAGAGCTTGTGGACACCAGACAAGCCCTGGCCTTTGCCAACCAGGACAAAGAGAAACTGCTCCAGGAAATTAGGAAATACGACCCTCTCTTTGAGCTTTGACGGGCGCTCAGCCATCCTGGCTACGGAGGGAAGATATCACCAGCAACAGTGCCACCTAAGACAGGTGCCGAGGAGGAGCCAGCGGGCTTGGCAGCACAGCTCACTGCTTGTGTGCTTCCTGCTGGCTGCTAGCCTGGGTGGAGGACCCGGCAGAGCACGGCTGCGTCCAGGAACTGGGTGGCCGTGTCCCTGGCCCTGCACCGCGTCTTGCCATTACACAGCCTCGTCGTCCTCTGCACACTGGCAGAGTCTTCTCCACGCCGTAGAGCGGTTCACCTCCTGGGTTCACCGCAGTAGCGTTTGCTTCCTTCCTGGCCGCTGTGAACAAGTGTCCCCCTGAGTCACGCACACAGCCACCGAAGATCCTGTGTCCCCGCGCTTCCGAGTAGATCAGGGGTGGGGCAGGGAGACCTGTGATCACGGTGACGTGGGCTTGCATAGCTTGGGATGGGAGCTGGGCGTGTATCATCTCGGCTGGTGTTCTGGGGTGAGCGTTCCTGTTGAATTTCTTCACTGCGATGCTTTGACTATGAGGTGGCCAGATCATCCGTCAGGACAGTGCTCGGCTGAGAGCATGATGGGTAGGGATACGGTTCCTGTTTTCCCAGCTGTCCATGACCGGTCACTTCCTTTCTGTCCCTGGAGTCCTTGGTCACCTGCTTTCCCAGGAGAGCTCCGTCTTTCTGCCTGTGCTGCCTTGAGCACTTGGTAGTGAGGGAGCTGAAAGTGCTTCTGTTAGGCTTCCGGCAGCTAGACCTAGCCGTGCCCGCGGCGGCGCCGCCTCGTCCCCTCTGTGCTGTGGCTTTTTAAAATCATGTGATTTCAGCGTAAGTAAAAACCAAACCAGAGCCCTTGCAGGTCTCCTTCTGGCCCTATGAGAGTGTCCCCCTTGCCAGGAGTTGTCGAAGCGTGGCTCTGGTGTGTCCAGGTGCTGTCCCCGTGGAAGCAGCCCTGACCCGCTCGCTTCCCTTGGCAGATGTCCCCTCTGCTGGGAGCTGGCAATGCCCCTGGAGTCCTGACAGTGGCTGAGGGGACAGAAGGAGAAGCGCCATCTCGTGTCAAAAGGAACACATTTGCGGAGGAGCGAGGTCATTGCTTGGGACTTGAAGAAGCCAGTCGTGCTCTCCACTAAGGCAGATTTCAGAGCCCCACGTCTTAGAGGATTGTGGTTTATTACACTGAGGAGACGCAGTACAGATTTGGGAATAACATCTGGAGACAGGGTTACCAGGTGAAGTTCCTTCATTGCAGATTCTTATAAATGACCTAGAACTTTAAACGAAGTCCTTTTACATTCGATGTCATCCAACTTGTAGACAAGACAATGAAAAGCAGACCAGAAGAGAGAAACAGCCATAAAGGGAAGGGGGCAGGGCTGTGAGCAGGAGAAGAGACAGGAGAGGGTCAGCACAGCCGGGGGGGGGGGGTGTTGCTCCCACGGTCACAAACACTACTGCAAAAATAAAGACTGTATCTGAACAACTACAGTAGCAGCAACATACTTGGGCAAGAATCCAGAGCCGCGAGGAAGCAGGGGGCAGTGTGGCACTGTGGCCTAAAACCTGAGGTGTTCAGCGCTATGGGAGGGACTTCCGCCACGGGGCACTTCTGCTGTTTTTATTTACCTGGGAGATAAAGAGGCGAAGGAAGGTTGAGAGACCGGAGAGTGACCGAGGTGAAGCCATTGTCCTGCAAAGGTGGACACTGAGGGGGACGGGGGACCACCCAGGAGTGGGGACCCAACCTTGAAACATTAGTTCTGGGGCTCTATCACTGCCTCCAGGGAAAAAGAAAACACTTTTAGCCAAGTCAGAAACTGGAAGGGCTTGTTGGAGAAGTGGCACCCGCGTTTCTAACGTTCCTGGGAGAGAAGGGAGAGCCGGAACTAGAGAACAGGCTTTTTCAGCCTCAGGATCACCCGAGCTGGTTTAGTCACATCCCTCCCTCTTCTCACCGCGTCCCCCACGCCTAGGAAAAGATTTCTGACAAACACCGGGTGTACTTTACCCGGCAACTTGCGGTAGAAACCTATTTTGTGTGAAGGATAATGCCTTAATGACCAGAAGGTCAAGTTTTTGAGCTGAGGGAGTCTGGGGTTCTTGTCCATGTACAAACAGAGATGTAGTTTTGGCTTCCTTTATGCTTTGGCCTTTTGCGTCTTGAAACCATCACTCAGGAACCATGGTAAGATTATCATCCCATGGCATTTCAATAATGTCTTGTGATTCCATTCCCCTATTCACTGGGGGATGAACAGGAGAGACTTGGCCGTAATGAAACTAGCTGTGTGGATCTCCAGGGTAAGGGTAACAGAAAACACAGTAGGACAGCGTCTTTGGAGTTTAGCAGTTTGCAAACAAAATAATACCTCAAGAAGACTTGAGGAGGGCCCGAGGCACTCCCTCCCACCCACTGCACCTGGCCCTCTGTTGTAAAACCCAACAGCTGCGTCATCCGTGATTGTCTACACTTCCTGTTTACATGCATGTGCTGGGAATAGGCGCTGCTGTGTAGACTTAAGAGTCTGCTAACTGGACTTCAGAGACGGCTGTTCATCTCTGTCTAAGTTATTTTCAGTTTACTGGGAGGATTAACGGAGTCTGATGGAGCCAACATGGCCTCTCTTTCCCCACGAGCTGTTTTCAGTTTTATTTCCTGACCTTACTGTGCTGTGGACTGCACTCTATGTGCTGTGTGCTGAGAGCTGTCTGTGAAGTAGAAAGGGTTCATGCCACATCTCACAGACCCGGAACCAAGTGTGCAGTGTCTTCATGTTTCTCCTGAGGGGCTCCAGAGATTGCGCGTTGCAGAGGTAGTGTGAGGTCGCCTGGGCGCGGACCTTCTGTTCCAGGCCCCTTTCTTTCATCCATCTTGATGCCTAAATTTCAACCCAAGCTAGCAGAGCAGCATCTGGTTCAAACCTGGCCTTGACGTAGTTATGACCTCTTGGAGGTGACCAGGGCCTTGCTGGTGCCACCACATCCTCCGCTCTGCTCCTTTTCTCCGGGGCAGGGATGGAGAGCGGCTGCTAATGAAGAGGCATTTGGCCCCCTTGGCACAAGGAAATACTTGGTAGCTTTTAACGGTGAGGCCTTGTAAGTGTCCAGGCCTGACATCTGAGCTTCCTGTTCTGCTGTTGTTTCTTCCTTATCCTGTATCTTTCATCAAAGTAGACATAGGTCCTGTGTGTCAAGAATTTCTTATTGGAGTCCTGAGGAAATTCTTTCTGTCAGTTTACTACTTTCTGGCGAAGTTTAGCCTGAGTCTTACACGCCTTTTTGTGGAGAGCCCCACTGAAGTGTCCTCTGCACTGGCCAAGCCAGTGAGTTTCAATGTAAGCTCTTAGATCAGTCAAATTACGTGAGTCTGAGATGTTTCCCTAACTCAGGGTGCTAAAAACAAGACTTGCTCAGGAAAGCGTCAGAAGAGAACAGCTTCCAGTCCTGCTTCCCGTGACACTCAGCCGCACATGGGAAGCAGGCCAGAGGACTGCCAACTCCGTCAGGTCGCCTTACTACTGCTAATCACTGTCAATAATGTCCTTTCATTCTCCGAGGAAAGCGAGAATGGATGCGGTGAACTGAACCTTGGTCAGTATTGGGAAAGTTTACTGTTGCAATAGCTAATCAAACCCCAAGTGTACTGGTTCTGTGAACCACCCGAAAAGCAAATTAAATACTATTAAACCATATCGGTCCTCGTGTGTCTGTTTATCCGAGTTGAAGTAGATGAGCTCTTACATGTTTTTAAGATTATGCACCAAGTTGACCTCGAACTCGAGACTCTCCTGGTCAGATACAGGATTTCCATGGCTGTAACAGTGCCTGCCCAGTATTCATGGAAGCCCTCAGACCAACCTGTTCCCAGCCTTACATGAACCAGTCCAACAGGGTGGCACACACCCATAACCCCAGTACTGGGACGGTAAAGGCAAGACCGCAAGTTCAAGCTGTCTTCTTGGTTACACAAGTACACTTTTAGTTCTTTATTTTTGTCTATGAGTGTGAATGTGTGTCCTGTGTGCCTCTAGAGCTGGGGTGCAGGTGCTGGGAACTGACCCTGAGTCCTTTACTCTTAACTGCCGAGCATCTCCCCAGGTCCAAGATTAAGGCTCTTGTGGGTATAGGGAGGGCCAGGTGTGATGGCCACCGAGTAACTCGAGAGCCCCAGGTAGCTGCTTGAGTTCAAGGCTAGCCTGGCTAACATAGTTCTAGACCAGCCAGGGCTATATAATGAGACTTTTCTTTTTTTAAGATTTGTTTATTTTATGTATATGAGTACACTGTATCTGTACAGATGGTTGAGAGCCAGCATGTGGTTTCTGGGAATTGAACTCAGGACCTCTGCTTGCTCCGGCCCCGCTTGCTCCGGCCCCGAAGATTTATTATTATATGTAAGTACACTGTAGTTGTCTTCAGACACACCAGAAGAGGGCGTCAGATCTATAATAAGACTGTCTTAGAAACATTTTTTTTCTCTACATGTTAAGTAACAGGCATAGTGATGCTCTGTGAGGTCAAGGCCAGCCTGGTCTACATAATGAGTTCCAGGATAGCTAGAGCTACATAGTGAGACCCTGAGTCAAAAAAAGAAAAAAAAAGGGGGGGGAACCCCAAAATAAAACCAGGGTGGGGGTGGCAGCACATGCCTTTCATCCCAGCACTTGGGGAGGTAGAGGCAGGAGGATCTGAGATCAAGGCCAGTCCTTTTTATTTATTTTTATTTTTTGGTTTTTTTTTTTTGGGGGGGGGGGGGATTTGGTTTTTTCCAGACAGGGTTTCTCTGTGTAGCCCTGGCTGTCCTGGAACTCACTCTGTAGTCCAGGCTGGCCTCGAACTCAGAAATCTGCCTGCCTCTGCCTCCCAAGTGCTGGGCTTACAGGCGTGTGCCACCACCGCCCGGCTAAGGTCAGTCTTCTGGTCTACAGAATGAATCCCAGGACAGCAAGGGCCACACAGAGAAACTGGGTTTTGAAAAACGGGGGGGGGGGGGGGGGGGGGGGGAGGGGGGGGGAAGCCAAGTTTTATTTCAACTTTGGAAGAATGAGTTTTGTCTGCAATAAAATAAACTTTCCCACACAGGTTGGAAAAGTTTAATGGTTCTTCACAATATACACGGGAGAGCCTGAAATGTCAGTGGGGAGAAGCATGGCACAGTGTGACTCTTCACAGCCGATGACCACAGGTTTATGTTGTGAAAATCAGAGCAAGAAATAAGCTGGATCTTAGCGACTTCAGGCCTCACTGCGAAGCCGCTGGTGCCGTCCTGCCTCTCTCGGAGACCATCTCCCTCTCCAGGCCTCACTGTGAAGCTGCTGGTGCCGTTCTGTCTCTCGAAGACCATCTCCCTCTCCAGGCCTCACTGCGAAGCTGCTGGTGCCGTTCTGTCTCTCTCTGAGATCATCTCCCTCTCCAGCAGAGACTAACGGCCCCTCATGTTCGTTCTTCAAACTAGCCAAGAGTCAGTGAATTCTTAAACAGCCCGAGGACAGTCCACTATGGAGTGAAGGCAAGTCTAAGTCACACTGCGTGCCTTGTAGGTGTGACAGAAGCAGTAAAATCTGCATCGTGTGTACCAGGAGAACCACCAACCAAGCCCCAGTACAGGAGTCCAACTATGAAGAGTCTGGAACAGTCTCCGTGATTTAGAAGAAGGTGATTTTCTTGTGCTTTGAGTTGGGGATTTGCCCCTTGGACTTCAACCTCCGAACGGCCTCCCTCATGTGCTTGGGCTGCAGGGGTGGCGCTTCTCCCCACTTCTCACACACGTCCAGGGCTGGTGCAGGGAAGGAAACAGTATCATCACACAGATTTACTAATCACCACTCAAGCTGCAATTCTGTCTGCTGTGAAATTTGCTAAAGAAACAAGCCAAGTGTTTTTCCTCAAGAGAACACTATAAGCTGGACGTGGTGGTGCATGCCTTTAATCCTAGCACTTGGGAGGCTGAGATTGTGAGTCTAAGGCCAGCATGGTCTACAGAGCAAGTTCTAAAACTGCCAAACCAGGGCTACACAGAGAAACCCTGTCTGAAAAAGCAACAACCCTCCCCCCACCTCCCCAATAAAGAAAAAAATGAAAGGATGTTATGAAGTTTCTCACTGACTTCTGCCGTGCCCCACAGGGACTGTTATACCACAAGCTAGAGATTAGCACTGAGAAGCTGCAAGCCTCCCAGAGGGGGTGGGAGTGGGGGTGGGCTCTGAGCAGGGCATTGCTATGAAGGCGTTCCTTCTGAAGCAAGGTCTGCTGATGAAAAATACAGAATTGTCTTTGCCACCCTGGGCTAAGGAGAGGGTCTGGATGGCCTCACCTCCCTCCCTCCAGCTCCACACACCCAGTAATAAAAATAGCCGTGCTCCCCTGGAGGAGAGGCGCCCTATGGGGTCAGCCTGTGGAGCAACTGGACCCACCCACAGACCCTCCCATGCCTTGGTGGAGTCATTCTTGGAAATAAGATCCCACGGGAGCGATGCAGGCCGTGCCCACCACTTACCTTCCTCCACCACCTCCCCAACAAAAACTTTGGAAATGCCGGACATTGCAATCACAACGTTCTGCGACACAGAGGTGCCGGTGATGGACTGGATCAGCTTGGGAGAAAGAAAGGCTGGTGTTATAGGGTTGGTCGGGGGCTGGCTGGGGCTACAGTGACAGCTCAGGGTTAAGGGTGCCCTTCGAGAGGACCAGAGTTCAGTTCCCAGCACCCATACTGGGTGGCTCACACCCACCTCTGTCTCTGGCTGGGATCTGATGCCCTCTTCTGGCTTTCATGGGCACCCCCACACACGTGGTGGTGTTTACTCACAGACACAGCAAGAAAAAAACAGAGCAAAACAATCTCACGTCCGCAGAAGGTTAAGCGGTTAGCTGGCACTGACTTCCGGGAGCTGGCCAGCTGGTGAGGCGATTCTCCCTCCTCCTAGGCAGTTCCATGGGCACCTCATGCAGAATGCCTGGGCACAGCTGTGGTGCTTACCGTCTCCCTACCACGGCAGGGCACACAAGCGCAGCCTTACCCTTTTAATGGCTGCCTTAGGGAAAGCTGACCTGCGATACATTTCATAACGGTTCAGCTGCTCCTCAGAAAAAGACGAGACCAGGATCCTAGACAAGAGATTGAGTGAATAAGGTGGTTAGTGAGAGTGAGGACACAGTCTAAGTCAGCAAACACAAGCCTGGCACACACATTGTTTCAAGGGTCACTGGCTTCAGGCTCCGTGCTCTGGCGGAATGGCAACAATCCCACTCCTAAGGAACTTCGGAAAAAGGAAAAGGAAACATAGTTTCCTTTCGTTAAACAGAAAAGCATCGGGGGGTATGGTGGGGCATGCCTGCTCAGGAGATGGAGGCCACCTTGCTCTTTCTAAGAGACAGCAATCTGAGGAGAAAACACTATTCTATGCTGATTGTATTTCACATCTACAGTAAACATCTATTACAGAAATTTGTTTTCAAGACAGGGTTCTTCAGTATTAAGTTTGGAGAGAAATCAAGGATAATCTTACACTTCTGATCCTCCTGGCTCTACCCTGCAGAGAGCAGGACCCCTGATGTGACGGCACATCTAGTTCCTGAGTACTTTGCAGACAGATTTCAAACGAAGCTCTAGCCCCAGCCCTAATACTTTTACTTTAAATTAGTGAGTGGATTTCATATGCCTGTGTGGTGGGTATGCGTGTAGAGAGGCACCCGTGATGAAAGACGACATGAAGAAGTCAGCGTTCTCCCTCCATCATGTGGGCCTGGGGAGGGACCTCAGGCTGTCAAGCTTGATGGAAGAGTTTCACCTGCTGGGCCGCATCAGTAGCCCTGGATTTCTTTAAGTAAACAAACAAACAAACGTATCAAACAGACATACATTTGTTTGTGTCTGCATATTTGTGCTGGTGTCAATGGAACCCAGAGGGTGTGCCAGACCCCTTGGACTAGAGCGCTAGGCATTTATGAGCAGCTTGCGCTCGTAGCCTCTGAGCGGCCTCTCTAGCCCCTTTCATTCCTTATAATTAATTTTTTTAAATAAATAAAAAGATGGCTGAGCCAGTTTTAGAAGATGAGCCATCGCTTAATGGGAAATTCACAAAAATATCAATAGCTAATCATAACGAAGAAAAAACAAACACCTCAAAACCTTAAGTATTACCAAGAAACTTGAAATGATCAATTAAAACAAGACCACAGGCCGGGCGGTGGTGGCGCACACCTTTAATCCCAGCACTTGGGAGGCAGAGGCAGAGGCAGGCGAATTTCTGAGTTTGAGGCCAGCCTGGCCTATAAAGTGAGTTCCAGGACAGCCAGGGCTACACAGAGAAACCCTGTCTGGAAAAAAAACCAAAACAAAACAAGACCACAGTTTTCATAAAAATGCTGAAAAGCCTTTGGAAACATTGACACTAGTGTTTATTCAGCTACTTTATCAAAGAAAGAAATGGATAAGATGTAGAGATGTTCCCAGAGATGGAACACAATGTTGTTAAAAGAATCAACATTTTAAAAATCCTAGCCAGAGTAAGCGTGGGGACTGATAGCATGACTCACACACAGGCCACGGTATCACTGCTATCACGAGGACACTGCTGGCACAAATACTCCCAGATACACACTCTTGGGATAAGTTTTAGCAGCTGCATTTTGGGCTTTTTTTTTTTTTTTTTTTTTTTTTTTTTTTTTTTGGCGGGGGGAAGGGTAAAAATCTGAGTTATTTTCAATGAGCCCATATTTGCTGAAAAGGAAAAACACTGATCAAATGTAGTATAAAAACAAAGCACTTTGAAAAAGCAACTACTTCCTGTCTTCACACGAGTGTACGTATTTTGTGTCTGTCAGGAGCAGGGCTGTTTGGAGGTCACAGGACAGGTTCCAGGAACCCATTCCTCCTTCCACCACACGGCTTCCCAGGATCAAACGCGGGTCATCAGGCTCGGCGGCGAGCGCCTTTACCCAGCACCTTGCTGGCCTGAGATTATATCCAGGCAGAGTGGCTCATACCTATAATCTCTGCACTGAGCAGGCTGAGGCAAGAGGATCAGGAGTTTGAGACTAGCTTAAGCCTCGTGAACCCTTATCTCAAAAACAAACAAACAAAGGGGGTAGGAGTGAATGTACAGAGGGGGTGAGAGCCTGAGCTGGGGGCGCGGGGACTCACTGCATCTTCTGAATCTCATCTTCGTCCACCTTCTGCTTCTTCTCCTTCTTGTCCTTGGGGTCCAGTTTTAGCTTTTTGGCTGCAGGAGTAAGTGATGACGAGTCTTCCCTCTCGACTGCTGTTAAGTCTGAGGCATCCTGACTCTTGAGCTGGAAAGACGGGCAGAGACTCCTGTTATGTACTCAGGACACTTCTCAGGCTTGGGTCAGGCCAGCGACACCCTCCTCTTCCCAGCCCAGCAGCTCCGTCTGTCAGGCACTGCCTACGCCACCTGTGTAAGAGCGCAGTCCATCTCCTGAAGGAAGGTGATAGTCCAGCTGGGAAGGAAGTCCAATAACCCAGCTCCCTGGCCTAGCCATGGCCACATCAAGGCCCTACATAAGCTTATGATATTACGGGGAACTGCCAAGGCGCCAGCAGCCACTCTGGCTCGGGCCTGCACCTCAGGCCTCACTCCACAGGTGTCAGTACAGTGTAAAACATTCATATAATAAAAACTTATTTTAAAAAACTCATTAACACGGGGCTGGAGAGATGGCTCAGCAATTAAAAGTACTGCCTGCTCTTCTAGAGGTCCTGAATTCAATTCCCAGCAACCACATGGTGGCTCACAACCATGGTTCTGAAGCCCTCTTCTGGTGTGTCTGAAGACAGCAACAGTGTACCCACATACACAAAATAAATAAATCTTTTAAAAAAAACTATAGTATTTCAATTATTATGCACACTCACGCCTACTGTGTGTGGGCTTGCAAGTGGACACTTTTCTGGAGATGGGTTCTGGGGCTCGAACTCCAGTTCCCAGAATTTCAATGCTAGCACCTTTACATGCTGAACCATTTTGCCAGTCCTAAGCTAACATTTTTAAAAGATGTTTATTATTTACACTCCTCTTCACAAAAGCACTTAATAGTTTTATTCACAAGAGTAATCCAAACTCTGTCCTGACCAAATTACTATAATATCTTTTCTTTTTTTTTTTTCAAGACAGAGTTTCTCTGTATGGCTGTCCTGGAACTCACTATGTAGACCAGGCTGGCCTCGCACTCAGAAATCCGCCTGCCTCTGCCTCCCAGAGTGCTGGGATTACAGGAGTGCGCCACCACCGCCCGACTTACTATAATATCTTAATACATCAAAACTCATTAATGAGATTTACTGGTTCCTTAAAATGAAACTCATGTTGGGCACATGGCTTCGATAACACTTGGAAGTCAGAGGGAAGGGGATCTGAGTTCGAGGCCAGTCTGGTCTACAGAATGAGCCTAGGTTACCCTACCTGGAAAAAACAAAACTCAAAAAAACAAAAAAGAAAAAAAAAAAAAAAAAAAAAGCCCGGCAGTGATGGTGCACGCCTGTAATCCCAGCACTTGGGAGGCAGAGGCAGGCGGATTTCTGAGTTCGAGGCCAGCCTGGTCTACAGAGTGAGTTCCAGAGTGAGTTCCAGGACAGCCGAAGCTACACAGAGAAACCCTGTCTCGAAAAACAAAAAACAAAACAAAACAAAAACAGAAAGGAGAAATTCATATTTAAACTCAAACAGAAATTTGGAGGGGAATAGAAGGCATTATGTATCTGACAACCCTTTCAACTTATTTTCCGCTACCGATGATCTAGCATGTTTCTAACCCCTGAGCTTCAGATCTTCCAATTTGTCCTTAACCATTTTCTCCCCTAGTCTTTTATCTTCTTGTCTCCTCCTCCCTCTTCAGCCTTCCCCGCAAAGGAGCTGGGGTAGAAGCAGGTCTCATTTTGTAGCTTAGGCAGCTCTGGAATCCATTCCTTCTACTGCAGTTGCCTACATGGGACCGAAACAGCACCTACACCTTCCCGCCCCCTCCCATGCCCGTCAAGGCTGCAGACTTACAAAGAGTCGTGGTCAATTCTAGTTCTCCTGGCTTTGGTACCCCTGCAGCCTTATCCGCAAACTTCTACCTACCTCGCTTTCCTCCGCCGCGGCTTCTTTCAAGTCCGCGTCTCCATCCCTGTCGGTTTCCTCCTGGATTCCCTCAGTGTCAGCGGCCACCGGGGCCCCAGGAGTCGGCCTCGTCTCCTCTGACTCCCCTTGCTCCCCGCCCTTGTCCGTGGGCGACTCCCCAAGGTTGTCCATCGCGATAGAACGGGGTCAGAGGCGATGGCAGCACCACCGGGCGAAGGAGCGGGGCTCAGCGAGCTGTGTGGCGGAGCTGGTGCTATGTCGTCGCGCCGCGATGACGTCACGCCCACGGCTCCCGGGAGGGGTCATTTCCAGGAGCGCGTTGATCGCTCCGGGGATTCATGTGCAAACAATTTGTTTTAACAAGAAAGAAATGTAGAAGTAAAGATCCCCCGCGTTAGGGAAGAAGCGTTTTTTGAAAGAGCGTACATTCTTCTTTCTCTTTTTCCTGGAAATGTAATGCCAATTGATCCTTCTTTAACTTGACTCCTTCAGCGCAAAGTCGGGGGGAACAGAGAGAAAACTCCGTCCGGCTGCTTGTTGCTGCCTTGGACTGTGCAACTTCCGGCAGCGACCCAGCATCGTATTTTCCAAAGAACAGAAACCACCGGCTTGTGTCCACCAGGGAACTGCTTGGGCTTCCCTTCTGTTTCGCAAGCATCTCTAATGCCAACAGAATGTATCCAATGGTTTCTTTCAACGCTTGAACTATTGGCCACCTGCCTCGCGTCAGAACAGGGCTAGTATCCTGAGAAAAACCAGAAAGAAACAATCGTCCTTTCCCAATTACATTTCCCCGCTCAGTCCCCCAATAGTTGGTTCCCCAAATCTGACTTTTAAAATGTTTCTCACGACAACTGAGAGAAAGGTCAGGATGGAGCGCGCGAATAGTGCCTTTTAGAAAGATTTAAGATTTTTTTTTTCATGTGTATGGGTGTTTTGCAGGTAAGTCTGGGCTCCGCATGCGTTCATGGTACCCTGGGAGACCAGAAAAAGTGTCACATCCGCTGGAAATGGAGTTACAGACTGCTGTGAGGCGCCACAAGTGATGGATTCAAACCTAGATCCTCTGCCAAAGCAGCCAGGGCGCTTAACCACTGAACCATCTCTCCACTACTCCCTTCCTCCCTCCCCCCCCCTCTTTTTTTTGAGATAGGATCTCACTATGTAGCCTTGGCCAGCCCGTATCTTGCTTTGCAGATCAGGATGACGTTAAACTCAGTGATGCAAAGGCTTCTGCTTCTCTGGGACAAATGGCAAGGGCTACAAGGCCAGGCTGACTGCAGTTGTAAAACTCTCCGGCCTTCCCTCCAGGAGGCACCAGAGGGCGGGATTTTTCAAGTCTGGTTCTGGGTCTCCGCGCCCATCCCGTATTTAATCTATGCGTCTAGAATGGAATTGAAAACAGAGGTACGCGTTACCACTTTCCTCTTTTTCTACCGTGCCTAGACCAATGACCGTATTTCCAGTCCCATGAGGTCCCAAACCTTTGGGAAGGTGAGCACTTCGGGAAGCTCCTACGGGTGTGCCACCTTCCTCCTCTCCCACCTGTGGAATGGGCGGGTCCGCTGGGCGTGGACCGCGTCTGCGCCAGGCTCCGCTCTGCACGCCCGGGCTCCACTCCACTATGCTGCTGGGTCACCTGCACGGCGGCGCGGAGCCACGCCCACTAGGTGGGCAAGGGGGCGGGACGCGGGGGCGCGGTGACGCGTGACGCCGGATCCCGGAAGTGACGCGCTGCGGGGGGGGGAGGCCGAGGAGGCGGGGGTGGGGGGGAGAGAGGGGGTGGCGTCCCCGGCCGGTTTGAGGGGTGCGTTGCCCGGAGACGGAAAGTTTAGGAGCCGGAGCAGGCTCTGCAAGGCTCCGGGTGGGGGTCCGAGGGGTGGCGGTCCTGGGGATGGGGAAGGAGCAGGAGCTGCTGGAGGCGGCCCGCACCGGGCACCTCCCGGCCGTGGAGAAGCTGCTGTCCGGGAAGCGGCTCTCCTCCGGCTTCGGCGGCGGCGGCGGCGGTGGCGGCGGCGGCGGCTCCGGCAGCGGCTCCGGGGGCGGCGGCCTCGGTTCCTCCAGCCACCCGCTCTCCAGTCTGCTGAGGTGAGTGTGCACGCCGGGGCTCGCAGCCTGGACTGCGCGGGCTCCCCCGAGAGGTCGCGGCTCCCGAGGCGCGCGCGGCGCAGGCCGGGCTCTCGCGTCTGGCGTCGCCGCTGCGGAGAATGGGGGGAGTGCCCAGGTGGCAGCCCGCGCCGCATGGCACAGCTCGGCGTCACCCTCGCCCGCCGTGAGGTGCCAGCTGTCGCTTCTCACAAAAGCCACTTCAGAGCAGACCGAATTCGCGGAATCCCTCGCACATCCTGCAGGAACTCCCACGCCGTGCAGAGAGAGCCTCGCGACTCCCCTGGAGCACAGTCTGGTTTCCTTCTCTTAGGAACTTAGAACGCTCCACCGGGCTGCGCGGAACCCGGCTTTTGTTTGTTTGTTTTTAAAATATTGCTTCTGCATTGATCGCGCACGAGGTGTTCAATCTTTGAGCCCCTCTTGCGCATGAAGCTCAATTTGTCGTTTCCTTGTTGTCACTCTGGCTGGGTTTGTCCAGCTGGCATCTGCTCATTTCCCTCTGGGACTTAATCGGAAAGAAACCAAGGCTTGCTCAGGGAGCTGAGGTGCGTTCAACTTTCTGAGATCTTTTAGACACTTGAATCCGGGGCTGCAAGGCTTTGGGAGGGAGGTGGGTCACTCTTTGTAGCTTACAAGGGGAGATAGGAATGCTCTGTCAGAGTGTGTAAAATGTGTTGGTTCAGCAGCGCTTTCGTAGCTGTTTTCTTTTCCTTCCTTGTTCTTTTGAGGTTTTTGAGAAGTGGAAGTTCATTTAGAAGTGGCTTCCTTAGCTTCCGTTCCCTATAGCTTCATGCTCCTTCAGTTTGAAAAAGCTTGGAGAGCTGGGACCCAGGAAGCCCACGGCTCTAATAAACAGGTATCCAGTACTTAGTCTCAACCCACATTTTTTTCAGGAAGATTTTTAAAAGCACTATCCTTTGGGAAAGAAAAACCCAATTCTGTTGGCTGCACCCAGTCTCTTGAACAATACTGGCTCTCATAAGTGGGACTCCAGATTTGTTGAATAGATAAAAGGTACTGATTCTAGAATGATGTGTGTGTGTGTGTGTGTGTGTGTGTGTGTGAGAGAGAGAGAGAGAGAGAGAGATGGAGGCTAGAAGTTTTCATCTGATATCTTCCTCAGTTGTTCTACGTCTTCTTTGAGACTCTCTCACCAAACCTGGAGTTTGCTGATTGCGCTAGACAGGCTGGCCAGCACGGATTCCCCTGCCTCTGCCTTCCCAGTACTAGCATTACAGCTGCGTTGTCTCTCTCTCTCTCTCTCTCTCTCTCTCTCTCTCTCCTCCTTTAAACATGGGTGCTAGATCAAATTCAGGGGTTCCTGTTGCTGAACAAGCACTCGATGGTCTGAGCCATCTCCTCAGGGGATGGTCAATCTCGAAATGAATTGTGGTCCTCACTAGTAGTGGTTGGTACCTGCTTAGGGATAGGTTAGAACATCCAGCGGGAGGTGCACCTAGGCTGACGTTGAAGTCAAGGTTGGGGTCGATCACATATCATTGGGAATGTTCCAGGGAAGCACACCCTGATCAGAGGCAAGGTCTGTTTGCTGTTTGTGGGCTACTTGGGGATTTCCTGCTCAGGACCTTGGGTAGCCCGGCCCCTTAGAGGTAAATGGGAATGGACTGGTACGGCGCTCATGTTGGCAGCCTGTCTCACGCTTGTATTCTCAGTCCCCAGGTTAGTACCTGGAGGCACAGTCTCCTAGTTGGGGTTTCTATTGCTGTGATGAGACTCCATGACTAAAAGCAAGTTGGGGAGGAAAGGGTTTATTTAATGGCTTGCACTTCCACGTCATAGTCCGTCACTGAAGGCAGTCAGGACAGGAACACAAACGAGGCAGATACCTGGAGGCAGGGATGATACAGATACCATGGAGAGGCGCTGCTTACTGGCTTGCTCAGCCTGCTTTCTTGTAGAACCCAGAACCACCAGTCCAGGGATGGCACCACCTACAGTGTGCGGGGGGGTGGGGGGGGTGGGTGGGGTGGGGTGGGGGGGTGGGGGGAAGGGGGGGGGGGGATGGGGGGGGCTCCCCCATCAATCACTAATTAAGAAAATGCCCTCTAGCTGGATCTTTTGAGGCACCTTCTCAATTGAGGTTTCCTCCTTTCGGGTGACTCTGGTTTGTGTCAGTCGGCATAAACCTGTGAGCCAGCGCACAGGTCAGGCTCTTCCTGGTGTGCCCTCGGAGGCCGCGGAGCACCGCTGAGATCTAGCTGCCGCCTAGTTAAGCAAGACCGTGAGGTCCGCTGAGCACCGTGCTCACTGTGGCTTCCTGCTGGAGCTTCCCGTTCCTTCCAGAGTCACAGAGCTGCTGGACTCCGCCTTGGCTGCTGTGTCTGACAGAAGCAACAGATGCCCACACGTCTCCCAGTCTCCCCGGGAGAGAGGGTCTTTACTTAGGTCCTTGCTACACTGGGTGTGTCATTAATTAGGGGTAACTCTGGTTAACCTACTGAGAGGGTTAAGGCCATGCATTTCTTTATTTTTTTAAGGTTTGTTTATTCTACATACGGTATTCTGCCTGCATGTATGCCTGCAGGCCAGAAGATGGCACCAGGTCTCATTACAGGTGGTTGTGAGCCACCATGTGGTCTCTGGGAACTGGACTCAGGACCTCTGGAAGAGCAGCCAGTGTTTTTAACCTCTGAACCATCTCACCATCCCTAAGGTCATGTATCTAAATAACCCTGAGGTCAGCAAGTCTCCTTTGTAGGTTTGGAGGCGGCGGAGGCGGGTCCCTTCTGTACTGCTCTTTTCCTGTCAGGAACCCTAAGTTATCATCAGAAGCCATGAACTTCTAATTTGGTGTCTTGACTGTGTTTCAAGGGACGTATCCAGGCCTCATTAGTACTGAAAACTGTAGCCTGCCTTTCTCTTGAAGTTTAAGGCTCTTATAACTCCAGTGGGTGTAGACCCACTGCAAACCGTGTGTGTGTGTGTGTGTGTGTGTGTGTGTGTGTGTGTTTCCTCATGTGTTTATGACCCTCCTCCCCAATTCATCCCACATAGGTTTTATAATAATTTTTTGTTTGTTTTTTCGAGACAGGGTTTCTCTGTGTAGCCCTGGCTGTCCTGGAACTCACTCTGTAGACCAGGCTGGCCTCAAACTCAGAAATCCGCCTGCCTCTGCCTCCCAAGTGCTGGGATTACAGGCGTGCGTCCCCACCGCCCCCACATAGGTTTTATATGTATTCTTTTTGCGCGTGCTTGTGTACACATACGTGAAAGCCATTGAGACAATCTCCCAGAATTCCTCCCGTTAGCGTCTCCCCAGCCCTGGGCTTACAAGCAGACATGGCCCCTGGCATTTTTACATGGGTTCTGGGGTCCTCGCGCCTACAGAGAAAGCACTTTGCCGCTGAGCTGTCTCACCGACATCCTGTGTGTGTTCTGGAATTACAGACACTCCCTTCACTCCTCTGTCCTGTCTCTCACAGAGCTATTTTGTACCCGGGTCTTAGCCTTACCCACCTCATGATGTCCTCATACACACAGACCTTGCCAGCTTTTGGGGGGGGGCACATACTGCCTGTCACATATACAGTGTCTCCCCGTCCCATCCTCTGCTTCCTTCCCTTGTGGCTCTTACTGTGGCACCCCTTTAGTCTGCTTGCTGGCTGGCTTCTTTGTCAACGGACACAAGCAAGAGCCGTCTGCGAGGAAGGAGCCTCGGTTGACCAGAGCCCTCATGATGGACGGCAGAGGGCTCCGCCCACTGTGACCGCTGCCGCCCTGGACGGTGTAAGAAAGCCGGCTGCGTGAGCTGTGAGGAGCAGGCCAGGCAGCACCCGCCGTTCATGCCTTCTGCTTCAGCTTCTGCCTCTGTGCTCCTGCCTTGACTTCCCTCAGCGTCCAAGTGTGACCCGAGAGTTCTAAGCTGATAAACCCTTTCCTTAAGTCGAGGTTGGTGGTGGTGCTTGACTGTCACCTTATCCACTGCGAGTGTATCTGAGTCAGGGTCTCAGCCAAGGAGACCTCTGCTAGACCAGCGTTTACAGATACCGACACCAAAAGTCCTGCTTTCTTTGGAGACTCTGGTTTTGAAAAAATCTAAGTCTACAGGATGCTGTGTTCTCCTGACTCCAAGTATTTACTGACCTGTCCTTGCAATGTAGAGCTCCAGGCTGGTGCTGGAGTCAGGCTGTCTGAAGTCACCTTCTGCCACTACTGACTGTCGCTTGACTGTGGAGGTTAAGTACTTTGATCTCTACCCTCTGTGAGATGAGGACACTGGTACCTGCCATATGAATACTGCCTTGGGTAATAAATGTGGTGACCACACTGTACCTCAGTGAGTAACACATCCTATGAGCTCAGCCCAGCACGCACACAGTCTGTTGTGTGCACTTGTTATGTGCAGATTACTGTGTCAGACGTGTTTTGTCTTAAGGGTTTTGTTTCTCTTTTGAGACAGGGTCTAATGTAGTCCAGGCTGGCTTTGAACTCATGTACCCAAAGGTAACTTCGAACTTCTGATTCTCTGTCTTCCAAGTCTGAGTGAGTGCTGTGATTACAGGTATGCTCGTTGTGCCCCCACTCCCCCACCCCCTCAGACACATTTCCGGTGTTCTTTCCTTGCTTGGTGAGCTCTTCTTTGAGCAGTGGCAGGTTAGAAACAGTAAGTGAGAGGCCCTGCTCAGGCAGACATGCGAACGCCACGCGTTAACAGTTCCGCCCGTCATCTGCTTTGTTCCGGCCAAGTGCTAGATGTGCTGTGAAATCTATGTCGGAGGTTTCGGAGAGTAGGTGTCCCGTCAGAGTTAGCCCTTCTCACCATATGCACAGTTCATTTAGAGAGTTTACAGGAGTGTGCGTGTGTATGCATGTAGAGTACGTGTGTGACAGACTGACAAAATGACGTGTAGCTGAGCGCACCCACCTTCCCCTGACTTACTTGAGGGGACTTATTACTTTGGACATAGCGGTTTGTAGCCCCCCCACACCCGAATAGGCCCAAAGAATGATTGTGCTGTCTGTTCTGAGTTTTCGCCACTAAGTAAAGATTGTGTTCCATAGATGTTAACTTTCTATCCAAACTGATGCAAACAAATTTTCTTGTTACTTTAGGAATAATCAGTAGATTAGCTAGTTCTGCGGGGTGTTCAGTGCTCCAGAGAACCCGCCCTGCACAGATTACACTCTGTGGTACGGGCTCATTTTCTGTTTGATGGATTCACACTCCAGCTTGAGAGCCGGGCACGAGACACCTTTAAACTTTTTTACTTAGAGTGTCTTCAGCCCCAAGCACATAGCAGACGTGAAACTTTTCTGTAACAAAGTTGGCTGTGTTTAGGTTTACAGTGAAGCAACTGATTTGCAGGAAAACACTTTATGTCTGAGAATACAGTAAGATTTAGGTTAAAAGGCCAAAGGGCCAGAGAAAACGAAACATGAAACTTTTCAGGAAGTTGCTCAGGATTGTAAGGTCTGAGTCATGAGTTGGTGTGTGCTGATGGGACAGCTAAGGGAGGGACACAGGACTCAGCCAGAGGCGCTGGGCAGGAAGGAGGCGCTGTCACGGTTCAGGACAAGCCCAGAGGCTTGCTGAAGAGCTCTGAGAAGCTATAGATGGTGCGCATAGATGTGGTTTTAAGTTCATTTTTCACTCTGCGGTCCTGTGGATGGGAGCAAACAACAAGGAGAGATGGTTTTAGCATATTAAGGAAGAGGAGGACCCGGTGCACAGTGGCAGGGTGGGCAGGGTGGGCAGGGTGGGCAGGGTGGGCAGGGTGGCATGGTCTTGTGTGGTTGCCCAATTTAAGTACCTGTTCTAAGGCAACACATAAGCAAACAAAAGAAAGACCCCCAAATAAAAGCAAAGACCACCATACAAATCAGGACCCCACCACTACCCGGGACCCCCTCACTAAACTGTCTTCATTTAGAAAGCCTTTTTAGGTACTCAGGTGACAGAGTCCAGACTGAGCATGTTAGGCAAGCACTCTGTCACCCAGCTAGAGCCCAGAAGTTAAAGACCTTCCACATGAGTGTTCCGCCTGCATGTGTGTCTGCACCGGCGCACACCTGTTTCCCAGTGGAGGCTAGACGGTTCTGCATCCCCCAGGCCTGGAGTTACAGGTGGTTGTGAGCCACTGTGTGGCTGCTGGGAACTGAACCCAGGTTCTCTGTAAGAGCAGCCAGTGCTTGTACTAATGACTAAGCCTTCTTTCAAGTCCAAGAATTTCTTAGGACACCTATTTTAGTGCGTTTTTTTGTTTTGTTTTGTTTTGTTTTGTTTTGTTTTGTTTTGTGGTTTGGCCGCCCCCTTCCTTAATTTTGAATTTCTGTTAGTTGTGGTTTGCTCCAGAGGAGAATAGTTACTCTGTCCAAAACAACAAAGAAAAAAGAAAACTAAGTAGCAATCCTGGGCTCTGTTACACTACATCTAGGATCTTGGCTTGAGAAGGGAGCACAGGGCAGGAGATTGCTCCCGCCTCTCAGTCCTAGCCTTGACTTAGGGTTTTCCTAGGAGAAAACAAAAACAAAAACAAAACAAAACAGAAAAAACAAACCTAGAGAGTGCCATTGGGTGTTTGTTTGTGTTTTTGTTTTCTTCCTGTGTAGCCCAGGAACTTTCTCTGTAGACCAGGCTGGCCTCAATCAGAGATCCACCTGCCTCTACCTCCCAAGCACTGAGTTAAAGCCAGTATGGCCTGGCTGGGAATGCCACACTTCAGCTAAATAGGATAGTATGCATAGCAGAAGATTATGTTTTCGGGGGGGGTGTGTGTGTGTGTGTGTGTGTGTGTGTGCGCGCGCGCTCCATCTCTCCACATTCTCCAGCTGAGTTCTGTTTTCACTGCATTAGTTGTAGAGGGCAGAACTTCCGACTTGGGTCTGGCTTAGCCTCAGCCTGTTCACTGTCAGAAGTCAGGAACCAGGGCCAGCAGAAAAAAAGTCCTGCTCTCTAGATTATGTTTGCTCCTAGCAAAGATCCAAGGCCGGCCTGGGTCTGGCAGGCCAGAGATACAAAGTAGAAATGAAGTAGATACAAAGTTTTTCCTCCAGAAAAGCCCCTGAGTCCGCTTTCTGAGTTTAACCCCAACAGCTGTGAATTTGGGAAGTCCAGGTCATTTCTGTCCCGGCTTTGATAGGAAAGTAAACACTGGGATCTGGAGGGCGCAGACACCAAGGAAACCCCAAAAGCAAGCAGCGGAAGGCTTGTTCTCGGAAGCCACGCTGCCCGCCAGGTAGGAAGAGCAAGGGATTCTTTTTAGCTCATCCTGGGGAAATGCTTCCCACATTGATGTCCAGAAGATTACGGGGAGATTTTTCTGTGGTGTAGAAAATTACATCGTGTAATATGTTGCATCCATAGAACATCCTCAGTGATTCTGGTGTGGTTAGCGTTAGTGGCAACAGCACAAGAAATTACACGGTTGGCTTCCAATTTATCCTTCCTCAGTAATTTATAGATCAAGTTCATTTAGTTTACAAATCAAAAAGGAGGTTTTTTTTTTTTTTTTTTTTTTAACAAGCCAGTTGTCTGTCTTAAAGCTAGCTACATCTGCGGGCCCTGTCACCGCAGTCCCTGAGCCGCTGGGGCGGATGTGACCTCGAGGACTGAGCTGCCTTCAGGTTGCTGCCTGGAGCTCAGGACATCAGTCATAGCTCGTGACTAAGGTAGCTTAGGAAGCGTCTCAAGCTTATATCCGCAGAGGGGAGTCAGTCTGGACGGGTCTCCATCGCTCTAACGTCAGATGAGTCAAAACAAGATGTGCAAGGCATACGTAGCCGAGCGTCTGTCCAGAGGTCCAGACCGGTCGCTAGGGTCATCCATGGAAGCGCTCGCTCCTGCCTTTGATGAGTCGGCCTGCTGAGCCTGCTGTGAAGGACTCTCTCTCACTGTTGCCACTTTAGTAATTGGCAACACAAGTTCCTGATTTGTTCACAGTAGACGAATCTCAGCCTACCCCTCCACGCTCAACAACATCGTTCTGTGTAGCCCTGGCTGTCCTGAAACTCATTATGTAGACCAGGCTAGCCTCACACTCACCGAGCTCTGACTGCCTCTGCCTCCCCGGTGGGATTAAGGGAGTGCGCATGCATGCCTGTCCGTCCTAAGAATCTCACTTTTAAACAGCAGAGGGGCAGAGCTAAGTCGGGCCTTTGATCCCCGGCTTCCGGTTTGGAATCTGTGGCATTCGGGGCTTGTGGAGCGTGCTGGCCAGTTTTTATGTCAACTAGAGTTATCTGCCAAGAGGGACCCTCAGCTGAGAAAATACTCCATCAGACTGGCCTGTGAGCAAGCCTGTGGTGCATTTTCCTGATTGATGATTAATGCGAGAGGGCTAGCTCACTGCAGGTGGTCCTGGGTTGTATGTGAAAACAGGCTGAGCAAGTCGGTAAGCAATAATCCCTGTGGCCAGTGGCCGGCCTCTGCTTCAGTTCCTGCCCCCAGGTTCTTTCCCTGTCCTCCCTGGAGGAAGGACCGTGACCTGTGACAGGAAGTGTGAGCTTCGATAACCCTTTCCTCCCCAGGTTGCTTTTGGTTGTGGTATTTATCACGGCAGCAGACATGGGGAGAGTGGTGTAAGCCCCGGAGTGGGATTGTGGCATAGCTGGCACACTGTGTTGCTGTGGTGGCTCCTGTGTCTGCTCACATTAAATGACACAGGGACAAAGCAACTCCCTGGCAGCCACTCACTCGGGGGACATAGCTGCACCGTTTATTTGTGTGCGTTTGGTTGGTTGGTTTGATTGAGACCGGGTCTCACTGGAACTCGCTGTGTAGACCAGGCTGGCCTCTAACTCAGAAATCTGCCACTGGGATCAGAGCAACACTGTGACCTTGGGATTGTAGACACCTGCCTTTATAACAAGTAGAAAAATCTCAAAACACAAGAACACGCGCGCACACACACACACACACACAATTTTTAAAAAATTTGTGCAGTGTATACTTGGATGTTTTTTCTGTACAAATCTTTTTTTAAAAAAATGGAAATGACATCATTCTGTTACTAACATGTATCTCTATCATTTTCTGTACTCCCCTGTCTTGTTTTGAGAGCCTTGGTGATATCTATGGTATTTAGGAAGCATAATTTAACCCCTTATGTGCCGTGGAGGTATGAGTTTCTTCTTAGTTGTGTGATGTTATTTTTATTCTTTTAAAAATAAAACCTTTTATGTGTATGGGTGTTTGGCCTGCATGGATGTCTGTGTACAGTATGTATGTGGAGGTCAGAAGAAGGTGTCAGAGCCCGTAGAACTGGAATTACAAATGGTTGTGAGTTACCACATGGGTGTCAGGAATGGAATCAGGAAGAAGAGCCAGTACCTTTAACTGCTGAGACATCTCCAGCTCGTGCATTTTATTTCTATTCTATTTATTTATTTATTTATTCTTCAAGGCAGAGTTTCGCTGTGTAGCCCTGGCTGTCCTGGAACAAATTCTGTAGACCAGGTGGGCCTCGAACTCAGAGATCCGCCTGCCTCTGCCTCCTGAGAGCAGGGATTAAAGGTGTGCGCCACCACCGCCACACTCCTCCCCCGCCCATGCTTTATATATATTGGTTTTTCGAGACTGGGTTTCTCTGTTATAGCCCTGGCTGTCCTGGAACTCACTCTGTAGACCAGGCTGGCCTCGAACTCAGAAATCCGCCTGCCTCTGCCTCCCAAGTGCTGGGATTACAGGTGTGCGCCACCGCCTGGCTATATACATACATATATATATATATATATATATACACACTAAAGATTTATTTATTATATGCAAGTACACTGTAGCTGTCTTCAGACACTCTAGAAGAGGGCGTCAGATCCCATCCCAGATGGTTGTGAGCCACCATGTGGTTGCTGGGATTTGAACTCAGGACCTTCAGAAGAGCAGTCAGTGCTCTTAACCGCTGAGCCATCTCTCCAGCCCCCTCCATGCTTATATTTTTAATTGGCAAAGCCATTGTACATATTAATGAGGGCTAGTCTGACATTTCAGTACATACTCTGTACTGATGACATTTGTCATTTTGTGTTGGCCTTGCTAGCTATTTTTAGATATTTAGTGCTTGTCAACCAGAGTCGTCCCTGGAGATAAGGCTAGTGTACGCCCATGCGTATAACGTTTGTAGACTCGGCAGAGGCAGACGTCAGTTGAGTATTTGGTCATCGCCAAACCCATAAATGAGCAACTGAAATTAAGACTGCTTATAAAATAATTCTGAACGGTGCCTCTTTATGCAAACATACAAACATAGAATTTTTAATTTTTTATCGTATTTACTTGTGTGTGTTTGTGTGTGTGTGTGTATGTGTTTGTGTGTGTGTATGTTGGTAGACCAGAGGAAACTTGTTATGTTGTTGTTCTTTTGAGACAGGGTCTCCCTGTGTAGCTCTGCCTTCCTAGAACTTGCTATGTATACAAAGCTGGCCTGGAACTCACAGAGATCCACCTGCCTCTGCCTCCGTGCCAGGATTTAAGGTGTGTGCCACTGCGCCCAACTCAAAGAACAACTGGTAAGAGTAGGCCTCTTCCTCACCACGCCTGACCGAGGACTAGAGCTCAGGCCGTCAGTTTCGTGTTTCTCCTCAGGAGCCGTTGCCGCTGACCCTCAGCTGGGAAGAGGGCGGGGAGTGCAGCTCTGGGATAGAATGCTGGCCAAGCTCGCCTGAGTCCTGGGCCACTCCCCTCCAAGATGACTTAAAATGCAGTTGTTCCTCCCATTTGTGAGAAGGTGGGCACAGTGGGAGTGCTGGCGTCGGATGAGCAGAGACCCGCCCAGCTTGTTGGGAGGTGACTCTGACTGGAGGCGGCTGCGTCTGCAGGCGCCCTCTGCGTGCCTCTCGGCCCATTCGTCAGCGTGGAAGAGCCGGTGATTGTGTCCCTTTCCCTGGAGCGAACGGTCATTGCAGTTTCCTCTCCTGTCTCCTTTAAACACGGTCTCTTTCTCAGGTTGCTTATTTTGTAAATTTAAGGTTGGGACCTGCTTATAAGAAGTCATAGAAGGCAGGCGTGCAGAACTGTCACTCGGGCCCCTGTGCGGGGCGGCGGAAGACTCTGCGTCTTTGCTTCTGTTGAGAGATGGTCTCCTGGCCTGGCTTGCGCTTGCTGCGCAGCTGAGAAGGACTTTGAACTGCTCCTCCTGCCTCCCCGAAGGCTGGCACACAGCTGTGCACACCACTCACACTGCCTTAACCTTCCCTCGGCCTGGAGAGGAGCTCAGGCCTGGCTTTGTCCCCAGCCATGACCATCAATGTCCCTGGGTCCAGCCTGAAGAAAGCTCTAAGTGCTGACTCTTGTTCTCACTGGGCCGGTGGCAGGGCGCCCTCTGGGTGGCCTTCTTCCTGATAAGCCTTCCTGCAAAGCCGGGCCTATCCTGTAGTGTGTGGGTGTCACTTTTCCTGAACTCTGTGGGTAGCTGTGTCAGCAGGTGGGTGTGAACGTGAGTGTGTGTGTGTGTGTGTGTGTGTGTCCTGTGCAATCCGTATACTTTCTCTGTAGCCCTGTGTTCTGTTCTCCTTTAGAGCTCTGTAGTTGTTTCCACTTTATAAATGAAAAGGCTAAGATGGGGTAAGAGTTCCAGCCCACACAGGAGCCGGCGGGGCCAGGAGTCCTGTGACTTCCAAACTCTGGAGCCAGCCCCTGCTGGAACACTTGGAGAACTCATGAAGACTTTCATTTCCAGCCCGGCGGCAGTGGTGGCGCACGCCTGTAATCCCAGCACTTGGGAGGCAGAGGCAGGCGGATTTCTGAGTTTGAGGCCAGCCTGGTCTACAGAGTGAGTTCCAGGACAGCCAGAACTACACAGAGAAACCCTGTCTCGAAAAAACCAACAAAACAAAACAAAACCAAAACAAAAAAAGACTTTACTTTCCTACAGTAGTTGCTTTTACAGCCCTTTATTTCATCAACAGTGGTTCATTTTATCTTCATAACAGCCTGTGGTGAGGGCACGTGCTGCCCGCTGCGGGCAGCAAGCCCGTGGGAAGTGCCGGGCTGGCCTCCGAGCCGTCGACCGGCCGGCCAACTCAGCGTTCTCCCTTCGCTACAGAGCAACTACTTTCCCAAGGCTGGACCCCAGGATCCCCGTGGAGCCTTTTGAGGACATAAAATGAGGTCAGCTCATTTCTACTGTTGGCTGTTTCTCTGGGACACGGGAAGGTTGGATGAAGAGACCTCTGCTGGCACACACCAGCTCGCGATGTTTCGGAGCGTGTGTGACACGGAGCTCATGAAGAAGGAGATGCCTCGCATGGGCCTCTCAGAAAAGTTCACGGAGTCATGGACTTTACCTGTGAGAAGAGACAGGCTCTTCTGTGAGGTGCGAGTGCTGAAGACTCGGGTGAGTGGGCAGCTGTGGCCACACTGAGTGCGAGGCTGTGAGTCTGAGCCACAGAGAGAAGCTGTGTGCAGACGTGTGACTGCGTGTGCACGCGCGCGCGTGTATGCGTGCGCGTGTGTGTGACTGTGTGCGTGCACACTCAGAGCCATGCGTCGCACACACTTCTGTGTGCATGTGTGTGCTCCTGCAGCCGTCCACTGCTGTGCACGTGCTTGGGCGCAGCTCTTGCGGGCAGCTGTCCCCTTCAGGTCACCCGCCCTCCTTATGCTTTACAACTAGATCAGGCTTTCTCAAATAATAAGTAGTCGGCCCAGAAGATGATTTCCAGAGACTGACCTGACTGTGGCTCATGGTTGAAGCCCGAGTGGTGAGATGGGAAATGTCCTCTGTGATCCCTTGTGTTTTAATCTGCAGTCCTTCAAGGAGAGCATTGGTGTCCATCTTACCGATGACATTCGAAGAGGCCAAGCAACAAGCCTAGTGTCGCAGCCCCTGTCCCCGCCGTCTTTAGGGTCGGCCGTGTGGTGCTCATGGCTCCTGGAACAGACTGCATCAGTGGCTGGGAAGCAGCCCCTGGGCCTGTGTGACAAGCAGTCGTGGGGCGCGCTATTACTTTACCTAGCAATAAGAGCAGCTCAGATGTGGAAATTGGCAGAGCGTCTGGGTTTGTCACTTGTAATCTGTTGCTTTCTCCATAATTGTCCATAGAAGTCCCAGCTGGAGACTCATTTCCCGGCTAGTCGCTCTTCAGCTGTTCATTTTGCCGTCGTTATCAGACACAGTGCGGATTTTCAAAAGGTTTTTAAGTAAGCAGCTCAGGATTTATGGCTTTGCTTTCCGGTTAGCATTTTCTCTCTTTTCAAGAGTGTGTGAGGAAGACCCAGGGTTTGTTCTCAGCTAGGCTCTTCCTAGTCAGCCTTGGCTGACCCTCCCACACCCTACTGTCCTCCTCCCCAGAGCTGGAATACAGGTGTGCATTGTGTGCAGCCAGTGGAGCCTGTGTGTGTGTGTGTGTGTGTGTGTGTGTGTGTGTATCTGGGTGGGGGTGAAATTTTATGTAGACTAAATTGATAAGAGTGAACTATGGGGCTGGAGAGATGGCTCAGCAGTTTAGAGCCCTGACTGCTCTTCCAGAGGTCCTGAGTTCAAATCCCAGCAATCACATGGTGGCTCACAACCATCTGTAAAGGGATCTGACGCTCTCTTCTGGGGTGTCTGAAGACAGGGTACTCACATATAATAAATAAATCTTTAAAAAAACCCAGAGCGTGAACTGTGTGCATGAGCGGCTCAGCGCTCCAGTTCTCAGACTCTCTGCTGCTTTCGCTTCCCGTCATTCCGGTTACCTCTCTAGTGGACATGTGTTTCCGTGTGTGTGTGTGTGTGTGTGTGTGTGTGGTGTTGCACAGAGTTGAGACAGGGTCTCACTACGTACTCTAACTCAAAATCAGCCTGTTTTTATTACTCTTATGTGTGTGTGAGAGACAGACAGACAGGTGCGCGCGCGTACACGCACACACACACACACACACACTATGTAGCTTATCCTGACCATGAACTGGCTGTATGTTGTGGTACAGGCTGGTCTTGAACTTGTAATCACTCTGCCCTGGCCTCCCGAGGCCAGGAGTGAGGTTGTGAGCCCCACACCCTGATGATGTAGTCTGTCGATTTTGTACTTCAACAACAGAGAGAACATCTGTGGTCCGAATCCTCAGCTGTCCCATCCCCTTGGGAGACACTTCTGAAGACCCGAGTTCTTGAGCAGCACTTCACAGTGGTTTAAACTTGTCTGTGACTTTCCAGAGGGATACATGTAGAGTTCTTCTGAGCTTGTCATGAGGCCCAGGGAAGGTGCGGGAGCAAACCCCCAAGATGTTTCAGTGGGCAGACCATACACACGAATTTCTTCTGTTTAAACGTTATTATTGTGTGTGTGTGATACGTGTCTGTGGATGTGCATGTCACAGTGCATGCATGGAGGTCAGAGGACAGCTTTGTGAAATCCATCCGTCCCTTCAATCTTGACGTGAGTTATGGGATCAGGCTCAGATCCCCAGTCCTGTGTGCTAAGCATCTTTACCTCCAGCACTCAACTCTCCTAATGATTCCACCCTTCAGTCCGGTTCCTCAGGCCGTGGCCTCCAATCACAACATTATTTTGTTACTACTTCATAACCGTAACGTGGCTACTCTTAAGAATTGTAACGGAAATATCTTACATGCAGGATATCTGATGTGTGTCCCCTATGGCAGGGTAGTTCAGGGCGAGAATTGCTATTCCAGACCCCTCTCAGTGGCCCCAAACTGACTCCTGTAGTTTTTAATACTTTATTCTAAAAATTTTAAATTATATGTAGGTATGTATATGTGTGTGTGTTTACACGTGTGTGTGTGTGTGTGTGTGTGTGTGTGTGTGTGTGTGTTTACGTGTGCATATGAGTGCAGGTGCCCTAGCAGGCCAGAGGCATCAGATCTCCTGGAGTTGTGAGCTCCCTGGTGCGGGTGGTGGGAACTGAACGTGGTTCCCTGGAGCTGCAACCTGCAGCTGAGCTCTCTTTCCAGACCGAGTAATATTTCCTAGAGTGCCTATTGTCATCTTACTGTTGGTGCTGTCTATTGGCTTGTGATGGACCTTTGTCACTCTGATTCTCAAAGCCAAGGAGGATCACGGGAACTCTCCATGCTTCTTTCAAATGCTTTACAATTATACAAGTGTGATTACGTGTGTGTGTGTGTGTGTGTGTGTGTGTGTGAGAGAGAGAGAGAGAGAGAGAGAGAGATTCTAACACAGGAGGAGGATTGCTGAATGTTTGGGGCCAGTCCAAGCTCTAGAGTAAGACCTTCCTCAAAAAAAGAAAAAAAAAAAAAAAAAAAAAAGCGCTGGCCGCCCTTCCAGAGGACCCGGGTTTGATTCCCAGCACCCCAGGGCAGCTCACACCTGTCTGTAGCTTCAGTTTCAGGGGATCTGACGCCTTCTTCTGATCTCTGCAGACCAGGTGCACACATGGCACGCAGACAGACAGACATGCAGGCAAAATAGCGGCACATATAAAAAAGCCAATTAAACAATTAACAGCAAAACAAAATACACAAGGTTGTGCTGGCTGGTTTTATGTGTCAACTTGACACAAGCTAGAATCATCAGAGAGGAAGGAGCCTCAGCTGAGGAAACGCCTCCATGAGATCCAGCTGTCGGGCGTTTTTCTCAACTAGTCATCAGTGTGTGTGTGTGTGTGGGGGGGGAGCCCACTGTGGGTGGTGCTGTCCCTGGGCTGGTGTCCTGGGTTCTGTAAGAAAGCCAGCTGAGCAAGCCAGTGAGCAGCACCTTCGTGGCCTCTATGTCGGTTTCTGCTCCAGGTTCTTGCTGTGTTTGTCTTCCTGTCCTGGTTTCTCAGTGATGGGCGTTACCCGGGAGTGCAAGGCCTTTCCTCCCCAAGCTGCCTTTTGCTCAGGATGTTTCATTGCGGCAATAAAACCCCTGACTGATCCCAGGAGGAGGGTTCAAACCCATGCCGAATCACACAGATTGAGTTTGGATTTTGCCTTTACCACTTGCTGGTTGAAGATACAGTCAACTTTCTTAATTTTTGTCTTATTTCCATATTCTATAATAGAACTTATATAGGAGGCTGCAGGATCCAGAGTTCATGATCATCCTTGGTTACACCAAGTTCAAGGCCAGTTTGGGTTACATGAGACCCTTTCTCTAAAGTATCCAAGGAAAGGAAAGAGGAAAAGGAAGGGAATTGGAAAAGGAAGGGAAGAGGAAAGGGAAGGGAAGAGGAAAGGGAAGGGAAGAGGGAGGGAAGGGAAGAGGAAAGGGAAGGGAAGAGGGAAGGGAAGGGAAGGGAAGAGGGAGGGAAGGGAAGAGGGAGGGAAGGGAAGAGGGAGGGAAGGGAAGAGGGAAGGGAAGAGGGAAGGGAAGGGAAGAGGGAGGGGAGGGAAGAGGAAAGGGAAGGGAAGAGGGAGGGGAGGGAAGAGGAAAGGGAAGGGAAGAGGGAAGGGAAGAGGGAAGGGAAGGGAAGAGGAAAGGGAAGGGAAGAGGAAAGGGAAGGGAAGAGGAAAGGGAAGGGAAGAGGGAAGGGAAGGGAAGAGGGAGGGAAGGGAAGAGGGAAGGGAAGGGAAGAGGAAAGGGAAGGGAAGAGGAAAGGGAAGGGAAGAGAGAGGGAAGGGAAGAGGGAGGGAAGGGAAAGGGAGAGCTCTCCTAAGAGGTTGCGCGAAACTTCGATGATGTAAATGCTTGGTAAATGCTTGAAGGAGGCTGGAGCGTAGCAGGGCCGCTGAAGAGTGTTATATCCACACGGAGGAAGTCCAGCCTCCTCCCGGGCGCCCAGCGATGGAGTTGTTGGTAAGTTGTCAGTACTGGGGCGTGTGGAGGAGCTGTCAGTCGAGGGTAGTCTGGAAGCCCTTTCTCCACTGTGCGATGCTCTGTCCTGAAGTAGAGTTTGAACCCTGCCATTGTTGCATCTAGACAGCTGAGGAGATTGGCTGGAAGAGGGAGGGGGCGTGCTCCAGGCTATAATGGAGAGGCCGGAATGGGACAGGCAGACCTGCCGTCTGGCCAGCGCCATGATGCTCCTGCATGGGGGATGGGGGGAGCTGCTGGTTGGCTGCGCCAAGTGGGAGTTAGAAGAGGAGGGCCTTCCTTGCCATCAGGACTTGACACAGTTGTTTGTTCATTGAGACGTGCAAAAGCCCAGTCAGCATTTCCTGTGGAACGGCTCAGCTTGTGGATGCTTGGCTCAGCGTGCGGCTGCCGAGGGTCTCACGAGGCTCAGAGTTACTCTGTCTGTCTCTGGTCTGAGCTCTGCTGAAACAGCTACACACACACACACACACACCAGGGTGGGAAGTGGGAGTGGGGTGGTACCTCACCTGAGTGGCTGCCACCCTGCTGCTAAGCTGTCTCTCATAAGGACCATACAGGTGGCACTGAGTTCATCTGGGAAAGGCAAGCTGCGGTCTGGAGCGGAGGCTCAGTAAAGAGCACTCGCTGCCCTCCCAGAGGCCCTGGGTCAGTTCCCAGCCTCCTCTCACCACCACCTGGAACTCCAGTGCCAGGGGACCTGATGCCGGTGGCCTCTGTGAGGTGGCATCTCATACCCAAACATACACATACAATTAAAGAGAGAGACCAAGCCAGGTGTGGTGGCGCTCACCTCCCCGCCCCCCAGACAGGGTTTCTCTGTGTAGCCCTGGCTGTCCTGGAACTCACTCTGTAGACCAGGCTGGCCTCGAACTCAGAAATCCGCCTTCCTCTGCCTCCCAAGTGCTGGGATTACAGGCCTGGGTGGCACACACCTTTAATCCCAGCACTCAAGAGGCAGAGGCAGGCGATCTCTGAGTTCGAGCCTGAGGGAGACTGAGGGAGTTCCAGGACAGCCAGGGCTACACAGAGAAACTCTATCTGAGAAAAACCAAAAAAGCAAAAACCAAAACAGTCAGAAAAAAAAAAAAAAGCAAAACCTAACTTGAATTTAAAAAGAAAGAAACTAGGCAAAGCAGGCTCCTAGGCTCTGTGACTAGTGAGCCCTAGAGCCGGAACTCAGGGGACCACCAAGAGACCGACCACGCCCTTCACGGGAAAAGGAATGTTCTCTCCAGTCAGCCACATTCAGACAGCCCCACTCCAGCCTCAACTTTCCTGTCACCATGAGTCCCTGATGGTTTAGGATGAAGGGCCATGGTTTGCAGGGCTGAGAATCCTCACTCAAGTCAGCAGACCAGTGGCAGCGAAGCCCTGAGGTACAGAACCCACCTCGCCTTTGGCGTCTGTATTGTGTGCCGAGGGGTACCTGGCACTCTGGGATGTGGGCCACCCGCACATGGGGAGCACCTGGGAGGGGGAGCACCTGGGATGTGGGCCGTGACCAGGACGGTGAGCACCTGGGATGGGGAGCACTGAGATGGGAGTACCTAGGATGGCGAGCACCTGGGACGGTGAGCACCTGGGATGGGGAGCATCTGGGCTGTGGGCCGTGACCAGGACTGTGAGCACCACTGCAGCAGCACATGTCCTCCTCTGCTCAGGGCGTTCACTGAGTTGTCCTTCACAGGGAAACAGACATGCTACGTAAGTAGCCGCCACAGAGCTGATCTGAGTTCCATGCTGTGATAAACCAACGCCTTTAATGACAAGCATGTCGGGATGCCGTGGTCATCGGGGGACGGCTCTCCCAAGGAGACTTTGAACTTCTGATCCTTCTACCCTACTGCATCTGGTTTTGTGTGGTAGTGGGGCTTGAACTGAGTGTCCTGTCTGTGGTAGGCAAATAGCACTAACTGAGCTACACCCCCAGTCCTGGCGTGGCATGGAGACATAGCTTCTGTGTCCCAGGCTGGCCTCGAACTCATGGTACAGGCGTGCGGCACTGTGTTTGGCTTAAGTATCTGTTTGGCCTACCTTTGTGTGTCTGTGGCCTGTACCAGTAGGATGTAGTGTTTGGTGGAGAGAGAGAGGAATTTCTCCTGTGGGCCCGTCGGCTGAGGGTGTAATGTCTCCTTTATTGAGGTCCACAGGACCCACCCTGTGAGTAAGGTTAGGTTTCCTCTCCTGTACTTTATGAAAACCGCCAGCTCCTGCAGAGGGGACTCGATCCTCCTTCAGATGTTTTAATGTATTTCTGTTTGTGTTGGGACCTGTCCTGGGAGCCGGAAAGGGACAATCACCGTCACGTACTTGGGCGTGAGTAACACTGAGGCCTGCAGCAGCAGGGTCTGCGCGCCTTTAATCCCACCACTCAGGAGGCAGAACAGGCAGATCTCAGAGCTCGAGGCCAGCCTGATCTACAAAGCAAGTTGCAGGATGGCCAGGGCTACTCCTGTCTTGAAAAAGCCAAGAGGGAAAAAAATTCTCAGGGCTGGAGAGACGGCTGAGCGGTCAAGAGCGCTGAGGAGCCGCGTTCCTGCAGGGGACCCGGGTTTGATTCTCAGCACTGTGGCGGCTCACAGCCGGCCTGCTGCCGTCTCCTCATGCGCCTGCCTCAGCTGCAGTAACTGCTTCAGATTTGCCTGTGAACCGCGTCTCCCTGTCACGGCCCTGCTCAGTTTCTTAACAGCTTTAGGAAGAGGCTGCCCTCGGGTGAAGAGACCTTAGGACTGTCCCGTGGCCCCTGGACGAAGGCCCATCCCCAGCTTCCTCACAGAATCAGTATAAGGCTGTCCCTTCCTGTTGGTTTTAATGTGGCCTCCTGGGAGCAGCAGTGAGGGGCAGACTGTCTGCGGGTGGGGAAAGGACTTAACATACTGAGAGCCGTTAGCTGGTCAACCTTGGCAAATCGCTTCCTGCATTTGGAGTTTTAACATACGGCTTATGTATTATTGTGTGTGAATGAATGGGTGCGTGAGTGTGGGAGCGGGAGGAGAACTTAGCGGGATTGGGCCGTCCTCCTCCCCGTCTGTGCTGTGCAGAGACTGAGCCCCGGTCGTCAGGCCTGCCCAGTGAGCAGTGGCACCCAGCGAGCTGTCCTCTGGCCCTTTCATTTCCAGCTTTTCAGCTGTGAAGCGGGGCTGTGTTTTACTCTAAAATGGATTTTTTTTTTTGGTAATATCTTGTATGTAGAGTCCTTCTGTTTGAAGAGGGAAGTATTGATTCTCTACATCTTCTGGGGTCCTTTGGAATCTGTCTCCCTCTAGGGCAGCCGTTATCAACCTGTGGGTCGTGACCCCTTTGGGAGTCACATATCACACCCTGCATGTCAGACCTTCACATTACGACTCATAACAGCAGCAAAAGTACAGTTATGAAATAGCAATGAAAAGAGTAGCTTGGGGGTCACCACAGCATGAGGAACTGCATCAAAGGTCTCAGCGTTAGGGAGCTGAGACCATGGCTCCAGGGTATGAGCACGGGAGTTTGCTCTCCTTGTTCCTGTCCCCAAAGTGCTGCGCACTGAGGATGTCCTCAGGGTGGCCTCGCTCAGTCTGCGTGTGTGTGTGTGTGTGTGTGTGTGTGTGTGTGAGAGAGAGATCGAGCGTGCATGTGCGAGCGCACGCTCACACATGAACGTCTGTACATGTGTACCCCAGCACAGGTCTGGATTTGGTAATGTTTCTAGCTTGTACAATGCTGTTTCTCTCTCTCTCTCTCTCTCTCTCTCTCTCTCTCTCTCTCTCTCTCTTTGTTTTTGTTGTTGTTGTTTTGTTTTGTTTTTTGTTTTTTAGGCAGGGTCTTGCTGAGTAGCCTGGGCAGGCCTTAACTCTCCTGCATCTCCCTCCCAAGCTCTGGGATTCTAGGGCTGTATCCCTTACATACACAAGATTTCCAGAGTTCTTTTTCCTTCCTCTTTGTTAGCTTGATGGATGAAACCATAGAACTGGAAGGAGAGCCGGGAGGTGGCGCATTTGCTGACGTGCCGTGCGACCCGAGTTCAGACCCTCAGTAGCCGTGTTGACGCTGGGCATGGCGACTTTCGTCTGTAACCTCGGCACAGGGGAGGCAGAGGCAGAGACGGTCAACAGATCTCCCTGGCCAGCTAGTCCAGTGGGATCGGTGGCTCCAGGTTAAGTTAGTGATCCTTCCTCAAAAGCAATAGGTGATGAGTTAGGAAGGCGTCCAGCATCGGTCTCTGCCCCCACTGCGCGCGCACAGGGAAATACGATGAAGGAAAGGGAGCTTGCTGGGCCTTTTGTCCTGAGGTAGGCCAGCCGGTCCTTGGGCTCTGGACTCTACCCTCCCTCTGTTTAGCTCAGGGTCCACCCAGAGACTGAGCCAGTCATCCCTGTCCTGGCCTCTAAAACTATTTGGTTCTGCAGCCGGGAGCTGAGGAAGGCCTGTGAGGAAGGGGTCTAGGGGAGGCTCTGTGTGAGGGAAGCCGGAGTGCTGGGGGGTGAGGCAGCAGGCTCTTGGGGTACTTGTTTAATTTCTTTCTGTTTGCTTTGTTTTGTTTTTTGAGACAGGGTTTCTCTTTGTATAGTCCTGTATAGCCCTGACTGTCCTAGAACTCGCTTTGCAGATGAGGAGGGCCTTGAACTCACAGAGATCTGCCAACCTCTGCCTCCTGAGTGCCGGGAGTGTGTGCCACCACTGCCGGCTTCACTGTGTGTTTAAAAAAAAAATTAATGCAAGCCGGGCGGTGGTGGCGCATGCCTGTAATCCTAGCACTTATGAGGCAGAGGCAGGCGGATTTCTGAGTTCGAGGCCAGCCTGGTCTACAGAATGAGTTCCAGGACAGCCAGGGCTACACAGAGAAACCCTGTCTCAAAAAAAAAAAAATTAATGTATGTATTGTATATGGACACACACATACCGTGGCATACATGTGAGGTCAGAGGTCATTTCTTCCACCATGGTGGTCCCAAGGACCAAACCCAATTCCTAGGTGTGACAGCACATACTTGGGCCTACTGAGCTCCCACCAGCCTACCGGCCTGCTTTTAGTTTAGTTTTCTTCTGTTTGTTTTTTCAAGAGAAGGTCTCTCTGTGTAGCCCTGACTGTCCTGGAGCCCACTCTGTAGCCCAGGCTGGCTTCCAACACATAAAACTCTAGAGCATGCTTCTTAGTAAAGATTGCTGTGGGCCAGGCGGTGGTGGCACACGCCTTTAATCCCAGCACTTGGGAGGCAGAGGCAGGTGGATTTCTGAGTTCGAGACCAGCCTGGTCTACAGAGTGAGTTCCAGGACAGCCAAGGCTACACAGAGAAACCCTGTCTCAAAAAACCAAAAAAAAAAAAAAAAAAAAAAAAAAACAAACTGCTGAGGACAGATTGCTTCCCCTGTGCCTCAGACTAGGTGCTCTGTGGCACCTGCGAGATGACTCACTGCGTGAAGGGAGGACCTGGGTTCAGATCTCTCCACCCGATGAAGAAAAGCTGAGTGTGGTGTGATATGGGGAGGCACAAACAGGAGGGTCCCGGGAGCTCGCCGGCCGCTGGCTGGCCAGCCTACAGCAGCTCCACCGCAGTGAGACAGACCCAGGCTCAAAAATGTGCTGCAGAGCGCTGGCTCCACCGGAGCCCCCTGCAGGCAGAGGCTGGGGTTGCAGGTGTGGGGCTAATGTGAGTTTAGGGCCACCCTGGCTATACAGCAAGTCGAGGCCAGCCAGGCTACGAGGAGAGACACTTTTTTTTTTAATTTATTTATTGTTATATGTGAGAACACTGTAGCTGTCTTCAGACACACCAGGAGAGGGCGTCAGATCTCATTACAGATGGTTGTGAGCCCCCATATGGTTGCTGGGATTTGAACTCAGGACCTTCACAAGAGCAGTCAGTGCTCTTAACTGCTGAGCCATCTCTCCAGCCCAGAGATGCTGTCTTAATAACAGCAAATGTAATCAATAGAAGAACGACTCCCAAGACTGTCCTCTGGTGTACACACACACACACACACACACACACCACACACACACACACACACACACACACACACACACTTAGAAACTTACATCAACAAGAAGTGAATTGCTGGGTTTTCCAGATGTCTCATCTTAAGGAAACATTTCCTCATTTGGTCTACTGGAAAAGTTTTCCTTTGCTCTGAAATATGCTCTGCGCCCACGTAACTTAAAAATAAACATCTTTTGACCGTTCAGAGTCCCATCTGCATTGGGTTTGTAGCTCTGTGTCGGTCACTTGGGAATTGCACTACATAAAAATAAAGGCAGAAGATCCCACATCCTTTGACTCTAGAGTTTTAAGGAATTTCCTCAGGGTGTTCGGTGTGTCCTGGACCCTCCCCTCCACACTGGTAGGTCACTTGTTCTGGACTAACAGCCACAGCATCTGCGCTGCCTGGAGGGGCTTGTAGCTCAGGCTCGCTCTGGGCTCAGGGTCCCGACCCGCCAGCTGCCTGCCGTGATTGGGTGTAGTTTGCTTGCACAGTCCACGCTGGAGATTTGTCCTGGGGTGTAAAGGTGGTGTTCGGCATCTGAGGGAAGCCGTGCTCTCACGAGTGTGTTGTTAGAGTGAGACTGACATTCCTGCCCTGATGCTGTCTGTCACTGGGTCCTCATGAGAGCTGTGCAGATGCCAGCACCATTTCCCTGAACCTCCTGGAACAGCGAGCGTCTCCTCCTCAGAACGCACACAGCCTCAGGCGTTTCCTTCCCGTAACCCCACCTGACGGATGTCTCCTACCTGGCTTGTCGTGTCAGAGTAAATGGCTCGGCTTTGGAGAGGGCCTTTCCTTCTTCCAGAGAGATGCAGGTCCTTGCAGCGGCGTCTGTGCTTTGGAACCCCATTGGCTTAGGGTTTCTCTTGCTGTGACGAAACACTATGACCAAAGCAACTTACACCTTCCCCACACAGTTCATCTAAGGAGTCAGGGCAGGGACTCGAGCAGGGCAGGAACCTGGAGGCAGGAGCTGACGCGGAGACCGTGGAGGGGGCTGTTCACTGACTATAAAACTCACAACCACCAGCCCAGGGATAGCACCAGCCACAGGGGCCTGGGTCCTTCCCCATCAGTTACTAAATAAGAAACCGCCCCACAGACTCGCCTACAACCTGATCTCATGCAGTCATTTTCTTAGTTGAGCTTCCGTCCTCTCAAGACGACTTTAGCCTGTGTCAGGTTAGCATCAGATTAGCCTGGACAGCCACGCGGTGCCTGCTGGTGGATTGGCCGCCACCAACACCGTCCTGCATTTATGAGGGCTCTGTAACACCAGTGTAAGCTGGCAGGGGAGGAGCTGGCGGGGAGCGGAGAGGGGAGAGGGCTTCCAGTAGCAATGTCAGCAACCCGATGGCAGCTTTCCTTGTCCAGGTGTGGAAGGACGGAGTTGCTGGGGCAGATGGGTGGGGGGCTGGAGTTGTGGAGTGTGTGTGGTGTGTGTGTGTGTGTGTGTGTGTGTGTGTGTGTGTGTGTGTATCTGTGTAGTGCTGGTGGCTGGCCCTCGCCTGGGGGAGGTATTCCTGTCACTTTGTTTCCAGCACTTTTTATGTTGGTAATCTCTTTTCTTCAAAGCCTTCTGAACTGTGCTGCCCCGCCCTGAGTTCCAGATGACCTGTTGAAATCCCTATAACCACCGAGTGGAGAGAATTACAGTTTTGTGAGAAGAGTTTGCATTGCAAACGAAACGCTAGGCTGTTCAATCTTATCCCACATTTATACCAGGAACCAGATGGCGGTTGGTTGGTTGGTCGGTCCGCCCTCCTCCGTCGTCCCGCCCCTCTGTCTCTGTCTCTTGAGTCTGACTCCGGCCCAGGCTCATCTAGCACCTGCTGTGGAGCTGGCCTCCGATTTATGAATCATCTCCCCACCTCAGCTTCCTGAGGGGTGTGATTTCAGATGTGTAATGAGCATGGTTAAAAAAATGCCTTTTAGACATGTAAAAATAGCTTAGGAACCCCACCACACCCAGGGCTGCCCCCGAAAACCAGAACCCACTGACATCACTTACTCGAGATTACCAGACACAGTCCTAGAGCCCCACGATGCCCACTGGACAGAATATGAGGAGAGACCAAGAGCAGCACTCTGCTCCGCACATCTGAGAGGCGCCATCTTGATTTGTCCCGTGGCTGAAGAGTCTCCCCCAGGATCCCGACCATTAAATCAGAGACTTCTGTTAGAGACTGGACCTGACCCTCAGCTAAGATACATCACACAGGTGAGCAGCCTTGGGGAGCCAGGCGCAGGACCATAGTTAGGAATCCAGAGTGTGAACCTTGCGCGGTGACCCTCAGCATAGTAAAACAGAACTTCCGTTAGGCTACAGAGTCTGCCTTCGTGCTCCTGCCAAGGTGTGAACCACAGCCCGTCCCGTAAGGGGCTTGGTGAGGCTTTTCTAAAGTGGGGTGGAGAGGAAGGGACTTCTTGGTTTGGTTTGGTTTGGTTTGGTTGGTTTTTCCAGACAGGGTTTCTCTGTATAGCCCTGGCTGTTCTGGAACTCCCTCTGTAGACCAGGCCTGCCTCTGCCTCCCAAGTGCCGGGATTAAAGGCGCGCGCCACCACTGCCTGGAGGGACTTCTTGTTAATACAGAGTGCACATGTAGCCTGTGGCCCTGTTTCTGGTCTAGCCTCTTCTCTAGACCTAAGACCAGGAGGGCCTTGGCCCAGCTGGCCACGGCTGCCCTGTACAGAAAACTTGGAGCCCTGGGGGCTGTTGAGCACCTCATGGAGCTGTAGGACTGTGGGCCTGGGGAGAGGAGGCTCTGTCTTTGCGCATACTTATTAGGCCTTCTCCAGAGCCTGGCTCTCCCCATCCAGAAAAGCCCTTCCAGTCTCTTTTCCTGGCTCGCGTCCCTAAGGTCTGTCAGCTCTCTGCTTCTAGAGCCAGAGCTTGGCCATCAGGAAACCAGGGTTGAGACCGTTGGTGCGGAGCTTCTGATTGAAAATCAAAGAGGTCGAGTGAGCAGGACCCTGCCGGTCCACACCACGGGGGCAGGTGTGGCTTGGGGAGCACGGCAGCTTCAGTGGCTGGGAGTTTGGGTCCTGAGCCAGCTCCCTGTTAGCAGAGCGTGACACAACGCTCTCCTCAGCGCCCTCCCTCCCAGCGAGTCATCTGCCCATGCAGTGGTGCGAGGAGCGAAGGAGCTCATTTGGCAGGGCTTCCAGCAGAGCCTGCCGAGGCTAGTGGAGGCCCGTGGTTGTTAAACGTTAGGTCTACGGAGCTGTGCTGTGCTGTGCTGGGGAGAAGACACTGGGCCAGTATGGCTGCCACCCGCACCCACCCCCACCCACCCCCACCCATCCCAGTGCGCCTTTGGAGAGACTTAGGGGGAGAGAGCAAAGCAAGAGGCCATCCCATAAGACATGGTCTCCCAGGGGGCTGCTGTTGGCTGAATTCTCCAGTCCAGTTAAATCTGTCGTCAAAGAACAACGGTAAATGAGAGTGTGCCCCTTTTACAGATGAGCACAGCTAGCCCTCTGACTGCGGGGCTGACGGCCGATTCCCGGGGTGCAGAGGCTGCTCGCTGGTGACCCTGGCTTCTGCAAGGCCGTGGCTTCCGTCCTCAACACCACAGTGAAGAAGCAGGAGAAAGCTAAGCCTAGGTAGCTGGTAAAGCATAGGGCCCCGGGCCCTTCGTGGAAGACTTGGGAGCTCGTCTCCGGTGAAGGTCCCTGAGGACCGTTACTTCTAACAGGAAATGAAGCGCAGACTCGGGGCTCCTCCTTTGGGGCCACGGCCTGCCTCCCTGATGTGTTGGGCTTCTGCAGCCTGGTTCACTGCTCACTGTGCATGGGATGCTGCCGCTGACTTCACTGACAAAGGTGCCTTCCGGACATGGCGTTTTCTGTGCCGGCTCCCAGGTTCAAGCTGTGCCCGTTCAAATCCTGGCATGGCAGTTATAGGGCATTTAGTCCTCGGGGTGGCCCTGAAGCCTGCTTCGTTTCCAAAGTGGCAAGACCCCACCCTCCTTAGCATGGTGCTGAGTCAGGCGGGGGTCCACAGCACAGGGCAGCTTCTTGGTAATGGTCGCAGAATGCTACCCCTCTGTGGCAGGCAGTGCTTCCTGGAGGCATCCCTGTCCTGCATGCGAGGCCTTTCCCTGTCACCCGGAGCCTGGCTTCTGGCTCTCATCATGGCACTCACGATATTTCATTGTTATTTCCTGTTTGCGCTTCCTGTCCAGCGTAGGCAGTTCTTGTCACAGTGTAGCATCTGTGTCCTGGCCGCAGTCCTTTCCTTGTGTCCGGTACTTTCCTCTGCCATATGCTAGAAAGCTTTGCGGTAGCTACAGGCCGTGCTTTTCCCCCTGATTAACCACTGTTGAAGAGCGGGTCTGCTCACCCACTCAGAACTGAGAGGTTAAAATTGCTTTCCCGATGCCCACCCATCCCCACTCCCTGTCTCCCCCCACCCACTCCAAAAAATCAGGGCAGTTTTTGAAGATACACAGCATTTGAAGTGACACTCGGCAGGTCTACCGAGCCAGGCCTTAGTCAGTCTGCGGTCTGTCCTTAGGAATTCCCCTGAGTTGGTGCTAGCATGCCTGCCGGGAGTGATGTCAGAGAAGTAGGCGGCACTTTGGAGGTTAGAGACAGGACAACCAGGCGTTCAAGACCAGCCTTGTTTACATGATCCACACGATTGACCCTTCTACACCCAGAGAGTTGTATAGGTCTGGAGGCCATGCAGTTCTAGATGGGGGGCTGGGGGCTCTGACGGGAGGCCTGCTTTATTGCACTCTTCCATGTCCCTCTTCCTACAACTGCTGTTCCAGCCTCTTTCTTCTTGGGAGCCATACAGACGTCAGCCATGATCTTTGGAGGAGCTGCTGCTTTCCGTAGGCACACTGTGGCTAGGGCCTGGTTCCTGCAGTTGCAATGTGCCAGGGACACAGAAGTGGGCTGCAATGTGACAAGATGTGGACAGTCAGCCAGAATGGGCACTGGGGGCGGGGAGGTGGGGGGGGAGGGAGAGAGAGTGCGCCCAGAAACATCTATTTTAGTGACTTTTTCCCCCAAAGTTAAAAATAGTTAATCTTGCCCTGTGCTGTATCTCAGAGTAGCACAGAGGACACACAAAGGCCAGTTTGTGTCAGACTTTCTGTCAGAATACACTTTTGGGCAAAACATGTTTTCTTCTGAATGTTTTTCAAATAAGAAAACACTAGCGATTAGGAACCAGGGTTTATTGTAACTATCTGGCTTTGAAAGTAGCAGGCTATGCTAGTTAGTCAGGATAGCAGAAAGCCTGCTTTTTAGCCGTGAATCACTAGGACTCCAGCCTGTTAACATCACTACATTTTAATTTTCTAATTGTATTGCAGGCTTCCTTCCTTCCTTCCTTCCTTCCTTCCTTCCTCCCTCCCTCCCTCCCTCCCTCCCCTCCCCCTCTCTCTTTCGTTTTGTTTGAGACAAGGTTTCTCTGTATGGCCTGGCTATCCTGGAACTCACTCTGGTCTTGAACTCAGAAATCTTCCTGCCTCTGCCTCCCACGTGCTGGGATTAAAGGCGTGCACCACCATTGCCCGGCTTTCTTTCTTTTTCTTCTCTTTTTCCAAACAGTGTTGGGTGATCCTCAATTCTCGATCCTTCTGACTACACCCCCACACACACACACCCTCCCCAAACAATGGGATTACAGGCTGAAGCAGCACACAGACCTTCTGATTGTATATTCCCTTCCTTCCTTTCTTTCTTTCTTTCTTTCTTTCTTTCTTTCTTTCTTCCTTCCTTCCTTCCTTCCTTCCTTCCTTTCTTTCCTTTCTTTCCTTTCTTTCCTTTCTTTCCTTTCTCTCTCTCTCTCTCTCTCTCTCTCTCTCTTTATTTTTTTTTTTTGGTGTTTTGGATTTGTTTTTTTTTCGAGACAGGGTTTCTCTGTGTAGTCCTGGCTGTCCTGGAACTCACTCTGAGGACCAGGCTGGCCTCAAACTCAGAAATCTGCCTGCCTCTGCCTCCCAAGTGCTGGGATTAAAGGCGTGAGCCACCACCGCCCAGCTTTTAAACTTTTTTTTTTTCTGATTGTATATTCTTATTTATGTGGTTCTTTTGGACAGGGTATATCTGTAGCCCTGGCTGTTTGACAACTTTCTTTGTAGACCAGGCTGGCCTCAGAGTTCTCTGCAGAGTTCCAGCTTCTCCTGTCTTCCTGTGCTGGGATTAAAGGCGATTGCAAACACACCCAGCTTGTTTGCATATTAAAATAAAAACTGACTACAACTTAAGGCAGGACTAACCTCTGTCCTAGCATCAGGCCTGGAATGAGAATGAGGCGTGGCCCCTCTTCGGTGGAGAGCACAGCCTTCCCACTGCCTTCCGTCAGGGCCTTTCCACAGAGGGCTCCTCAGTCGTGTGACCCCCCCCTCCGATTTATCACGTAGCTGCTTTAATACCTTCAAACAAGTACTTGGCAATGAAGAGCCCAGAGCCCTGGGGCGTGGGCTGTGTGTCCTGTCCGTGTACATGAGGTGCGTCCACTCCTCGTGTGGACGCTCACATCGGTCTGGTGTCATTTAAAGGGTACTCTGGCCTTCCCCAGCCTGGTTGCCGTGGTACTTGGCCCTTCCCACAGCCCCTAGGAGGAGGAGAGCTGCTGTGGGAGCTGCTGCTAGGCTCTAGTCCTGACTGCAGGCCTGACCTTGCTGCCCAAGTATTCACACTATGCTGCTTGGGGCGTGGCTGCGGGTGGAGTAGACACGGTCCTACCATTGAGCGGTTTACAATCTTGGTGCAACACAAAACAGGCTGTAAATACAAGTGTTAAGGGTTGGCACCTGGTTGTCTCTGCTTTGTGACCTTGGGCCAGTGAGCCTGTGACTCAGTTTATCTCCTCGGAGATAATTGTGTGCGTTCCTTATTAGGATCCAATAATCAAAGATCACTTGGAATGGTCAGTGGCACACAGTAGCTAATCAGCACTGCTGTCCCCAGCACATAAGTGCATGTGTGCCCTCAGAGCCTGGGTGCAGGAGGAGGAGCAGGAGGAGGAGTGCTTGGGTGGGAAAGCCTGTTCACACAGGCTTGTATCTCAGGAACTTAAAGGACTGAGCAGGAGAACTGGGAGTTCACCGCTGGCTCGAGTAACTTTTTTTTTTAAAGATTTATTTATTTATTTTATGTATGTGAGTACACTGTCACTGTCTTCAGACACACCAGAAGGGGGAATCAGAACCCATTCCAGATGGTTGTGAGGTACCACGTGGTTGCTGGGAATTGAACTCAGGACGTCTGAGTTCAGCAGTCAGTGCTCTTAACCGCTGAGACGCCTCTCCTGCCCTAGCTTGAGTAACTTAAGAGAGACCGTGTGTCAGTTTTAAAATGAGATTTGGGGCTGGAGCTGGAGGCCGAGTGCTGGCTTCCCATGGGGAAGGCCCCAGGTAGATCCCAACACCCACCAAGAAACCAGCAGCAGGGAGCCGTTTACCACCAGGCTCCTGAGCTCTGACCGGCAAAGGGACATTGAAGTCCAAATAGATGAGTGAAGTGTTGAACAAGGCACCTAGGCTGCTCTGGTGAGGGCTGGTGGTATGCAGGGAGACTGGAGGTGCTCTGGATCTCCAGATCCACACAGATCACGCGTGTGTGTGTGTGTGTGTGTGTGTGTGTGTGTGTGTGTGCGCGCGCGCACGCGCGCGCACGTGTGGGAGAGAAAGGAGAAAGCTAGAGGGGGGATAGAGAAGGGGCAAGTTATTAGAAACAACTGCTCCTGGGTTCCTCGTAACTGAGCAGGACCGTCTCCGATTTGAGCCAGCTTCGTCAGTCTGTAGTTAGACTCCAGAAGCAGGAGGAGACAGAGCTGACTCCCTCCTGTGCATCCGGATGGCCTGCTTTGTCAAGCTGGCCTGTTTCACAGCTTCTGCGTCCTGGCGGCTGCTGTCTGCCTTTGCCTGCCTGGAACCTCTGCACCTCCAGAGACGAGCATGCGGCCTTCCTCCTGCAAGCAGAGGCTGCCGCTGAGCAGGCCTGGGTCTAGCCGGCATGGTCAGGCTGCTGCCAGGCACTGGTGCCCATTGCATTTGAGACTGTGAAGGACAAGGCGCAGCGAAGGGAGAACAGGGTTTTATAGCTGCGAGCCTTCTGTGGGTCATTGGAGGGACTGGGATCTCACGCTTGCAATCAGCCTGTCAGGAGTACTCGCAGCCGAGCTGTGGCACTGCGATAAGGGAGCAGTGTGGGAAGTGTGCTCTCGCAACAGGGAGCCTGGGCTGAAGCCACACCCACGTCCAGTGTCTCGGCCTCACGTCTCATGGTTATTATCACTTTAGAACAACCCCTGGCCCCTGATTTTTACTCACCGTGTTGTGCCCCACCCCACACACCATTCCTCAGTCATCTGGTCTTCACAGCCACCTCACTGAGGGGCATACTTGTGCCCCTGCCCCGCACCATGCCATCTGCCGTGGGCCAGTTCCCTTCCCTGCTCTGCGTGCGTTGTTGGTGGTTCAGTTGTTACTCGGGGCATGTTATACAGGCCTGCCGCGTGTATCGCACAGGCCACCTCTGGAGGTCAGGGGACAGCCTACAGGGGTGGCTCTTACCTCCCACCACGAGAGTCCTGCTATTGTGCTCAGCTCGGTAGGCTCGGTGGCAAGCACCTTTTCCCGCTGAGCCATCTCGCCAGTCCCCAAATGCCTAGATTTTAAGGTTCAGAGCCTAAAGACCCTGCCTCAGGCTCATGACAAGAGGCTTTGGCATTTGAAATGAGCCTGGGCTGTGTAGGGAGAACACATCCCGGCAGAACAGAGTTCAGAAGAGCCCGCCCCCATCGGGTAGGTGATGCTTTGGTAGTGGTAAGGCCAGGCTGAAACCTGAGCGCTTGCTTCACCACCAGCCTTCTGAGTGTGATTCCAGCCCGGCTTCCGTGGCTCAGGAGCCTGGTTACTTCATGTTCCACACAAAGGAAGCCCGAGGTGGTGGCACACACCTTTGGTCCCAGCACCAGGGAGGAAAAGGCAGGTGGCCCTTTGAGTTCGAGGCCAGCCTGGTGTACAGATTGAGTTCCAGGACAGCCAGGGCTACACAGAGAAACCCTGTCTCGAAAAACCAAAAAAGAAAAGAAAAAGAAAAGGAGAGGAGAGGAGAGGAGAGGAGAGGAGAGGAGAGGAGAGAAGAGAAGAGAAGAGAAGAGAAGAGAAAAGAAAAAGTAAAATCAAGCAAAGGAATTGGTCTGGATGCTTTCCCAGACCCTTCCTCACCAAAGCCTCTGGTTTCTAGAATTCTCCCTGTGATACAGATAATGAAATGAGCAAATCCTTAGACGATATCTGCTATTTATTACGGTGTATCATGCATTCAGGCATGTGTGTGTGTGTGTGTGTGTGTGTGTGTATGCATATGTGTGTGGGGGGGGGTCTGGGAATTGAACCCATGGCCTGACGCATGCTAGGCAAGTACTCTCCACTGAGCTTTATTCCCAGTCACACCCCCACCCACCCCCGTAACCACTTTTTTGCGTACCACAGTGTTTGCTCTGTAGTTTATAGCATACCTACAGGTGTGATACCACCACCACAAAGAAATCCTGTAACGGTTAGGATTCACCTAGCATGTTTCTGCAGCACCTCCCACCGTAAGCACCATGATCTCCTTCCTGTGTGGGGTTCGTGCCCAGGGCAGCTTCTCTGGTGAAGCTGGGTATGCCCATCCTGCTGCGTGTCAGTGATCCTGTGTTGTCGTGCTGACGGCCACACTGTATTTAGTTCACTTTTGCTTAGCTAATGTGTGGAAGTAGGCCCGTGTTTCCCTCATAGTAAATTGCTGAATTATATGGTAATATAGATTGAACTTTCTGAAGCCCTGCCAGGCTTTTCTAAGTGGCTGCATCATCTCGTGTCGGGTCCCAGAGCCTGAGGTCCTGGAACCTGTGTCCTCACATGTGTGTCACTCCTGCTTTTACTCTAGCTGCTCTCTTTGTGTTGTTTTTGGTTTGTTTTTCAATTTTTTGAGATACGGTTTCTCTGTGTAGCCTTGGCTGTCCTGGAACTCACTCTGTAGACCAGGCTGGCCTCTAATTCAGAGATCTGCCTGCCTCTGCCTCCTGAGTATTCCATTAAAGGTGTGCGCCACCACCTCGGGCTATGTTAGCTGTTTGAAATGGGTATACATTATTTTCCTTCAAGGTGAACTTTTTTTTGAAGATTCATTTATTTATTATATGTGAGTACACCATCACTGTCTTCAGACACCAGAAGAGGGTGTCGGATCTCGTTACGGTTGGTTGTGGGCTACTGTTTGATTGCTGGAATTTGAACTCAAGACCTTCAGAAGAGCAGTCAGTGCTCTTAACCACAGAGCCATCTAGATCTCCAGCCCTCAAGGTGAACTCTTAACTGTGTTCCTCAGGATGACTGTAAACTTTTCAGCTCAAAAAATCCTCCTGCCTCAGTCTTTGGAGTAACTTGGAGGAACTACTAAGTGGCTATATACAGTGATTTTAAAAAAATTGTTTACATTTACTTCATAGGTAACAATATCAGCCATCTCTTATCAGCCATTCACGTTCTAAAGCCATTGGCTGTGTTGGGATTATTGAGTCCTAATGAGTATGCTCTCTTTGAAGGTTTCGTTTGAGAGTCCAGAACTCCACTCATGTCGCTGGCCACTCCATGGCTGCTTTTGTAGACTAAACATTACTGTCTGAGGAGATGCTTTGAAATCAGCCATCAGCAGTGGAAACACATAAACCGACGTGGCCTTCAGGCCGGCTCAGCGTCCCGTGTGCGGGAGGGGAGACGGCTGCAGGGACTGCACGGAGAACCGCCCCGCCTTCCTCTAGACATTTGACATCTTTGGATTGCCTGATTTCTTCCATTTCTTTTGTGACTGTGATTGACGTCTTCCAAAAGGCTTGCCGAGGCTGGTGTCTTTGAAATGACACTGACAGATTGGATTAATTTAATGTGATTTTCAATTATTTTCAGGGCTAGGGGTGTGGCTCGGTTGTAGAGTACTTGCTAGCATGCTCAAACACCTCCACAGTCAGTCCCCAGCCCCGAAACCACAACAGAATGCCCGTCTTGTTTGTTTGAGTGTTAGGGTTTTCCTCCCAGAGGGTAGCAGGGGCTGTTTTAGGGCTGTCATTCTGAGGCCTGTGGCCTTAGACCAGGCCGCCAAGGCTGCAGGAGAATCCCTAGAGAAAGGAGGAGTCTGCACGCAGATGCCGACTGTGGAGAGCTGGGAGCTCTGCTTCTCTGTGCCTCTCCTCGGTGGAAGCTTTTGCAGAAGCTGAGGAGGACGGAGGCCTTCACTTCCTTCCCAGGACACATATGGACTAGGTGAAAGTGGCTTTTCACCACCGGCCTCTGGAGCTTGCCTGGGGCCGCCGAGCTTTACCTTGGCTCCGCTCCAGACCCCTGCCTGGTTATCGTCTGTTTTCACTATGGCAGCCTGGTGTAGCTCAGGACGCTGGCCTACATCCCTTTCCCTGAACCTTTTACAGGAATAACATCCTTGAGTGTGCTGCCTCCTGCCTAGTGCTAGAAACCGGGCCTCAGACCGGCTGGCTCTGCTCCAGCCGGCCCTGCTCCTGCACACGTGAAACCTGTTTGTTTTGGCCAAGACTTTCAAAGAAAATACCTTCCGCACACATCCCGGCTAGAACAGCCCTGCCTTGTTCTCCTCCTCCCTCCCCAGTCTCTTCTAGATGGTTGCCCACACCTTTCCTTGCCTCAGTGTCTGCCCCTCTGTGAGCAACGGCCACGAGAGGCCATTCCTGGTCACTCAGCAGAAGAAAATCCTCTGGAGTTTTATCGGTTAGACATGCTTGAAGGTTGCTGGACTGCATTTTTTTTACTGTGTGTGTGTGTGTGTGTGTGTGTGTGCAAGCACTGGTCTGAATGAGCTGTCCCCTCGTCCCTGTGTTCCATCTTTCGGTGCCTTTAGCTTTCATATCAGAAACGGATTGCCTTGATGCCAGCTTGCCTCAAAACCTGCTGGGGGGGAAGGGAATCCCAGACTTGCTGATGTCGTCAGACTTGAGTCATTTGCAGTGACTCTGAGGGAGGCTGAGGGCTGGAACCGCATACAGTGCCTGTGCTCCTGTTTCTCTAGCCTTGGTTCTTGCTGGTTTTAAACTTAAAGGCAGGAGCACCTGCAGTTACTGCCTGTCATTAAAAGGCCCAGTGGGGCCAGGCATGGTGGCGCATGCCTTTTGTCCCAGCTCTCAGAAGGCAGGCAGATCTCTGAGTCGGAGGCTAGCCTGGTCTACAGATGGAGTTCTGGGACAGCCAGGGCTACACAGAGAAGCCCTGTCTCAAGAAACAAAAGCAAGCAAGCAACAACAACAAAGGCCCAGTGGGTGACATATGGACATCCACTTCTTAATTTTTTAATTTTATTTCATTTTATATTTTTTTCGAGACAGGCTTTTTCTGTGCAGCCCTGGCTGTCCTGAAACTTGCTTAGTAGAACAGGCTGGCCTCGAACTCACAGAGATGTACTTGCCTCTACCTCCCAGGTGCTGGGATTTAAGGTGTGCTGCAGTACTATGTCCAGCAGATGTCCGCTTCATCACACTTTACACTTCGGACTGGAGGTGCAGCTCAGTCGTTGTTTGTCTTGCTTACTCTAGACCCTGGGTTTGATCCCCAGGCCTGGGCGGGGAGAGAGGTTCCATTGGTAATTGCTGTCTAGCCATGGGATGTGCAGCAGACCCTCGGAAGACAGGGGTGGGTGATTTCCTGTGTGGCACTGCCGCCCTGGAGCGGCCGTGCCTGGACCTCCCAGCTCTGGCAACGCGGCTGCTAAGTGGGGCTCGGGCATTGCTTTTCGTGCTGGCAACCCCTGGTCCGTAGTGTTTGCTGAAGGGGGGTGCAGGCAGACCGACCAGCCTCTCCCATAGAGTGAGTCAGACCAGGCCAGGGACTGCCGGGCGCTGGCCGTGCCTGCCCTCTCAGGGCTTTTGTCCTGGGGCTGGGGCCGCCCAAGGGATTCTGCACCCCTGTATATATGTATGTGTGTATGTGCTCATGTGATTACTGTGGGTGTGTGTGTGTGCGCGCGCGCGCGCGCGTGTGCGCGTGCTATCGAGTGTGCTTGGCCTCCATCTTATCCCTCACCCCCACCCTCCCTACTCCCAGCTGAGGACCTAACGCAGGGCCCTGTACTCGCTAGGCAAGCACTGTATCACTGAGCTAAATCCCACCCACACCCCCTCGTTTTTCTGACATCCTCTCAGTGAACCTGGCGCTCACTGATTCGCCAGTCCTGCTGGCCAGGGAGCTCAGGAAGCCTCATCTCCGCCTCCCGGCAGCAGGGTTACAGCTGCCTGCCGCACACCTGCCTTTACTTTTTTTTCTCCTGAATTTACATTTGCTTGTGTGCACGTGCATATTATCCTGCAAATATGGAAGACCGCCTGTAGGAGCCGGTATTTTATTCCCACCGTGTGGGTTCTGGGATGGAACTGAGACCGTCAGGCCTGGTGACAGGCCTTACCTTCTGGGCCCCCTGGCCAGCTGTGTAGTGAGCTGTGGATGCTGTGAGAGCAGGGCATCCAAACGCACTTCCTCACGGCCGCACTGGAGCTCCTTGCCCGAGAGCCAGCATGTCCATCAAGATTGTCTGTGTTACTTGCGGATAAGTGGGGAAGTCACATTCCATATGTCCCCTTGATCCCATTTCCAGGCCTCTTCTCAGACTGTCCCAGTGCCTGAGGTGTGCATCCTTTGATGATAGGCTAAGTACTGTGCTTCCAGCCGGTCTGGACTGCTAATTCTATACAAAGTCTCCACTGGGGCAGTAGACAGAGCCTCCTCGCATCCTGCTGACAACAGACGGTTCCCGCAATTCACCCCGTCCCAGTGTGCGCAGGATGGTCAGCCCCACTACCTGTTCATACCCAAGACACTCCCACCTGTGGAACTTTTTTTAGTTTCTGTTTTTTAATTACATATTCATGCACACGTCTGAGTTTGGGTATATACGCATGAACATGCATGTTCCTGCAGTGGCCAGAACAGGGCATCAGCTCTCTTAGAGTTAGCGTTACAGGCACTTGTGACTACCTGATAACGGGTGCTGGGAACCACACTAGGGTCCTCTGCAAGAGCAGTGTCTTCGTTTGGGTTTCATTGCTGTGAAGAGACGCCATGACTACAGCAGCAGCTCCTACAGAGGACGACATTCCCCTGGGGCTGGCTTACGGGTCCTCTGCAAGGCCACACTAGGGTCCTCTGCAAGAGCAGTGTCTGCGTGCAGACACGGTTCTGGAGGAGCTGAGAGCTCCACATCTCAACCCACAGGGAGCAGGAGGCGGCTGTGAGCCACACTGGGCACAGCTTGAGCATAGGAGACCTAAAGCCTCCTCAGTGACACACTTCCTCCAACAAGGCCACACGTCCTAGTGGTGCCACTCCTCATGGCCAAGGATTCACACACGAGTCCGTGGGGCCATATCTAGTCAGACTGTCACCGTGTGCACCCTTAAGCAGTGCGCCATCTCTGCAGCCCCTTGAGGGCCATCTCACCTCCCATCTGCTCCACGTGCGAGGCTCGTGCTGAGCACCACGTGAGTGCCACGGGGAGACTCTCGGGAGGCTGGCTTCAGAACTTAGTTATCCAAGCATCGTGACACACGCATGTGGGAGGCGGGGGCAGGGGCGGGGGGAAGGGGTGGGCAGGCCTGTGAGTGTGTATCCTAAGTCAGCCAGGGCAGCATCCCTTCTCACTAAGGGCCTGAAGCACTCAGTCCCAGAAGGAGCACCTCTGGGTCTCATGAGGACTGTGTGTGATAGACCGTGGCCAGCACAGTATGGGCTGGGGCAAGGTCCCACCCGTCCTCCTATTTATTGTGGTCCTTGCGGGTCTAGAGCCATGAGAAAACCAAGATGGGTGCAGAGAGGGAGGGACGATCAGATCACCTGTGGGCAGACAGCTTGGTTCTGTTTAAAAGACCCTCATGCAGCCGGGCGTTGGTGGCGCACGCCTTTAATCCTAGCACTTGGGAGGCAGAGGCAGGCGGATTTCAGAGTTCAAGGCCAGCCTGGTCTAGAGTGAGTTCCAGGACAGCCAGGACCACACAGAGAAACCCTGTCTAGAAAAACAAAACAAAACAAAACAAAACAAAACAAAAAAAAAGACCCTCATGCTGCCACCGAAGACCTGTAGAGTGCTGATAAACACTTTCAGTAAAGTAGCTATTCATGAAATTGACATACTATTTTTTTCTAGGTAAAATAATAAAGGCGCCGACACAAAAAAATTAGGAAAAATACCCTATTCACAGGATATCCTAAATATCCTATTTTACATTTAAATTTAAAATATACTATTTTAAAAACAAGGACTGTGCTTAATGAAGAAGGTAAAAGACGCCTGTGATCAACCCTTAGGATGCCATAGAGAAAGCTGAACGCTCTATTGCGCATATGGGCCAGCAGACTTAACACTGTGAAGACAGCTAGCTGAATTACCAAACTAGCCACCCATCAGAGAAGCAGTCCTACAACTGTACAGATGCACAAAACAGCGACCGTGATCCTAAGCAGAATGAGTCATGCTGGAGGGCGCGCAGTAACTAGTCTCCACCTGCAGAGCCAGAGTCGTGAAGACAGCATAGCACAGGCACGCAGACCAGTGGACACAGATGTCCATGTGGCGATAGTTGTCTGGTGTTTTAAATTCCTAGCGGGTATGTAAGAACACGGAGGTCAGAGGGCAGCTCTGTGGAGTTGGCCTGCTCATCCACCTTCACGTGTAGTCAAGGACCGAACACGGCTCGTCGGGTTTATGTGGCAAGTACTTCACCCACGGAGCCACCTTCCCGCCAGCAAAGTTACTACAAACACGCCCTGGATTGGAAAGATCACCGTTTAGCAACCAGTGCTGAGAGAATGGGAAGCTCTCTGTAGATGAATGAAAACACACACACACACACACACACACACACGCACACGCACACGCACATGCGCACGCACGCACACACATACACCACGCACACACGCACATAGCCCCTTTCACTCTGCAGAGTCAGTATAGATCAGTGCCCTAAGGATAAAGCTTTGAAACCACTAGAGGGAAACTCCCAAGACACAGGCAAGGGCCGGAACTTCCTGAGAAGAACCCCAGTTGCACAGCAAGCCACCCCAACAGTTGACAGATGCGCTGATGTGACATCTAAAGGTTTACACACTGCAGAGGGAACACTCACCAGAGTGAAGAGACAGAATGGGGCGGGGGAGGGGAGCTACCTCAGACAGGGGCTAATGCAGAGAATATAGAAAGAACACTAAACCCCCCAAAATAAATCTTCCAGTCCGCAGGAAGTGTTTGGCTTCCTTAGTCACCTGGGAAATGGAAATAAAACGTACTCTTTTGAGATTCCATCTTACCCAGGTCACACTGGCTAACAGCAGGAAGTGAAAGGACCAGGCTGGCAAGGCCGGGAGGGGTCGCCTTAGTGGCTGCTGACGGGAGTGCCGCGGGGCGGCCAGCTCGGAAGCCAAGGTAGAGTTTCTCCTCAGCAGAGCACACCTGTGATTCTAGCGCTTGGGAGGCCGAGGCGGCCTGGGCTGCATGCTGTCTTCTCTTGGAAGACCACCGAGACAACAAAAGCAACCCTGACCGCGGTGTCCCTTGGGTGTCCTCAGGGGTTCATACTTACTGAAGGCAGCAGTTGTCACAGGGACAAAGAAATGGAAATCACCCAGATGCTTGCCAGCAGGTGGATGGTGGAAGAAAATGGGGCAGGCCTGCCAGTGGGGTAAATGCTGGTGTGATCGGGAGGGGGCTGAGCACCATTAGGTTAGGGTAAGAGCGTGCGTGCACGTGAAGTGAGGGAGGGGAGGAGAAAAAGAGACGGTAATGGAATCTCTGTGACAAGAGGGTGGAAAGGCCTCTGGGGAGCAGAGGACCTTGAAGCCAGGGAGGGATCTAGGGGAGGAGATGAAAGGAACCCCGTGTGTATGAAAATACCATAAGGAACCCATTACTGGGGCCACTAACTCAGCCACTTCTTCTGTTTGTTGTTTTGAGACAGGGTTTCTCTGTGTAGACCTAGCCATCCTGGAACTTGCTTTGTAGACCAGGCTGGCCTCGAACTAAGGAGAGCTCTGCCTGCTTCTGACTCTCCAGTGCTGGGTAATCCACCTGGCTGATGAACCACTTCTTAAAAGTCCTTGTTTTCCGTAATTAAAGCTTTACATCCTGTAGAAGCAGAGAGGTTGCTGGGTGGCATCGGCCCCACCATTCGTGGTGTAGGGTCCTACTGGATCACAGCCTGGGGGGGTGTAGGCAGCATTGTTTGGTGTTGCACAGTGCCACCAAAGCTGCAGAGAAGTCACAGGAGGTGACACAGTCCAGCGCTGCCAGATGCACCTTGGGGTCATCACACACCAGATCTTGAATTAAGTTTTGGTCATTGTAGGTCCAGAAATATCTTACTGTTACTACTACTACTATCATTGTTTGCTGCTGTTGTTTATTATTGTTGTTGTTATTTTCACACTGTCACGGGACCCCACATGGCTATAGCCCACAGTTTAACTGGTAAAAGGCTAGTCCGAGGTGGTGGGCAGCCCGACCTTTGATCACAGCAGAGAGTGCCTTGTTATTCCAGGCCAGCCCGAGCTACAGTGTGACCTTGGCTTAAACAAACAAACTGAATGCTCTTAAAAACTCTTAAGTGTCCCAGCATTAAACTATCTAGTAGTCCTCCCCCTCTCTCCCTTTATGTATGTATGTATGTGTGTATGATGTATGTGTGTATGTGTTATTTTGTACACTGTGTCTCACTGTGTAGTCCAGGCCAGGCTGAACTCACCATCTTGAGCTGAGCACTTCCAGAGACAGTTTATGGATTTTTATTCTTAAAGCTGGTTTTCACATGACACGGGGGCCCCGGGCCCTAATGTAGGGCTCTTGCTTAATTAATCCATTTGTTTCACAAACAACTAAAACAGTAGTTAGAATAGTTCAGCAGAGACAGAAGCACCCCTTTGCTATCAGTGGGCGGGGTGCAGAGCAGCCGTTGACCACCCCACACACACCCCCACACACCCCCACCGCCCCCCCCCCCCCGTCTCCAGAGCCCTTCCTCCCGAGTCAGAGTCAGGCACGCACGCACGCGGGCTGCAGTGTCAGCGGCGTTCCTTGGCCTTTCGCGTGAGCTTGCCTGGTTGATTTTTGCAGTGACCTGCTCTGCCTGTGGTGGAGTCACTGCTTACAGCCTTTTCCTTTCAAGGACTGAGAAGCAGAGAGCACCGGGCCATTCCTAAGGACAGCTGAGGCTGGCTCTGCACGTATCCTGGTGTTTGTCCCTGTGGCCTCTGTCACCTCATGTCCCAGCCCAACACCTGAAGGAAGCTCTGGGTCCCCCTACCCCCACCCCCACCCCCCAGAGAGGGCCACAAAGAGCTGTTTCCAGCATTGTTAGCTCAGACTATTCCTTTGCTTTCCACTTCAAGCGTGGTTGCAAGATCAGCGGCCTGGGTCTAAGAAGGGAGCATCTGCGCTGATGAGGATGTCTGCCCAGTGCGGTGCGGCCGGCTGGCCTGGAGGTGAAGGGGCCATCTGCAGTGTGCTGTTTCCCTGTCTCTCCTGCTGGAAACGTGTGTTGTCAGTGTGCAGATGTTCTAGACAGTACACTCAGAGGGGCCTCTGTCCTTGAAGCACCTATGGGAATCTGCACATAATTTCAGAGGAGAAACAGAGATGTGACGTGATTCAGTTTGCACTGGTCTGTGGGTCAGAGAAATACTTTCCTTGATGGTTCTTTATACAGTCTTTATACTCAGTTCATACAAAATCAGTTGAACCAAGATAGACATGTTGATAACTTAAACTTTTCCTAAAATATGAAAGGCCATTTACCATTATTTAAGTAATATGCTCTCTTGGTTAAAAAAAAAAAAAAGAAAAGAAAAGAAAAGAAAAGAATCTCAAAACTATAAAATTTACAGAATAGGGGGCTGGAGAGCTGGCTCATAGGAACACTGGCTGCACTTCCAGAGGACCCGGGTTCTAGTCCCAGCACCCACACGGCAGCTCAAAACTAACTCCAGCTCCCGAGGCTCCCACACCCGAGTGTAGGCAAAGTATCAGTGCACAGGAAGTAAACAAATTTATAAATTCTACAAAATACCTTTATCCTTTGGATCCCCATAACCTGTAAAAATTAACTTTTTTTTCTCTGTACCTAAACAAATACAGTCTGTGTTTCCTTCAGTGGTGATATCTGAACTGCCTTTTAACTGTATGTTCCTGTTGACATTCACGGAGACCACGGCAGTGGATTCCCTGGAACTGGAGTTAGGCACAGTTGTGAGCTGCCCAGACATGGGGTGTCGGGAACAAAGCCTGCGTCCTCTGCGAGAAGGTTCTGTGCTCTTAATTGCTGAGCCACCCTCCAGCCCCTCCTGTTGGTTTTCTTTAAAGAAATCATGAGAAGCTGGGCATGGTGGGTGCACGCCTTTAAACCCAGCACTCGGGGCACAGGTGGATGGAGCTCTGAGTGCCAAGATAGCCTGGGCCTATATAGTGAGTTCCAGAACATCCAGGGCTATGTAGAGAAACCCTGCCTCAAAAGACCTAAATAAACAAATAGCTAATTATCATATATATGTATAGTACCTAATTTAATATATAAATATGATTTAAAATATATAATATATATTAAAACCTATGTTATTGTTGTCATATGTAATGAAAGTGTACTGAGTTGCCAAGGGTCCCTGTCTGAATAAGGTAGGGAGAGAAAGGAACCCAGTTGGAATCCCTGGCCTCCACATATATGCACACACATGAAAAATGTGTGCACACGTGCAAATAGACATAAATATTTTTTCTACATGTTTATTATAATTGGCGAACCAATACTGATGCCCTTCTAAAAGATTTATTTTATTCTGTAGGCAGGGTCTCCCTCTATATTATCCCTGGTTGGCCTGGAACTCACTGTGTACACCAGGGTGTCTCAGACTCAGAGACTGTCTTCCTCTGCCTACTGAGTGCTAGCATTAAAGGTGTGTTTAGGTGTGCAACTGGCATATTTTGCAACTGTTTGCATTTGCTTACATTGTTATGTGCATGGGTGTTTTCTCTGCGTGTGTGTGTGTGTATGTGTGTGTGTGTGTGTGTGTGTGCACCATCTCCCTGCGTTAGGACTTGCAGTAGGGAGAGGGACAGCCACACCTTGTTCTTCTCCCAGGAGAACACTTAGCTTCTCACCATGAAGTGAGGGTATAGCTTCTAGTCTTATTTAGAAACATGCTAACATTTTTTCTCACTCATTTTAATCCCGCGTGTATGTATGGGTGCGTGTGAGTCTGTGAGCACATATGGCAATGTCTACAGAGGCCTGAGGCTCTGCTCTCCCTGGGGGCCAGGGACCCCACTCAGTGCTCTTACTGTCCCTCCGGCTCCCACTATAAACTCTCCACCAAGTTAAGTTCTGTTCCTGATGCTCTGAAGGTGTTTGTGATGAATGAGTTCTGGGTTTTGTAAAATGCTTCTCTTATTTATATTGGTCCAATCATATGATTTTTTTTTTTTAGCCCATTAACAATAACTAATTAATGGGGTTGGGGAGCACTGTGGCATGTTTGAAGGTCAGAGGAGAACTTGCTAGAGTTGCTTCTGCCGGCTGTGTGCGTCTCAGGACGTGCTTGACGGCAAGCCCCTTTTCCCACTGACACACCCCAGCAGCCCAGTGATGTGGGTGTTAAACATCAGGCCTGTCCTCACCGCCCGCGACTGCCGTGGTGTGGAAGTCTGTGTTCACCCGCGACTGCCGTGGTGCGGAAGTCCGTGCTCAGCTTTTGTTGCTGGCTTTTATATTTGTGTCACTGGAAATAGTGTCCTTTATTTTCATTCCCTTTCCCTTTTCCTTCCCTTCTTGTAATGGCTGTTCCTGGTTGTCAACCTGACTCTCTCTGGAATGAGCTACAATCCAGGATTGGAGGGCTTGCCTGTGATCCAGACCTTGAGACTGGAAGACACAAGTTTTTACCTGGATCTTGGCCTGGAGATCTTGAGGCAGAGTAGTTGTAAAAAGCTTAGGCCCAGGCAAGATAATACACCCCTTTAATCCCAGGAGATTAAGGCAAGGTGATCTCTGAGTTCAGGGTCAGCCCGGGACAAAACAAGTCCCAGATCCAGGCATGGTGGTACACATCTTTAATCTGGGCCACACCTTCTGCTGGAGACCTACATAAGGACACTGGAAGGAGGAAGATTCACTCTTATTCTCTGCTTGCACTTACTGGCCAGCACATCTGCTGGAACCTACTTCTACAGAAGACCAGCTGAAACGCCAGCCTCCTGGGACTGAGCAACTGCTGGATCCTCGGACTTCCCGTCCACTGCTGCCCACTGTTGGGGAGTCGGACTACAGCCTGTGGGTCATCACAGTAAATTCCCTTAATATGCAGAGACATTCCATAAGTTCTGTGACTCTAGAGACCCACCCCACCCCCGACTAACACACTTCTGTTCTCTTTTTTCTTTCCTTTGAGACAAGGTCGATTTGTAGCCCAGGTTGGCCGCAGACGCCTGGTCCTCCTGCTTCAGCCTGCCGAGGGCCAGCTCTTACAGGCACGTACTACCATGCCTACCGTGTCCTTTCTCCGTGTCCTTTCTCTCTGCTTCCCTTTTCTGGAAGGGAGGACACGTAACTGATAATATTTCCTCTTTAAACATTCAGTAGAATTTTTCTGGGGCCAGCATTTGCATTTTGTTGAGGGAAGAAACTGCTTTATCATGCTTTTCTCTTCCTGTCTGTGAGTTCAGTGGTGGCCTCTGACTCCCACTTGCTAGAATTAAGTTGTGTTTTCATGGTTAGGCGGGGACTATATTTCTCAAACTGATTGATTTCCTCTTTTCTCAGAACAGTAATCTGGAGTGCGGGATTCCAGTTCATATTACAGTTTATACTTGATTGTAAAAGGCTTAGAAATTATTCACATCATAGTTTAGAACGTAATGTTTTGGCTTTCATCTGTTACTATTAACCAGCGATTGTTAGACATGCGTTTTTAAAGGCACAGGGATTAGCAGCTGAAGCCGACAGACCATCAGGACTTCGTTGCATCCATAGACTTTCTAAGGGTTTCAGAGGTTTTTATGAACCTACATTTAAGTCTCTAAGGGTTGAGGTCAGTAGTGAACAGGAGGGATGAGTATAGAACTGAGAAGTCAAGCAGACAGCGTCCATCCTGGTTCCGGGATGCCTGTGTGTCCTTCCCCAGTGACTCGCACCACTGTGCATGTTAAGATTTGTGTAATGCAGCTCTTCTTTTCCTATTTGGTATGAAAGTAGAGTTGACAGTGACAGTCCAGTCCACAGAGGACTGCTGTCTCCTGTGTGTCTAGTACAGGCACCAGCGCCGCTCAGGGCGGCTCACCCTGCCTGCCCCTCAGTGGGCTGGCATTCCTCTGCCTGCCCCTCAGTGGGCTGGCATTCCTCTGCCTGCCCCTCAGTGGGCTGGCATTCCTCTGCCTGCCCCTCAGTGGGCTGGCATTCCTCTGTTCTTGCACAGCTTCATCTCCTCCCTATGGTTGGACCCTGACTGGTTGCTTCTTGTAAATTTATAATCTGGAAGCAAAGTAGCTATTTGTAGGGACAGCATCTAAGTGTGTGACACTGTCTCTACTCCTCCAGTAGCAGATGTCACACACCGTGGCACTGCTTCGAAAGCTGCGGGCCTGCCAGCCTCGGCCATCCGGAGCGAGGACGACAGGAGGCTCCAAGGCGAAGCACTGGGCTGCTCTTGGGAAGGCTAGATGAAGAAGTTGACAAAAGCAGATTTGGGACATTGATTAAAGGCAGAGCTCGAGTTCCTGAGACAGGCCCCGGGATTAGGCTAAATTTAAACACTTCCACAAAGAGAGACGAAGAGAACGAGAAAAACCTGGACTTGGTTAAAGCCAAATCCGGTTTTGTCGTTGCCAAGTAATTTGCCATGTTCAGCTGTTTTCACTAACGGAAGTTACAGCTGGGCGAATTACTGAATTGTGGAGGAGCAACTTCTTGAAAAATTAGTTTAAACAGAAGAGCTTAAGGCAGCAGAATTTGATCTGTATAACCTGAACAGCCATCTCAGAAATAATGACCATGTTTCTCGCCCAAGGTGAATGCAACTTCTAGCAAGGAAGCAGCCTGCTGGGGCGGCCGTGGCTGCCTGGAAGCAGCACAGAGGTGGGGTGTGTGTGTGTGTCTGTGTGTGTGTGTGTGTGTGTGTGTGTGTGTGTAGGCGTGTCTCTGTGTGGGTGTGTGTGGGTGTGGGCGTGTCTCTGTGTGGGTGTGTGTGGGTGTAGGCGTGTCTCTGTGTGGGTGTGTGTGGGTGTGGGCGTGTCTCTGTGTGGATGTGTCTGTGTGTGAATGTGTCTGTGTGGGTGTGTCTGTGTGTGTGTGTGTGTGTGTGTGTGTGTGTGTGTGTTGCACTTGAGTGAGACACTTGGCTGGACCAGGCAGGCCAGAGCCAGCTCCCTTTGGGGGCTTCCTGCTGCTCCTCTTCCCCGGGCATTCCAGCTTTTTCTAAGAGCCCCAAGACTTTCCTCACGTCTGTTCTTTGCTCTTCACAGCACCAGAGAATTCCTTAGATTCTCTTCTAGACTTTCCCAATGGTGAAGGGTTCAGCCTTACTGTAAGTTAGACCAGTGGTTCTCGGCCCTCCTGATGCTGCGACCCTTTAATGCAGTTCTTCATGTGGGTCATGGTGACCAACCATAAAATTATTTTCCTTATTACTTTATAACTATTTTTTCTTTTTTGTTTGTTTGTTTTTTGGATTTGGTTTTTTCGAGACAGGGTTTTTCTGTGTAGTCCTGGCTGTCCTGGAACTAACTTTGTAGACCAGGCTAGCCTCGAACTCAGAAATCTACCTGCCTCTGCCTCCCATAGTGCTGGGATTACAGTTGTGCGCCACCACCGCCCAGCTATAACTATTTTTTCTAGTGTTAAGAATCTAATGTAAATGCCTGTGTTTTCCAGTGGTTCTTAGGTGACCCCTGTGAAAGGGTCATTCAAACCCCCCCCCAATGGGGTCACTCGACCCACAGGTTGAGAATTGCTGAGTCAGTCTGATCACAGCGTGCAGTGAGAGGGGGAAGCCACCCTAGGGTCTGCTGTAGTGGAAAGAACATTACTGAAGACCAAGAAACCTGGGCTCCAGGCTAGCTCAGGTTAGCTCAGTCATGTGACAGCTGTCCCTGGTGTCCACTCTAGCCATTCCCGTCTGTAAAGACAAGATGTGGTCATATGTTTTAAGTGCCATGCGGGTACAGGGGTAAAGGACGGCGTCTGGGCAGGTCTCTGAAGAGCTGAGAACTCTCTGGAAAGCAGGGCGAGGCTGCCGTGGGGCTCTGCGGGAAGCGGGAGAGTTCAGGCTAAGATGAAGTGGAGAGAGCGCGTGTGCAGACGCAGACACACATAGCTGACACCCGCGAGCACGAGGCGGAGGGTGCTGGGGTTGACACCCCTGCGTGGCAGGCTGTTCTGTAGGGAGCAGCCACGGAAGCTCTGAGCCAAACCTGACTGGGCGAGCCCTTGATGTAGTGAAAACGTCCAGAAAATGTTTCTTTGTTAAATCGCAGTCATTTGGGGAGGGGGAGGATTTGAGACTAAGAAGGCAACTTTGAAAGTGAAGATGAAAAGGCCGGTCCAGAGGTTGTCTCAGGACCGGAAGCATCTCAGGTCAGGCCACTGTGGTGGCCTGGATGACAGTGGCCCACAGGCCCATAGAGAGTGGTACTGCCAGGAGGCCTGGCTTTGTGGGAGGAAGTGTCACCAGGAATGGGCATCGAGGTCTCAGATGCCCATGCCAGGCCCAGTGTCTGGCTCTTCTGCTGCCTGCACATCTGGATCTAGAACTCTAAGCTGCCTCTCCAGCACCACGTCTGCCTGTGTAACAATGCATTTCCTGACAGGACAGTAATGTCTGGAACATCTGAACTGTAAGCCAGCGCTAATTAAATGTTTCTTTGTAAGAGTTGCTGAGGACATGGTCTCCCTTCACAGCTATAGAGACCCTAACTAAGACAAGTGGTACCAGGAGTGGGTTATTGCTGTTATTGGCCTGACTGTTCCTTAGAGGAATATGGAACACTCAGACCACTCAGACATTGGGCTAGAAAAACAATCGGATACTTTAGGTGGGGCTCGGTGGGCCATCTTAGTAGGAACATGGAAGACAGTCGTACTGAGGGTGATTTGAACTAAGGGGACCTGGCTCAAGATGTTTTTGAAGAGAGTGACATTGGTAAGTGGCCTAGAGACCAATCCTGTCATATTTTGGTGAAGAATGTGGCTGCTCTCTGCCTTTGTCCAGACAGTCCGCCTGAGCTAAGGTGAAGACTTAGGCATTGACAGCTTTGGCAGAGGAGAGCCAGGCAGCCTAGGACTGACGGTGCCACTTGGTTATTAGCGACCAGCTTGTGCAGATCCAATCATGAAAAGGAGCGAGCCGAGCAAGGAAGCACACATAGTGTGCCATTCGAAGAGAACAGGGTGTCAGGGTGGAGAGGAGCTGAAGCACCTGTCAGGAAGAAAAGACAAACCGAAAGCCCGATGCCAAACGGGAAAAGGGGGCAGTGACGTCAGACCCTAGAAAAGCTTGGGGCCAGGTGCGGTGGTGTGCGCCTTTAACCCCAGTTCTGGAAAGGCAGAGGCAGGTGAGTTTTAGAGTTTGAGGCTGGTCTACAGAATAAGTTCCAGGACGGTCCAGCTTGAGCAGTGAAGGAAACCGTCAAGAGCAGGAAGCTGGTGGGGGCGCAGTTGAGCTGGGGGCCATGTTGCAGTCCCAAACAGCAGCAGGACTCGGCAGTGTTGGCCATGTGGTTGTGGTTTTAGAGTCAAGGATAGGAGAAAGGGGGTTGGAATTTCCCCCTCACGACTAGGAACACCACCGAGGCCAGGTGTACGGCAAACATGTTCCTGTATGAAGCCTACAAAGGCCATCGTGTGGAGCTGGGAAGGTGAAGTCTGGATTGCTATGGAGACCCCGAGATGTTGGAGGTGCCAGAGCCCTTGGACACCTGTCAGGAAGAGCTGCTGACGGGGAGTGGAGCCAGGCCAAGGAAGGAAGGAGTAAGACCTGAGGCGTGCCCTGACACCACACAGGGAGATGCAGGCTGGAGTGTGCCCTGCTGGTTTCTGTCTTATTTTGGTTCCCTAGTTCCTCACTGTGCTTCCTTTCCTCCCGTTTTGATGGTAATGTATGTTACCATTGTATGTTGGAAGTATGCGATCTGCTTTTTTATGTGGATTTTACAGGGGCTACAATTAAGAGATAGCCTTGAGTCTCAGAAGAGACTTTGAACTTTTGAACACCGCTGAGACTGTGACAGTCTAGGATGGGAGCTTTTGAAGCCAGACTGGATGCGGTTTTGCATTATGACAGCCCTACAAGCCTGTGGGGATCGGGAAGTGGGTGTGGTGGTTTGAATAGAGTGGCACTGTTAGGAGGTGTGGCCTTTTGGAGTGGGTGTGTCCTTATTGGAGGAAGTGCGTCACTGGGGGCGGGGCTTTGAGGTGTCAGAGGCCCAAGCCAGGCCCAGTGTCACTCTTCCTGCTGCCGGCTGATCTGGATGGAGAACTCAGCTGCCTGTCCAACACCATGTCTGCCATGCTCCACCACCACAGTAATAAACAAATTCTCTAAACACGAGCCTGCCCCGATTAAATACTTCACAAGCGTCGTTGTGGCTGTGGTGTCTCTTCACAGCAGTATCGCTGGCGAAGACAAGGCCCTCCTGCGACCTGCCCTCCTCTTCTAACCTCGGCTGCCCTCAGCTCCTGCGTGGGTTCTCAAATCCACTAGCCTTTGAACTTGCCGACCCCGATGCTTGCCTCCCCTGCAGCTGCTCTGCAGAGCAAGTGTTCTCATGACCTTTGTGATGCCCGGTACTCCTTTCAGACACAGAGAGTGATTGGTGCTCACCGGGTGGGGCTGGAAGTCAGGGACCACGGGGGCCTTTAAAAGAGGTGGAGAATAAATGTCCCCATAGGAGACACCCTTGACTCATAAGTGGAAGCCCATCTCTCCCTCTGGAATAGTCCTGGCTTCTGTCACAGAGGGTCAACATGGGCGGGGACAAGGATAGGTATAGATTAGGTGCCACTCCACTTACAGCCTGTCGGAAGGGGGAGGAATGGGCAGAAATACCCCAGTAGAGGCTCTAAGTTAAGGAGAGAACGGACCTGAGGATTCTGACAATGCAGCAGAGACTTAGCTATCCCAGGTCGGAGACCAGAAACTTGATCAGGTACCAGGGGTCAGGGACTACTAAACTTATTTAACCGGTGTCTTCCTTAACTAACTGAGCAGACAGACCGGAGGGGCTTTAAGACTAGACCTAGAATCCAGTCAGGGAGGAGAGCACAGTGCATGCTTTACTATAGAGCAGCACATACCTCACGCCCAGAAGCAGTCAGGGCTAACCGCACTAGGGAGGCTGAGGCATGGATTCGACGACAGCCTGGAGAGCGCCTCCCTCCCCAAACCAGGCAGAGCTGGGCAAGGCTGTGATCACGGCACAGTGAAGTCGAGGCAGGAGGATCAGAAGTTGAAGGCCATCCTTGGCTACATGCTGGGTTAAACAGTCAAGCAAGCAGAATGGCGGGCGCCCGAGTCCTGTTAGGCCACACTGGAGTGTGGCGAGCGCCTGATATGAGCTGCCTCTTCTAGAGTTAGGAAAGCAGACCCAGGGTGTGTAGTTCAGACAAGCGCTGTTCATTCCATTCTGAAGGGGAACTGCCAGGGCTGAGCTAGGCTTTATGATCACCTGAGCACAAAAGTCTGTACCCCTCAACGGGTGACTCAGTCACCTGCCCTTCCTGCGTCAGCCCATTGGACTACTGGACCAGCCAGGGTCAGTCACTCTCAGACTCTCAGGGAGATAGGCATCCGTCCACTGACTCAAGAGACTGTTTGTCCTGGCGGCGAGTGCCTCAGTGTCACGAGAATGCCCCAGCTTTTAGGGCAATGTACCCAGCACTATTTACCAATAATTAACTTAGAGGAGGGCTGTTCGTCATTTAAATCTCTGTGTGTGCAAATGCACACACTTGTGCGTGTAGCAGTGTGGGGAGGGAGTGTGCCCACCTGTGTATGACTCAGAAGAGGATGCCTGATCCTGACCCTCCTACCCTGTCACTCTCTCTGCTCGGTTCCCCTGAGGTTTGTCCCTGACACGAGCTTGGCTGGTGGCCAACAAGCCCCAGCGATCCTGCCTCTTCCTTCTCTCCTCCAGGGCTGAGGTCATAGGCCATTCCCAGCTTTGTGTAGGGGTGCGGGGTCCTAACTCGGGCCTTCCTGCCTGCGCGGGAACTCTTACCCATGGAGCCATCTTTCCAGCCCTAAGTTTTTTTTTGTGTGTGTGTGTGTTTTCTTTTTTTGAAATTTATTTATATTTTAGGTGTATGGCGTTTTGCGTGCATGCATGTCTGTGCAAACACATGCAATGCCCAGTGCGTGCAGAGGTCAGAAGAGGGCATCAGACCTCCAGGAACTGGAGTTACAGATGGCTGTGAGCCACCATGTGGGTGCTGGGAATTGAACCCCGGTCCTCTGGAAGAACAGCCAGTGCCCTGAACCCCTGAGCCATCTCTCTAGCCTTCATTCTTTTAGTTTTTTTCTTTTTCTTTTCTTTTCTTTTCTTTTTTTTTTTTTTGTTTTTTTTTGTTTTTTTTTTTGTTTGTTTGTTTTTTTGTTTTTTTGTTTTCCGAGACAGGGTTTCTCTGTGTAGGCCTGGCTGTCCTGGAACTCACTCTGTAGACCAGGCTGGCCTCGAACTCAGAAATCTGCCTGCCTCTGCCTCCCAAGTGCTGGGATTAAAGGCGTGCGCCACCATGCTGGCTTCCTTCATTCTTTAAGTAACTAAGGTATGCAGGTGCTAGAGTCCTTCACGGGCAGTGAGAATACAGTGGTGGATGAGATGTGCCGCCTGCCCTGGATGTGTGTGGTCTGCTGAGAGAAGCAATCCGACAGTGACACACAGCTCTGAACTAAGATGGTCTTGAGCATAGCCAAGCACACTGGCCCTGCTCTTTGCTGGGAGGCCTGACTGGCCACGGGAGGCCTCACCGGTGGCACATCTGCTTGACCTTGGACAGGGTTGAAGGGGCGGATGGGTGGGGCAGGGAGAGGTGGGGAGAGCAGGTGTCCCAGGAAATTCAGAAACCTGCAAAGTGTCTCTTGAAGGTGCTGCTGACCCATCCCCCTGTGTCCCCTCTCTGTCCTCGTGAGATCCCAGGCAGCTACCATGGCATCATGTCCCCTTAGCAGAAAGGCCTCACATGGGAGTGTGCTGCTTATTTCTTTGGGGAGGGTTGGTATCTCTTTAAATAAAACTTTCATGCCGGGTGGTGGTGGCGCATGCCTGTAATCCCAGCACTTGGGAGGCAGAGGCAGGCAGATTTCTGAGTTCGAGGCCAGCCTGGTCTACAGAGTGAGTTCCAGGACAGCCAGGGCTATACAGAGAAACCCTGTCTTGAAAAAACCAAATAAAAACAAAAAAACAAAAAACCTTTCAGAGTAAAGGAGCAACTTTTCCCCCTGTTCTGCCCTCTGCCCATGGCAGTCTCTGCTGTCTCAAGCATACAGGGGACAGTGTAGCCTCAGGAGGATTCCCACTTAGCACCTGCACCCCGGAGACCATTCTCCTGTAGGTCGATCAGACACTTGCCTGATGTGCAGCTAAGGGTCCTAGACCGTGAAGGCTTGAGGGTCCTGACGTGTTGCAGAGAGAGGTTCTGTCACATCAGAGGTGAACGTCGCAAACAGTAGTGAGAACCAGTGGGGAGATGTGGCCCGCACCCTTGGCTTATTTTTGAGTCCTCATAGATCGTCATAGCAAAGTCAGAGGCTCTCGGCACTCACCCTGCGGCTGTGCTCCCCAGCCTGCCCTGTCTTCTACCCCAGAGTCGTCCCATTGCCATCAGCAGGCAGGGCACGGGGCACGGCGCTTCACATGCCCGGCCATGGTGGTGGAAATCAGTGCCATGAAGAGCACCAGGAGTTTCCTGACGGCCATTGCCCCCCAGAAGCCTGCCAGTCAGCATGGGATGGGTCTGCCCAAAACGGAGGTCCCCTGTGGCTCTGCCCTTTGCCCCGCCCTCCTCTTCCATGCTGTGTTGGGTATATGACACAGAGGTGACACGGGGCACCGCCTTTCTCACTGCATCTCCCTCTGGAGGGAAAAGGCCTTCAGTGTCGGAGCTACTCATTACATGTCTGCAACAAGACACAGCCACAAATGTCCATGCAGCCAGACTTACATGTCAGAGTTTGCTAAGGCTCCTCCAGCCAAGCAGGGAGCAGGTCCTCAGTCCTCTGTCCCCGTCCGGGACAGTGCCCAGCTGCCAGGCCTGCTGTGACTGCTGCCTCCCCCACAGTAGTCCTCGCTGCTGTCATGGCCCTCTGTCCCCCTCCCCTCCCTCCCTCTCCCTCTTTCATGGGTCCCTCCCCCTGTCGCTCCCCTCCTGTGAGGACCAGTGAGACAAGTTCCCTCACTGCCTCCAGAGCTCACCGATTGAGCCCGTGTCATCAGGGATGACCCCCGCCTGGGATCAGAGGTGCGTGCCACCGTGCCTGGCTTCTGCATGGCTTCTGAGAATCCGAGTCCCTTTGGCCCGCTCCTCTGTCCTTAAAGTCCAGCTCCACTTAGTAGTCTTACTATGGAAGGGGAGGCCTGGCCGCCGTTCCTGCAGGTGCTGCGCTGGTGGTCCATGTTGTACTGTGTTGCTGTGGCTGTCGCAGTAGTTCATCTGCTGAGCCTCTTAGAATACAGCAATCCCATTTCTTCTTCTCATATAATTTACCAATCAGCCCTTGGTTTTCTGAGTTTACTTCTAAAACTGTGGCTATACTTGTTAAATCCCTTAAGCGTTTCCCTGCATCCCAGGCAGACTGATGTCACCGCATCCTGCAGATCCTCCCTGGCAGGCGAGTCCCTGGGCCTGGCTTCCCGGACACCATCTTCCCTTTTCTCACCGCTCACGTGTTCCCTAGAGCAGTTTTCTTCCCAAGAAGGCACAGGAGGTCAAGTTTGAGATCTTGGGTGTCTAAAAGCGCCGTGCAGTTTGAGCACTGCCGGAGGGGTCCAGGCTGGTCGTGATGTCACCTCAGGAGTTGCTCCTGTGTCGTTTCCTCAGTGCCCAGGGTCCCTGTCTGTCATCTGCATTGTGTAAGTGTGAGGCTAAGAAGCTGATTGGACCCTGTGCAGATCCAGGAGAGCTTGTCGGGGATACTGCGAATCCTGCTCCAGGGCAGAAACCCCAGAGCTGCAGCTCCTGACCGTCCCTGTGCAGTCACTGTGTCTCCAGAAACTAATCTGGCCGCTTCCTGTTTGGGTGTGGAAGGCCAAGTGGGCCACAGGGCAGGATCTTACCCTTTGGGATGAAGGCTTCCTCTAGGAAGATGGCCCAGTGGGTAGAACCCTTGTGTGCAAGCACAGGGACCCGAGTTCCGGTCCCCAGCATCACATCGAGCCCAGGAGTGCTGGCGCACACCCGTGATTGGGGTGCGGAGACAGATGGGCCCTCGGGACTCACCGGCCAGCCAGCCTAGCTGGACCTGTGAGTTCCTGGTCCAGTCCATCTGCAGAGCGAGGAAGCAGACCTCATGTAGGCCTTTTGTCTCCTGGGGCATATCCCAGTCCATGAACCTGTGTGTGTGCGCACTCATGCTCACACTGAGTGAAGACTTCCGTTCAGGGCCCTCCCAACTCCTAGCATGCCTTCTGTGCAGGGCCACGCCTCACACGTTAACACGTGTGAGCAGCCCCCCTACCAGGCCCTGTGTGTGAGGGCACACCTCAGTGTGGTGTGCTGTGTCTTACGGTCTACTTCTTGTTTGTCCTGAGACCCAGCTCGGCCTGCAGCTCTGACCTGCTGTGGGAAGCGAGGGCGAGGAAGCTCCGAGTGGAGGTTCTGGGCCAGAGAAGGGCCGCGCCTTCCTGCGCTCCCTTGCCGTCTTCAAGGATTTCAGGGACCATGTCTAAATACGGGTGCTTCTGGGACACAGGGCAGGGCTGCTTCAACAGCCTGTGGAACGGCTTTGATATGCAGAAGGGTGTGACTCTGGAAATGTTGAATGATGAAAGTCCTGAGAAGCCACCACATGAGCGAGTGGTTCAGGGGGCGTTCCTGCTACACGGGGAAGGGGCAGCTGCTGCGGACAGAGCCCAGACCCCGAGCCTAGGCCTGAAGTTTTCCCAAGGATGCGGAGGATGCTGGACTACTCAGACTGCAGTCATCCTAGGTTTACCCTGCTGGTCAGGGCAGAGAGTGCAGCTCTGCAGGACCCACAGAAGCTTTGTTTAGGAATGTTCTGGACTGCTTTTAGAGCCCCGCCCTCACCTCCATCATAGTCACTGTGTGGGTGAGCAGCCTTCGGTACTGCTTGCGGACAGCCGCAGGGAGGAAGACCAGGATTTGTAAACAGCTCTTTTCTTGAGCTGCCAAAAAGGAAGCGCGTCGGGTGGAGAGGATGTGGCTGCCATCCTGTCCAGAGCTAAGATCCAAACAGGGAGACCACAGCGCTCCTTCCCGTAGTCGAGTTCATTTTGCTTGGTCTGTTCCCTGGACCCCAAAATCTCCAGGTCAGAGAAAGACGATGGAGAAGCCGGGGGTGTGCCGTGTCCTCGCCCACTCCTGGGGTTCTGAGGGAGTGGGATGCTGGCGGGATCACCGCTGCGGTCCTGAAAGGGGATGAAGGACAGCCGGCCCTTAGTGCAGTAGGAGGTGGCTGGCGCCTGTGGGGTTGCTGGGCCAGTGTGCCCGCCCGATGCTGCTTCCCAGCTTCCTCACGCCAGAAGCCTCCCTCTGGAGGGGGGCCAAGGGCTGCCCAACTGTTGCTTCCAGTCTCTCGCTGACCTGGCTTGTCGCTTGCTCTTGGACGCTAACAGGATTCCCTTGTCTGAGCCCCCTTTCTCCTCACTTTTCCACATAATTTCCTGTCAGTCCTCCTGTTATCATCAAGTACAACAAGGCTAGCTTGGTTTTAGAAATGGGAGGAGCAGAGGGGTCCAGGCGTCATGGTGGGCAGGGTCGGCGTGTGCTTCAGGCTCTCTGTCTGTCTGGCCTGCACCTTGTTTGTCAGTGACAGAACAGCTCCGGGGTCAGCTCACAGATGCCTCACACGCTCCGTTTCCTGTTAGCTCACTTAACTGCCCAGGATGCAGCGGAAGTTCACATGCCCCATGTCTTGAAACATACGTGTCGTGGAAGTTCTCAGAAAGCTTCTCTCAGTATCACTTCAGACTGCATCCGAGCGAGTGGCCCGAGCGAGTGGCCCATTGCATTCAGTGAATGGTCCTCCTGGTTCGTTTTTTCTGTTGCAAATGACGGGATTTGCCTTCCTTTTCAAGGGTGAAGAGTATTCCGATTTCTGATTTCTTTTCCTGCTCCGCAGTTAATGGACCTCCGATCCTGGGTCTTGGCTGCTGTAACACCGCCCCACGTGTGGGCGCTCAGCACTCTCGGGTCATTGCCTTGGGTACATGTTTATACACAGTAGTGGTGTTGCTGGATCGTGGGGCACCCATGTTGCGCTCTGTGTGTCTGCTTTCCCAACAGCGACACCTAGGGCGTCCCTTCCGACCGGAACAGCTCCCACCTTTCATCTTTTTTGCAGTGATTGTTCTGACAGACACGCAGTAATGTCTAGTAGGTTTGAGTTTGTATTTCCTCAAGACTTAGTGACACAGGACATTTTCCATCAACCCACTGACCGTTTGTATGTCTTGTATAAAACAGCCTGGCGTCCCAGCTTCGGGGGGGGGTGGGGAGGTAGACGCGGGTGGGCAGGAGTTCAGGTCATTCTGGGCCGTGGGAGGCTGTGTCTATAAAGACGCATTTTCGTGACCTTTGCCCATCTTTAGACCGGGCTGTTTCCTTGCCTTCTGCCACCTCCGTGTGTTTAGATGTTAGCGTCGTCTCGGGCGCAGCCTATGGGTGCTTTCTCCCTCGCTCGGGGTCCTTCTCTGCGGGTTGTTTCCAGTCCTCTCAGGGGCCGGCCACACCCCTTGGGTTGTTAGGAACACCCCTGCCCCCTTGTGTCCATTCTTCCTGTAAAAGCCCTGACCTGGGAGCACCGTGGCTGCCCTTGTTCTGAGTGCTATGGTCACCGGCCAGCTGGGGGCAGTGCTCACCACTCTGCAGTGTCTGCAGTCACCGCGGAGAGCAGTTCTTGCTGAGCCCTGAGCCCTGCCCTCAGCACTCTCGGAGCATCTGCCTTCTGTGCCACTGTAAACAGGGCGCACATATTTCAGTGAGGAACTCTCAGCTCTCTGTGCGCATGTCGGGGCATGCGGGACCAGCTTTCCTCTCTTCACTGTGTTACTGGCTGTGCGGTATTTCGTTTTGTGAGTGGCTGGACCGGCATCCCCTCTGCTCTCCTACAATGGGCTTGGGCTTGTAGACCCTCTGCTAGTGAAGCAGTCCTGTATAAGTAAGTGTGTGCTTCTGTGCACACGTACAAATGGTTCTGTTGGACGGTTGCCTGCAAGTGGAGTGGCTGGCTCAATGTGATCCTATTTTTGGTTTTGATAAATACTGCAACTCGTCTTCCCAAAGGACCTACTAACTTAGACGTACACCCGTTGTCTTAGTTAGGGTTTTACTGCTGTGAGCAGGCACTATGTCATGGCAACTGTTATAAAGATGACATTTAATTGGGGCTGACTTACAGGTTCAGAGGTTCAGTTCATTATCATCAAGGCAGGAATATGGCAGCATCCAGGCAGGCATGGTGCAGGAGGGGCTGAGTTCTACATCTTCATCTGAAGGCTGCTAGCAGAATACTGGCTTCCAGACAGTTAGAATGAGGGTCTTAAAGCCCATGCCCAGTGCCACACCCACTCCAACAAGGCCACACCCACTCCAACAAGGCCATACCTCCTAACAGTGCCACTCCCTGGGGCTAGCATATTCAAACCACCACAGCAGTGGTGTGTTACCTTCACAAACCTTGATAATCTCATCCTTCTGTATTGATCACAGGCAGAAAATCAGGCATAACAGGTATACCTTGTCTTCTTTTTGGCTGTATCAACTTTCTACCTTTAAGGACTAGCTCATAAAGAGGCTAAGGAGACAATTCAGGTCAGTAAGATGTTTGGCTGTGCAATCATGAGGCCCTGTATTCAGTCTCCAGCACCTACATTGAAAGCTGGGTATGGTGACAAGCCTTATGGTCCCTGTGGGAGGATTGACAGGCAGTTCACGGGGGCTTCTGACCAGCGCATCTAGCAGACATGGAAGGTTGGCCTCTGTGGCTCCCTCCATGGATTTCTCAGAAAGCCAACTGTGATTGTCCATGTGACCGCAGTACTTGGGAGGTTGAGGTAGGACTGTGAGCTTGAGGCCAGCCTGGATGCATAATGAGAACCTGCCACCCTCTACCCTACCCCACACACAGAGCAAAGGGGAAACAAACGTCAGTTTGACAGTTAGCTGGTGAGGTCTCCCCTTGCTCTGTAGGGCTGGGTTGACCCGTGAGGTAGGAGGGCTTCTTTCCTGTCCCTTCACTCACCTCTAGGATGTTTGTGGGGCAGTGGGGTGGCTGAGCAGAGACAGTGCTCGCTCTCAAGCCCCAGGAGGAAGGAGAGAAGCGTCCCCACAAGTTGTTCTCTGACCTCCCCAGATGGGCTGTGGCCTGCTACCCCAGCCTCCAGCTCCATTACAGATGTTTCAGAGCTTCAGGAGAAGATGGCGTGAAGCCCGTTGCCCGCCCGCCCGTCCGCTGTCCTGACCGTCGCCTCTTAGAGGTTCTTGCTGAACAAACCCTGCAGTGTTTACCATTTCGGGTGTTTGGGGACTTGTTATGGTCTCTTCTCCGCCTTATCCTGAGCGGGGTGGTAGGGTAATGGACTGCTCTGGTTGTGCTGTAGTCACCACGGAGCTCATTTCCAGAATGTTCCTGTAGCCGTGCTGCTGCAAGCCAGCACCCAGGCTTGACGGCTCTGCACCTAGATGGGTTCACTGTGGAGTCCCAAATGAAGATCGAATCCGATGGTGCTCCGCGGTTAAGAACATCTGTTGCTCTTGCAGAGAACCTGTGTTCAGTCCCCAGACACACATGGCACCTCACAACCACCCCGACTTCAGTTCCACGGAACTCGATACTCTGAGTAGGCACCAGACAGGGCCTTCGTGGATCCACGCAGGCAAACACCATACACATAAAAACAACCCTGAACAACCAGGGTGATGATCTGCTGATGCGCGAGAAGGCAGCACTGACTCATCCAATTAGCACGGCACTGAAAGACGGGGCCCTTGGACGGGCCTCAGACACTGACGTGAAGATTCCAGCATCGGGTTGTGAGTAGACACAGCCACACAGCCTGTCCCAGCCGGTTCTCACAGGTGGCAACAGATAAGGTCACTTCTAGAACGAGAGCCGCTTACTATAGAAGCTGTAGCAGTCATGTGCTTAAGTCATTGGGCATGAAAGCTGGTTATCCTTATAGCTCAGAAAATGCATTTTAATTAAACACCTATTCCCGATAACACTTTAAAAAGAAAAAATCGGAATATAGCTCAGTGACAGCTTGACTGTCACCTGATCCCTTAGGCTTGATCCCTAAAAACCATAAAAAATTAAATGTTAGAGACAGGGTACACACCTCCAGCCACCAGTGCTGGCGGGTCAGAGACAACCAAGGTGGCCTCTAATTCCGTTAAAGTCGGAATTAGGGCTTTGCAGGTTGAACGGGCTAACGCGGTTTCCCTGTTACGGTGTTTCTCCTGGGGATCAGACCCGCAAGCTCTAGATTTTGTCAGCGTACAGAAAACACCCATGGATAGGATAGACTGGTTTACCAGTGTCCACCAGAGACTGACCAGGAACCTCTCAGGGAAAGTGCTGTGTGTCAGCTGGATACATCCACACGTGCTCCCGGGGTCGGTAGCCACCTCTCATTGCTCATGCTTAACACGGCGTGACTGCTGTGCAAACAGGCCTTTCTTTCCGTTGTTTTGTTTTCTTTTGCTTTTGAGACAGAGCTCTATGCAGCCCTGGCTATCCTGAAACTTACCATATAGACCAAGCTGGCTTCGAACTCAGAAATCCACCTGCCCCTGCAGTATTGGGATCAAAGGCGTGCGTCAGTATGCTTGGCCTTACGCCATCTGCCATCAGATTTTAGACTGTCATTTGGGTTGCAACAGTAGGAGAAGGGGCTGTGCGTGTTCAGTGGGGATGCGTGCTCAGTAGGGGTGCGTCTTCAGGCCTGTCTCGGCCACAGCATTGAGTCTGTTACTGAGATCCACTCTTCCCTGAGGCCAGCGGTGTTTTTGAAGGAAGGGGACACAGTCCAGTTTGTGTCTCAGCTCTGTGTGTCCACGTGTGTTTTTGACAGTTCCAGGTGCTGCTTTGGCCTGTGGTCTGTACTGAGGTAGCTACTGGCTTCACTCGTCAGAACCCATGCCTGGCTGGGTGCTTTGGTTTTGTGCTGTCTGGGTGACATCTCGGTTGGTTGGGTGTACCGCCCAGGTGAGCCAGCAGGGGTGGAACTGGCCCCTGGGTGGCAGTGTGGCCTTCACACAGGCTTGCGTCTACTCAGGCAGTGTGCGCCCGCTGTCCACATGAGGAGGAGTCTGCGGAAGCCTCTGGCTTGGTTATTTACCACACCGTTAGCCAGCCGTCCTGACCTCACTATGACTTCGGCCTTTAAAATCTCTCCTTCTCTCCTTTCAGCATGTGGAGAGGGCCAAACGTGAACTGCGTAGACAGCACCGGCTACACGCCACTGCACCACGCCGCTCTGAATGGCCACAGGTGAGTACCAGGGGCTCCTCCCTGCCCACCCTGTGCAGGCCAGCTCCGGTGGCTGCCTCCTATGAGGCTGGCTCAGCAGGGCACTGAGCAGAGAGAAGCAGACTGCCCAGCGTGTGCAGATACCAAGTCCCTCTTCAGCGAATGGCGATGCTCCGTTTCTACCCCCAGCCCCAGAGAGTCTTTACACAGAAGTGAGTTCCACCTTCTCTCCTGGAGGTCCTTCTTGTGGAGGGCTCCAGCATCATGCCATGGTGGGACTGTGCCGAGCCACTCAGGACGGCAGAGCTCACAGACACGGGCCCCGCACGGCGTCCACCCCTGATGAGCACGGGGGCTGGAGGGCTCCTGAGAGGCTCGTCCTCTGAAGTCTGAGGAGGCCAGCAGAACTGGAGTGGGAAGTAGCTGTGAGGGGTTCCTGGAGAAGCTGGGCTCCGGGGAGCCCCTCATTTTATGTTGTAATGAGCAAGAACGCGCCCACCCCACCCGCCGCACAGGACTCGGTTACTCGTCCAGGTTGTGGCCACGCTAATCAACGCAGTCAAGCAGGGGGTTCACCATGAGTGGTTGCTCCTGCATAGAGCTTTTCTCAAGTTGAAATGTCAACACAGTGTCTTTTCCAAAACAACCTTAAAGGTAAACCCCAGGGCCAGGACGATGGCTCCGCAGATAAGGCACTTGCTGTGCTCCAGATGACCTGAGTTTGATCCCTCAGACCCATGTGGTAGACATAGAGAAATGACTTCCAAAGACCATCTGCTGATGTCCTCATGCGTGCACATGCATGCACATAAAGTAAAACACGAAATACCCAGAGCCCCTCTCAGGTCGTCGGCAAGGTCGATTAATGTGAACCCTCAACTCCAAGTTTGCTAGGCAGGCTCCTCTCCAGGGCCTGTCTGTGTTCCCAGGGCGGGTTTCCATTGGCCTGTGTGCCCGAGGATGCTTACATGTGTGTGTCCTCTTCCTTAGCAGCGTCAGGGGGAAAGTCAGAGCAGCCTCTTCAGAGCTTTGAGCCAGCCCTCTGTGTGTCTGACTTGCGTTTGTGACATTGATTTTGCTGTGTCCTCTTTCGCCTCCCACACCCCAAGGCGCTGGGATAGGGTGGTGAGGGGACATCGCCTGCCTTGTAACTGCTTGTGTAAATTCCGACCCTGTGTGCTACTTAGTTAGCATCACAAAGTAGACAAGGAGTCCAGATATTTTCAAAGCAACAGGACACAGATGGATTATCAAGAAAGGGGAGGTGACTCAGCCACCTAGCGGCCACACGCTAGCCGTGGGCTCCGGAAGGAGAAACCCTGGCGATGACCTCATTGGAGGCTGGCCAAGAGGGGGCAGAAGGCGATTTGCGGGACCGGTAGAAAGACCTAGACACTCAAGGATGGTGTTTGCCTTCTAGGGACGTGGTCGAGGTCCTTCTGAGGAACGACGCGCTGACCAACGTCGCTGACTCGAAAGGCTGCTACCCGCTGCACTTGGCAGCGTGGAAAGGGGACGCCCAGATAGTCCGCCTGCTCATCCACCAAGGGCCCTCGCACACCAAAGTCAACGAACAGGTCGGGAGACAGTGCCCCCTCCGCCCCGGCCTCATGCACTCAGGGTGTGCCTCGATAGAGTTCCTCCACCCATAGACATGACCCTCCCTGTCAGGAGGAGTGGGGCCATGTTCTGGAGGCTGCATTTTGTTTGTTTTTTGTTTTCAAGACACAGTTTCTCTGTGCCACCCGGCTGTCCTGGAACTCATTTTATAGACCAGGCTGGCCTTGAACCCAAGAGATCTGCCTGACTCTGACTCTGCCTCCCAAGTGCTGGGGTTAAAGGTGTGCACCACCTTGCCCAGCCAGAGGATACATTTTTGTGCAGTTGACTCATGCAGATTTGTACTAAAATTTCTCACACACACACACACACACACACACACACACGCACACACGCGCGCACACACACACACACACAGATTCACAGTATAAAAGTTGATGCAAATCTTTTGGAATTATGTAGATTAGTTTCAAACCGGAGAGATTACATAATTATAATTTCTGCTTATGCCATCAGCACGCAGAGCGCAGCCTTCCCGGCATTAGTCAGTGCTGTGTGAGCACTCCTGCTACTTTACAGCCATCACAGCGCACAGAACTGAAAGTGTTTGTGCTGATGCCGGGAAAAAACCATATGGATGCAGGTCAGAGCGGCCCGGTGGTACAGAGATCATTTCCCGTGTCCTCTGACGCCACACTGAGGGCAAACGTGCTGAAAGAAAGAGAGAGAAAAGAACCAACCAAACCCTCACCAGGCCTCTGTGCCTCGGCGCTCTTGGGACAACTTCTCTGTTCCCTCGAGACATGCTCAGTGACAGGGGCTCCCGTGGCGCCCACATCTGGACTTTGGTCCTCTGCTCTGGCTGCACTAGGAGGCTCCTGAGTGAGCGCAGGGCTGTCCTCCTCAGAACACAGACCCAGGGGCTGTTCCTCTCTGTAGAATAGATGGGGTTCATCCTCAGAACTAGGACAGCGCCCAGCAAGTGGATTAAGAGGGAAACCTCCCGGGTTCCAGAGACCCCCGCTTGGAGTCTGGGTGTAGGTAGTGGCCGGGCAGTCCCGCATTCCTTCCCTGGTGGGCTTCTAGGTAGGTAAGCAGCAGGTGTGCAGACCGTAGGAGCGGATGCCTGTGTGGCGGGTGGCGGTGGTCTTAGACTGGCCTTCTTAGAGCCTAAGTGTGGTTCTCCTGATTGAAAGAAGCACACAGAGAAGCTTGCTTGTCACTAATCCTCTGCAGTGTCGGAAAATGGCCACCCGCTGAACCGCTCACGTCAGCCATTTTCAGCCCTCATGTCTAACCCTGTCTTCGCCCACCTTTGCCTTGAAACATGGCTGCTTGTGGTTTTGAGCCACTTGGGTGTGCTAGCTTGTCTCGTTCACAGCTGCCTCCGGCCTGGAGTAGCCCAGGATAGGAGGGGGGCGGCCCAGTGCTTGAATGTTGCAGGCAGCGGCTGGGCAGGATGTCCAGAGAGCCCGGAGAGCACCATGCTGACTTGGGCTGGTGGCTCCGGTGGACGTGTGACTGCTGTGAGCCTCCCTGGAGCTGCTCCCGCTAACTCCCGCCACCGCCCGCTGCCTGAGCTCACATCTGGGCTGTCCCAGCCCCGGGCCCAGGGCCAGTATTGCTGTGAGGTATCCCATCCGCTTTGTCACCACTTTGTCTTCTCTCCTTTTTGTAGAATGCTCTTGAGATCAAAGAACTCAAAAAGTACGGCCCCTTTGACCCTTATGTCAATGCCAAGGTGTGTACATCACGGCCAGGACCCCCACGGCGTCCTGTGTCTGTCCATGCTGCCCCTCCGCTGTGGGCCTCTGTCCTTCCTTCTCCCTGGGCCCCTCTTCATCACCTCGAGCTGCCTGCTTCGCCCGCTTCAGCCCATCTGCTTCTGGCTTGTCTAGGGAAACCGCAACACCGTGTAAAACCATGCAATCCTGGAAAGGGTGGGAGCATCTGAAGCAGCAGGAGTAGGAAGCAGAGCCACACTGTAGGTCTACTATGTGCATCAGCCTACTGTGTGCTTGTGACTTTACAGTCCCAGGGACTCCACAGAGGGCCATCAAACACGACAGCCGACTTTTCAATAAGCACAGGAAGTGATTAAGGCGTGCCGCTTGGAATCAAAGCCTTCTCCTTTTCCTCTGCTCTCCGGGTTTCTTTGGAAGTGGAGTCTTGAGTTTCCGGTTTCCGTAGCTATGGTGGTGGTGTGGGGGACAGGACACGGGTGGCCGCACGCTGTCCTCTCTGAAGCGGCTTTGGTTGTGGCCCTCTCTGCGGGGTGCTGCCTGGCCAGTCCAGGCTCCAGCATCTCTTCTCTCTGCTTTGTTGGCCCTGAAGGGCTCAGAAACCGGAGCCGCAGAGCCGCAGAGCACCGGTCTGGGGATCCTGGTGATGGGCCTGGCCGGCCACTGTCTCACCTGCAGGCACCGCCATAAAGAGGCGGGGCTTAGGAGCTGGTGGGTGTGGCTTCTTGATATCTGAGTTTTACTTGATGAAGTTTACGTTGACGTGCAATGCATGCTTTTTTTCTTTGTCTCTGTTGTTTTGAAGTCGTGTTCATAAAGGGAAAGTTTTTGGCAGGTAACAGTGTGTTCTGTTGACCTGAAATACCTGTGCTGTTCCGAGAAGGCACCGTGTGGTTTCCAGGGCAGCTGGGTGTGTCAGAGCAGCTGTGTGCGTAGGCTTTGGTGGGGCCAGAGGTGGCTGTCTCCACCTGTGGTTAAATTGGTTTTTAACGCTTGGACTAAAGGCTGGGCCTTTAGTTCTTGAACGTGCTCTTCCTGTCTTTGATTTCAAGGGCCGAGAAGTAAGAGTCCAGGTCAGGGGACACTCCTGCCTGCTGCTGTGCTGTGCCTGCGCCCCTTGAGTGGCACAGACGGCACCGAGGGCCAGACTGTGTCCACTGAGGATGTGGGCCCTTCTGGATCCACTTGGTCTCCTAGGCACAGGTTTTGTCCTGAGTGGTGTTTGACTAGGCCTGGCTCATAGCTAGAATTGCTTTACTAAAGTGTGTGTGTGTGTGTGTGTGTGTGTGTGTGTGTATGTGTGGTGCGAGCTTAGAAGTCTCAGGCATGTGGGGAGCACCTGGATCTCCCAAGCACCGGCAGCTAGTGAGGAGCTTTCCGTTGGAAGGGAACGCCAGCTTGCACAGCCGAGGCTGTGCACTGCAGTGGACTCTTCCTGACACAGCCGGAACATTCCACCCTCGGCCTTCCTCTCCGTCTGCAGCTGTCAGCATGGCTGGCCACATAGTTGAGATCAAGCTGCCGATGACTTGGCTCTAAGAACTTAGGTTTAGTATTTTAATCAGCTTTGCAATGGAAATCAGAGAGCAGAGACATTCCCTTATAAAGCTGACCACTGGGGGCTCACCTGCAACCCTGGCCCACAGCTGAGGCAGAAGTCCTGTAAGTCTGAGGCTAGCCTGGGCTCCCGGGTGAGTGCAGGCCAGCCAGGGATTATCATAGGACCTTGACTGAAAACAGCGAGGAGACCTGAGTGATACAGTCACTAAATTCAGAAAATTGAAGACTGACTGTGCGTGTTTCCTAATGCACGGCCCGGGTGTGTGTTTGCCGCCTGTCCCAAGGCAGGTAGCCGTTCGTTTATTTATTTATTTATTTATTTTATTTTTTTGGTTTTTTCGAGACAGGGTTTTTCTGTGTAGTCCTGGCTGTCCTGGAACTCACTCTGTAGACCAGGCTGGCCTTGAACTCAGAAATCCGCCTGCCTCTGCCTCCCAAGTGCTGGGATTAAAGGCGTGTGCCACCACCACCCGGCTCTTTCTTTTTGTAAAAAAGAAAAAATTACTTATTTTATGTATATGAGTATGCTGTTGCTGTCTTCAGACGCACCAGAAGAGGGCATCAGATCCCATTACAGATGGTTGTGAGCCCCCATGTGGTTGCTGGGATTTGAACTCAGGCCCTCTGGAAGAGCAGTCGGTGCTCTAACCGCTGAGCCATCCTCCAGCCCAGTCTCTCATTTCCTTCCCTTTGTCTTTCCCCTTCCTCCTCCTTCCCTCCCTCCTTCCCACCTCCCCTCCCACACACCTGTCATGACACTGTTGCCCTCGTGGTTAGAACAGGCTACACGCATAGGGGTGGGAATGCCATAGAAGTGACACCTTCTGAGCATGTGGCTGTCTCCTTGACGACAGTGGTTTCCTTCTTTAGGGGGATGGGACTGAAGGTGCATGTCAGGAGTGTCTTGAATCCGCCAGGCAAACATCTGTGCCAAATAAAATACCTCAGCTCTTGTTTTGAGGCAAGTTCCAACTGTGAAGTCCAGGCTGGCCTTGAACTCACAAACTCGCCATCCCCCATCCTCCTGCCTCAGACTTTTGACTGCTGGGATTATCGGTGTGCCCTGCCATGCGCTCTTAGACTCTTTAACAGCTTTCCAGGCGAGGCTGAAGGTAGGCGAGTTGCCGATTATGTTTAGGCCCGACAGTTCCTGAGTGAGTCTGAGATGCCCTGGTCTGAGCCGGGGTCCTGCCTGGAAGAGCCCTCACTCTGTTACCTGAACAGATGGCCCTTCCGTTTTAGCTCTGTTTTTCCTGATAACAAATGAACCAATTGCTGCCCCGCACCTGCTCCTGGGCTGCTGGTTGCAGTTTCTCCTGTTGGACCAGCATGCCTTTCTACACGGCGCACCGCGGGAGGGCGCTGATCTTTTCCTCCATATCCCGGGGTTAGTCTTCTCTTTGCTGGCATCTTAACTTCGGACACACGGTTTTGCTGTTCTTCCTGCTCACAATTCTAGAACCTGCCCCACAGTGCAAAGAGCTACAGCTCTGGCTTCTTAACAATTTTTTTTTTTTTTTTTGGTTTTTGGTTTTTGGTTTTTGGTTTTTGGTTTTTGGTTTTTTCGAGACAGGGTTTCTCTGTGTAGCCCTGGCTGTCCTGGAACTCACTCTGTAGACCAGGCTGGCCTCGAACTCAGAAATCCGCCTGCCTCTGCCTCCCAAGTGCTGGGATTAAAGGCGTGCGCCACCACCGCCCGCAGCTTTGGCTTCTTAACACGGGCCTCTGCCCACAGGGCGTGCCTCGGCAGTCTAAGAGAAGATGGCCGTGGACATATTTCCGTATGATTTTTTCTGCTCACTGGTGAATTTGCATTTGTGCATCCCATCTATGAAGTTCAGTGGAGTCTGCAGAGAGGAATAGTCTGTTTTTCTTAGACTCGCTGAGTGTAGCTGGGAAAGTTTACCCTGGGCGAGTAGGGATGGAAGGTTCGTGAAAGGCTTTTGTATCATGTTCAAGGCTGGCCTGGACCACGTGGCCCTTCCCTCAGCTCAGAGGCTCAGGAAGCTCCGTTACTACAGCATTGTTCAGAAGGGAGGAAGGGAGGGATACCCGGAGCTGGTCATCACCTCTGTGCCTCTCTGTGGTTTCACTGTCCCTCCTGAGGGCCCATGAATCAGAGGACTCCTTAACCAGACAGCTGTCAGCCCCAAGAGGAAACCAGAGAGTGTGTGGTGGCCATGGTGATGTGGTCACCACAGACAACCCAGAAAGCTAGCCACCAGCCCATGTCTGGCAAAATCACCCTCGGATGCTTGCGCTCTGTTCCAGAGGCGTGGTCAGATAAGTGTTGACCAACAGGCAGGTCATGCGCCAGGCTGACCACGGTGGCCCCTAGCAGGACTACTTAGGGACAGCTGTCTTCATCTAGTAAGAGCCAACGGGCCAGTGAAAACAAACAAACTAAGCACGCTCCCTGGATCTTTCTGCTTCGTTGTTTTGCTGGATGCCCTAGGGACTAAACCCAGGGCCTCGTGTGCTAGCATGCGTTCTGCTGTGAGCCGTGAGCTGTACTTCCAGGATGTGCTGTCTCCCCTCTCTGCCTTCCTCGATGGACAGTTTAGTCATGGCAGCTTTCTGACCTTTCAGTCCCTGAGCCCTACGTTTTACAGAGCCTAGGAGAGAGGGCTCTGGGTGCCTGGAGGCACGGAGGCTGTAGGGTTTGCTTCCTAGTCAGCAAGTTTGGGTGGAGTTTGAACGAGAGTCAGCTGACTTCTGGCCCCACTTGTCATGCACAGGTAGAGGTGGAAAACTCAGGGACTCCTTGTAACCAACTCTCCAGAAGGCCCCTGCCAGCTCAGTTGACAGAGCTGTTTTTGGCTCAAGGACAGGAGGTGACAGCCCTGAGTTTGCTCAGGGGCGTGGGTCCTAGAGTGGTAGGAGGTGGGTGTGGCCACTGGGCACAGGCACCCCACACACTTGCTTTCCGTGCAGAGTTCGCCCTTCCTCCAGGCTCCGGGTTCCTTCTCTGGGCCTGCGTGTTGCCGGAGGCCGCCCGGGGCTGCGTCCTGTGGCTACTCTGGCTGGCTGTGCTGGCACTCTGGTCCCTTCATCTGGACCCTGTTTATTTGTGTGCGTTTATCTCCACACATCTACACACACACACACACACACACACACACACACACACGCGCACACGCACACGCACACGCACACACACACACCCCTGCTGCCTCTTCTTCTGTTCTTGTTTAGGTTTTAAACATTCTTCGCTGTCGCTGGCCGCTTGGGGCCTTGGTCTCAGCAGCTCTGAATCTTTCTCGCCCGTTTTGGTGTAGCTGGGAAGCAAACAAACAAAATGAAAACAACATAGTGTAGTCAGAAGCAGATGGGACTGATGCACGTGCGGGGACTCCTCATCCGCTCCTTTTAATGTCACTAACAGTTAGACCAACTGTAGACATAGTTAAGTGTTAACTTGTGCCCGCTGGAAGGCGCACAGCATTGACCAGGACGGGTGGGTGCTCTTAAGCCGTGTCTTCCCAAAGGATGGGGGCTGCCTGGGTGAACCGAGGAGGCCCCTGATACTGTGCTCTGTAGAGCGTGTCTGCTTCCGTCGCATGCTGCCAGCCTCCGTAGAGAACGTAACTGAAGTGGCTCACACACCCTGACAGCTGGAGAGCAGAGTTCTCTGAGTCCACCCCAGACCTGTGTCCTTGAGACTAAATTGGCATCGGGGCCCTCAGTCTGAGTCAGATGGAGGGAATGTTTTGCCCCTCTCACACCAAGCATCCCAGTACTGTCCCTTTCTTACGTGAGAAGGCCTCCCCCTGTGCCCGCTGTCTTAAGCAGTGGCCCATGCTCCCCTCTGCGGTAAGCACGGGACAGGACAGGGTCTCCGTTTCCCCCCTCAGGCCTGAGCCTGTGCCTTCTTCCCCGGGATTGGCTGGTGGCTGCTACCTTGAGTGGTTTGCGGTGCTCTGCTCTGTCGCTCTCCTTACTGGCTGATTGATTTGCATGCAGGAAGCTACACAGATGGCGACCAAACCCAGAATCAGGACCACAGGGCTGAACAAAGAGATGCCTGGAAAACCAGCTGAAATTTACAGTGAAAAAAATATCAGTGATACGGTGTCCATGCATACTGGGGCTTCCACCGTGGCCCCTCCTCCTTCTCCCTCAGTGTGGAGACACGCCCACCTGGGGCCAGGCCAGGCCAGCAGGAGCAGTCAGGCCGATTGTTGGGGGCTGCACCAGCATTTTGGCTATATGAGTTTCCAAGTATTGCTGCTATTTTTTCACTTAAATTTCAGTGGTTCTATGGGTGACTATCAGCCCCCTAGCCCTTTCCTCTCTGATGCGATCTGCTTGTTAACCCTCAGAACAATGACAACGAGACAGCCCTGCACTGCGCGGCTCAGTACGGCCACACGGAGGTGGTGAAGGCCCTGCTGGAGGAGCTCACGGACCCCACCATGCGCAACAACAAGTTCGAAACGCCCCTGGACCTGGCGGCGCTGTACGGGCGGCTGGAGGTGGTGAAGCTGCTGCTGGGCGCGCACCCCAACCTCCTGAGCTGCGGCACGCGGAAGCACACGCCCCTGCACTTGGCAGCGAGGAACGGCCACAAGGCCGTGGTGCAGGTCCTGCTGGACGCCGGCATGGACAGCAACTACCAGGTAGCAAGCCCGACGACGCCCCTGGCGCGAGCACGGAGTCCCGGGGCGGGCCTGGGGCCGGTGCTGCTGGGCTGCTGTGGAGCGCCTCTCATCACATCCTGTGCTTCCCCGTGTCCCCGTGTCCTGCGCTGCCGGTTAGCGGCAGATGAGCTCTGTGGAGTGAGTCTAGTGGTTTTGCTTGTCTCTTTTCAGGGTACGAGCTGGTCATTAAACCCTGAAAAGATGCGCTCCCGGGCCATCTCCAAAACAGAAAGGCTCCTTACCTCCCACGCACGCACGCACTCCCGGGCCACCGTTTTGCACTGCAGGGCACTCAGCTGCCGCTGCGGCTCAGCCCTGCTCTCTGATGGCAGGCTTCCGGCAGTCAGTCCTACCGTGGGCTGGGTGTTGACTCTCCACCAGGCCGGGAGGTGCGTGGGTTCCCTCTCCCCAGGAAGGAGGAGCGTGGACACGGTTCACTGCTCAGCCTCCCTCTCAGTAGTGGGAAGTCACGCGTTCCCAGCCTGCGGTAGCACACGGTGCTCTTGCTATGAGGACCTTGGTGGCTTTAGAATCCACACAAGAAATTTCGGAAAGGTGAAACACTCCCAGGGGGCTCTGTGTAGCTTACCTGCCGTCTCTCCTCATCTGTGTCCCTTCCGTCATGTGACACACCCAACTGTTGTCATGACACGCCGCTGCGCTCTCCTTTGCCTTCCAGACGGAGATGGGCAGTGCTTTGCATGAGGCCGCTTTGTTTGGCAAGACCGATGTGGTGCAAATCCTGCTGGCTGCAGGTGAGGTTGGCAGCACTGCTCCCGCGTGCCAGGCGGGGCCTGAGACCCGCGCCTGTGCGTGTGTGTGTGTGTGCGTGTGCGTGTATGTGTGCGTGCGTGCGTGCGTGCGATCAGAGTTGTGCGATTCAGTCCTGGGCCGAGCGCGGGACTGTCGGTGGCCGTGAGTGAGGAAGGCCTTTTGTGCTGCCTGAGAGCCAGGGCTGTCCTTGGACCTGACTTCTGAGGCTAGCCCAAACACACTCACTTCCCTGGTCCATCCGTCTGCTGCCCTTTCTAGGAATCGACGTTAACATAAAGGATAGCCGTGGCCTGACCGCCCTCGACACGGTCCGGGATCTGCCTTCTCAGAAAAGCCAGCAGATAGCCGCGCTGATCGAAGGTACGTGTCGCCTGCCCAGGCCCAGCAACGGCTAACCCGCAAGGCACCGCGCTTGCTACAGCCTCTGTCTTTGCCAATTTTCCTCACAGACCACATGACCGGCAAAAGAAGTGTGAAAGAAGTGGACAAGACCTCCACAACCCAGCTACCTCTCCTCTCCAGCGCAGATGCCGCAGCGCCAAAGTCTCAGGGTGAGAGTCTTTGAAGCCCAAGAACTAACCGTCTGTTCTCGCGCAGAAGGGAACGTTGTCAGGCCAAACGGCAACTGCAGGCTGTTGGGCTCCTGCAGCCCCGTTGTCTCCACGCTCCCTACAGGCCACGGACACAGCTAGCTTTGCCGTGGCTGTGCTCGCCCTCCTGGTCCCTTTCCATTAATTAAACCAGGAACCCGAAAGGTAGTTCATTCCAGCACTTGAAAGACAGGCAGCCAGCTCTGTGAGTTCAGGCCTGCTCTACATAGCTGGTTCCAGGTTAGCCAGGGCCACACAGTAAAGCAAAATAGTGTGTGTGTGTGTGTGTGTGTGTGTGTGTGTGTGTGTGTTTATGTACACTGCATACATACAGGAGGCCGTGGAGGTCAGAAGAGGGTATTGGGTTCTACAGAGGGTTGTGAACTGTCATACGGGTGCCAGGACTGAGTGTTGGTCCTTTACAAGAACAGTAAGAGCTTGTACTCTCTACTTCTGTACAGATGTGTAATTGGCATGATCACCTCAAGATGTGTTTGGTATCATTTCCTGTCCAGCACACAAGACGTTGGTTTGGGAACAGTTGGTCCAAAGCAAGTGTCTAATGCAGCGTCAGGCAGTAGTGGCGGTGGTGGCGATAAATCGCCCAGTGTGTGTGTGTGTGTGTGTGTGTGTGTGTGTGTGTGTATGTATATGTGTGTGTGTGGTGGCCCGGATGGTAGGTGGTCATCTTTGGAGGAGTACCTTCTGGTTTGCTGAGAAGCCGCTGTACAATAATGACAATGACAAAGTGACTCCTAATGACAGCATCCTCTGTTAGATGGCCGCCTGTGCTGGGTTCCCCAGCTCTCACCCCCAGCCTCACACCCCGGCCTTACCCCCAACACCCCCCATTGCTCCGCCTTACCCCCTAACACCCCCCATTGCCCCGGCCTTACCCCCTAACACTGCCCCTCATTGCCCCGACCTTACCCCTTAATACCCCCTATTGCCCTGCCTTACCCCCTAACACCACCTCCCATTGCCCCGCCTTACCCCCTAACACTGCCCCCCATTGCCCCGCCTTACCCCCTAACACCCCCCATTGCCCCGGCCTTACCCCCTAACATCCCCTTATTGCCCCGCCTTACCCCCTAATACCGCCCCCCATTGCCCCGCCTTACCCCCTAACACTGCTCCCCATTGCCCCGCCTTACCCCCTAACACCCCCATTGCCCTGGCCTTACCCCCTAACAGCCCCCATTGCCCCCAGCCTTACCCCTAACACCCCCCACCCCATTGTCCCAGCCTTACCCCCTAACACTCCCCCACCCCATTGTCCTGGCCTTACACCCTAACACCCCCCACCCCATTGTTCTGGCCTTACACCCTAACACCCCCCACCCCATTGTCCTGGCCTTACACCCCAGCCTCTTACCCCCAGCCTTACCCCCTGCCCCCCAATATCCCAGCCTCACACCCCTGGCCTTCCCCCCTCCCCTCCCCTAGTGTCCTGGCCTCACACCCAAGCCTCACACTCCACACCCCGGCCTCACACCCCACACCCCGGTCTCACACCCCACACCCTGGCCTCACACCCCACACTCTGGCCCCACACCCTACACCCCGGCCCCATACCCTGGTCTCACACCCGGCCTCACACCCCACACCCCGGCCTCATACCCCACCCTGACCCCACACCCCGGCCTCACACTCCAGCCTCACACCCCGGCCCCACACCCTGGCCTCACACCCCCCTCCCCAGCCTCACACCCCGGCCTCACACCCCCACACCCCAGCCTCACACCCTGGCCTCACACCCCCCTCCCCAGCCTCACACCCCGGCCTCACACCCCCACACGTTTTTCTTGGCCTGGCTCATTCACTGAGCTCTTCTCTTTGAAGGAGCTCATGTTGATATTTGCGACTGTAACAAGCCCCTCAGAGATGCCATCTCTAACGGTGACTTTGCAGTCACGGTTGGATCCCAGCCCTAAGGAGACAGCCAGTTAGTCACAGAGCACCTTACCTTAGAAAGGCTTTGGACGTGGCCTCAGAGGAACACACTGTCTCAAAAACAAACAGTGGGGGCTGGAGAGATGGCTCAGTGGTTAGAACACTGACTATTCATTCCTCCAGAGGTCCTGAGTTCAATTCCCAGCAGCCACATGGTGGCTCACAACCATCTGTAATGAGTTCCGATGCCCTCTTTTGGTGTGTCTGAGGACAGCTACAGTGTACTTGTATACATAAAATAAATAAATCTTTAATGTGGTCTACAGAATGAGTTCTAGGACAGCCAGGGCTACGTAGTGAGACCATGTCTTAGAAGAAAACAACAAACAAACAAACAAAAACACTGAAGCATTACTTTTAGTGTCCAGTTACACGTTTCAGCTGCATTTTCAGGTTAAGGTTCTGCTCACACAGACCTCACTCCTCACACACAGTGAGGTACCAGGGAGCTTACCGAGGACGGGGAGAACCCCTTCATAGCTAAAGTCACTTCCTCCTTGCCGGGAGCTAGGCCCGTGGACGTGTGCGTGCTGAGTGGAGTTCTGCCGCTGAGCTTCCCTTCCCTTGCTGAATTAGCATCAGTTCCCAGCCCTTAGCAAAGTGATGGTTTCCCCTGTGGGTAGGTGCTGGTGAGTTCCTGCTGCGGACCTACTGACCATCTCGCCCTCTGTCCGCTCCCCAGGGAATGTGGAGAAGGCAGTGACTGAGCTGATCCTTGATTTTGATGCACATGCTGAGGAGGAGGGTCCCTACGAAGCGCTGTACAACGCCGTGTCCTGCCATTCCTTGGACAGCACGGCCAGCGGGCGATCGTCTGACAGAGACTCCATGAACAAGGAGGCTGAGGCTACTGGAGCAAGGGCTGCTGGAGTGAGGCCTGTATGTGGGAGTGAAGCCTGTGTGTGGGGAGTGAGGCCTGTGTGTGAGGAGTGAGGCCTGTGTGTGAGGAGTGAGGCCTGTGTGTGGGGAGTGAGGCCTGTATATGAGGAGTGAGGCCTGTGTGTGGGGAGTGAGGGCCTGTATATGAGGAGTGAGGCCTGTGTGTGGGGAGTGAGGCCTGTGTGTGGGGAGTGAGGCCTGTGTGTGATGAGTGAGGCCTGTGTGTGGGGAGTGAGGCCTGTGTGTGAGGAGTGAGGCCTGTGTGTGGGGAGTGAGGCCTGTGTGTGGGGAGTGAGGCCTGTGTGTGGGGAGTGAGGCCTGTGTGTGGGAGTGAGGCCTGTGTGTGAGGAGTGAGGCCTGTGTGTGAGGAGTGAGGCCTGTGTGTGAGAAGTGAGGCCTGTGTGTGAGGAGTGAGGCCTGTGTGTGATGAGTGAGGCCTGTGTGTGAGGAGTGAGGCCTGTGTGTGAGGAGTGAGGCCTGTGTGTGGGGAGTGAGGCCTGTGTGTGGGGAGTGAGGCCTGTGTATGGGGAGTGAGGCCTGTGTGTGGGGAGTGAGGCCTGTGTGTAAGGAGTGAGGCCTGTGTGTGAGAGTGAGGCCTGTGTGTGGGGAGTGAGGCCTGTGTGTGAGGAGTGAGGCCTGTGTGTGAGGAGTGAGGCCTGTGTGTGAGGAGTGAGGCCTGTGTGTGAGGAGTGAGGCCTGTGTGTGAGAGTGAGGCCTGTGTGTGGGGAGTGAAGCCTGTGTGTGAGGAGTGAGGCCTGTGTGTGAGGAGTGAGGCCTGTGTGTGAGGAGTGAGGCCTGTGTGTGAGGAGTGAGGCCTGTGTGTGAGGAGTGAGGCCTGTGTGTGGGGAGTGAGGCCTGTGTGTGAGAGTGAGGCCTGTGTGTGGGGAGTGAGGCCTGTATATGAGGAGTGAGGCCTGTGTGTGAGGAGTGAGGCCTGTGTGTGAGGAGTGAGGCCTGTGTGTGAGGAGTGAGGCCTGTGTGTGGGGAGTGAGGCCTGTATGTGGCCCAGGCCTGAGTCTGCTGGAGACTGTGGTGGCAGCTGGAAGTGCTGGCAAGAGAAAGTCTGCTTCGTGGTCTCTGGGCTCACCTGCTGTTGGGGTCACTCTGTCTAGTCTCTCCTGCCCAGGACGGTAAAGCTACAGATCACACTGAGATGTAGCCAGTTTGGGTCTGGCTTGGGCTCTGGTTCAGCCTTACTGCTGCTCAAGCCGTGGGGATCTTGCTGTGTGTGGTTTGTTTTCTCTTTGTATTGCAAACATATCCAGTCCCACTTGCCTCACCAGCCATGTGGACGGGCGGTCCTGGGGAGGGGCGGGTGGGTGGGGGAACAGCAAGGTTTCATCAGACCGTGCACACTTACTAGACACGCCGTCTGTTGGTGGTTCTTTATCAGCCCTGTTTGAGCGCGTGAGAGCGACGCTGAGTTTCTCCTCCGTGTGCCCCCTCCTGCTGTCTGCTGCTTTGTCTAATACCTGCTTTTACTTCTGGTCTTGTTCATGAGCCTCAAGACTCCCTCCTCACTCCCCCTTCTCCCCTAGAGGGTGCTCCAGGCGTACAGCCCTGTCCCCACTCTGCTTCCTCATCAGAGATGTCAGACCGTGGTGAAGGGCTGCCCTGGCTGTTGGTCAGGTCCAGGATCAGGATCCCAGTGCCAAGCAGCTTGATACAGATTTGGGGATGTGTGTGTGCTGGTGGTGGTGTTTCTGTTTTGCGGAGAGGGCTGTTTTTCCTCTTGGCCTCCCCTTCCTACCCGGGCAGGGGACAGAGTGGTCCTTGACCTTTCTAACTGTGGCCTGCGACTTCATGGAGCAGTCTCTGGTGGTCTCCTTGCCCTGCCCTCTGTCCTGACGCAGCCGTCCTGTTTGGCTGTAGGATTCGGCGAGCCGTCCAGTTTCTGGCCGCCCAGGAGTAGGTGTTAGCGGGAACTGTGAGCACACACATATAGCGAGACCGGTGTTTCTGTGGACAGTTCGCAGTCTTCCCTAGTGGCGTCCACAGCCGTGGGAGAAGGCTTTGCTTTGAGTGGGGCTTGCAGGTGTCGCCCAGTAGGGGGCGCTGGTACCTTTGCTAGAAGCCACAGGGTCCTGAAGTGAAAGATTGTACTTAAGCAGAGACAGAGCATCTGTGTACGCACTTGGCTGTCTGTGCATGCGTGTGCTGTAGCCATTCCTGTTGTTTCCTGACCTCTCTGGCCCACTGTGGTTGAGGCCTCATGTCGGTGGATAAACAGCGATGGTGGCGGATTGTCTCTGCCTCAGAGAGAGGCCGTGGGGACTTTGTTCCCCTCCCCGTCTGCAGTGGTCTTGCTGTCTGGAGGGCTTCTGCGGCTTTATTTTACGTTCCGCTACGCTGGCGTCCCCAGGCTGACGTCCCAGTGGACCTGGCTTGTCCCTTGACTAGGCCCGGTCCAGCACCTGTAGACCAAGGGGGGGGGGCTCTTCCCCCACGGGAAGTCCAGTCCGGACAGCACCAGCTTGAGCACATAAAGCTGTGGTAAAATTGTTGTGAGCCCGTCCGCCTCAGAGAGTCCAGGAGGACGGAGTGGCGAGGCTGCTGCGGGCCAGAGAGGCATGTTGGAACAGGAGGGCCGTGGGCGCCAAACACATCAACTGCCTTGCAGATTCTCTGGGAAATCTCTCGCATTCTGCACCCCAAACCCCACCTGCTCTGGCAGCATAGACCTGACCTGTAAGCCTGGGGTGGAGCCTGGGCCAGCCCCGCCCTAGCCCTCTCCTGGGTAGGGGACCCCAGCACTGTAGGGAATTGTGGAAACAGCTCGGGTGTGGCGGCCTCCCAGCCTTCCGCTTTGCTGTCAAGGGTCACGCGTGCTCCTGAAGTTGTCCACCCTTGGGTCACTTGTACTCCTTCAACGGGTTCCTGGCTTTTGGGGAAAGTTGGCAAACCACAGCCCTGTGACAGGAAGCCTGAATTTTTGAATGAAGTTTTTGGTTTTGGTTTTGGTTTTTTAAATCTAGCCATATGGACCCTTTGCCTGTTAGCTATGGTGGACCTGAGTGTGAAGTCTATTGTAGTGCTTCTGGTCCGTTAAGAACACGCGTGTCTGTCCCAGCCCTGGGGAGCCTGGTGGCCATGCTCCTGTCCAGATGGGCTGCACAGGGTTCCCTGCAGCCATGGACTTGTCGAAGGGGAAGATTAAAAACGAGAGAGAGGCTGGGTATGGCGGCGCATGCCTTTGGTCCCAGCACTCAGAGGCAGAGGCAAGAGGATCCCTGTGAGTGTAGGGTCAGTCTGGTCTACACAGCAAGTTCCAGGACAGCCAGGGCTACACAGTGAGACCCTATCACCAATTAAAAACAAAAACAAAAACAAAAAACCAAGATGTTTTGTTTGCTTGATTGTTTTCGATGGAATTTCAAACCCCCAGGCTTGAGACACTCCCGGCCGAGCCTCCCGACTGGCTGCAACTGCAGGTGTAAAGAGACTGACGCGGGCTTTACTGATGAGTAGAGACAAGCGCTGGCGTCAGGGAGGACGGTCCCTCGGGCTGCTCTCCCTCTGGCCTCAGCAGCATCCTTGGCTTTAGAAGAGCTCTCGGGCTGGGCCTTTTAATCTCAAGGTTCTCCTTCAGTGGCGACTGAGGTGGAGTTGCTGCTTTTGCTTTCCTTTTTCTGTGTCTTGGAGTCCTGTGCCAGCGAGTCAGCCCTGAGCTTTCTGTGTTCTCCTCACAGCCAGGCTGAGGAAGGAGGTGTTTGTGATCTTTGCTGCAGCCGTCGGAAGTCAGAGCCCGGCTGGTTGAAGTGTGTCCGTGTGAGGGGTTCCCCACGGGTTCAGACACTGGACCTCAACTTTACTCTCCAAGGGGGATTCTTTAGGGTAAACCAAAAAGACAGGTACTTGGACAAGAGAGATGGTAGAATATATCTGTTTTTCTCCTATAGAGGGAACGTCCACCGCCTCCAGCAAAGCCGCCACCTGACGAAGACGAGGAAGAGCGTGCAGAGAAGTGCTTTCCCTTGGCGGCCTCTGAGGTAGAGGGTTGGGGGTATCCCGCCACGATACAGCATCTGCTAGATGGTAGATGAGTGTGTGAGTAAGGGGGGCACGTGTGTGTGTGTGTGTGTGTGTGTGTGTGCGCGCGCGCGCGCGCACGCACCATGTGCCTCCCCGGAGCCTCAGATGACGGCCTCAGATCCCCTGGAACTGGAGTTGTGGAGGGTTGTGAGTCACCACATAGGTGCCGGGAGTCGAGTGTGGAAGGGCAGCCAGCGATGGTCACTGCTGAACCATCTCGCCAGTCCTGGGACTAAACCCAGAGCCCTGTGCACACCAAGCGAGTCCTCCACCCCTGAGCCACCCTGTTTTCTTTCAGGGAAGAGCGGTGTTGTGGTTGTGTGAGTGTAGAGTGTAGGCATATACATAACGTACAGTACAGGCCCGTGTGCCCGTGTGAGCTCGGGCCGGAAGTGAACCGTGCCGTCCTCCTATGCAGCTCTCAGCCTTGATGGAAGGCGTTGGTCTCTGGGTGAGCAGGAGCTTACCATGTTGGCCAGGCCAGTTGACCAGTGAGCACCCTGGATTTCCCTGTGTCCGCCCTCAGCCCCCACTCCAGTGCTGGGGGCGGGGGTGGGGGTGGGGAGAACAGGCACATACAGCCATGCCTTACTTTTTAATGTGTGTGCTGGGGATTCGAACTCGGGTCCTAATGCTCACAGAGGATCTCTTACCCCTCCCCCCCCAAAGACTTGTGTGGGACTACAGCATACGAGCCAGGTGTGGGCCTGCCATGCCACATGGGAGGTGCGCTCTGCTGTTGTCTGATGCCCCACTCTCACTCTTAGGCCCCTGTTGTCTTTTTGATACAAAGTGCCAAGTTTCCTCATCCTAGCCACTGTGTGAACTGTACCATCTTGTCTGGTTTGGTGGTTGAGACAGTATCCAACATGAGCCAGGTCACAAGTGACAATCAGAAAAGACAGAGACAGGTCTGGTTAATTTTGCTATGTGATATTTAGGTTGTTTACAAGTTTATTAAGTAACCAAGTGTATAAAATTAAATAAAGGATATACAAGGTGTACGATGAGGGTGGAGGGAAGGAGGTGGCAGTTTGAAACAGCCCAGGCCTGGTGAGAACCCTTGCTGAGGCAAACATCCGGGGAGTCAGATCCCAGAGCTCGGCCTGAGGGCCACGAGGTGCAAACGTCAGAGCACACGTTCCTGTCCGAGAAGCCTGCGTTGTCCAGTTGATGCCGCACAAACTGCGTAACGGCCCCTCCTTGTTCCCTTAATTGTGTTCCTAAGAAACCAGGCCTGGGATAACGATGCCCAGGACCCCGGGGTACAGCATTGGGCTCTACCATGCGGCCCCCGATGCCGCAGCCAGCCCCTGACGCCCACCCAACTGCAGCCCTGCAGCGGGCGCTTGTCTGCTTGCTCAGTGCCATCCCAGTAGATGCAGCCGCTGTTGCCCAGAAGCCACTCTGCGAGTCGCTGGCTCTCAGGACTGTCAGGGGATCTGAAAACACTTTATGACGCGGTAGGAAGCTTTAGGGTCGCGTCATTCCCACGGCTCCTACAATCCCTGAGGAAGACAGTTACAAGCTGGCTCTGGTGGCGCAAGCCTTTAATCCTAGCCGTGAGGAGGCAGAGGCAGGAGGATCTCTGTAAGTTTGAGACCAGCCTGGTCTAATAGCAAGTTCCAGGCTATTTAGGACTACAGCAGCAGTGGAGGAGGAGGGAAGAGGAGGAGGAGGAGGAGGAGGAGGAAGACGAGGACAGGTCAGTTTGTGTCCAGTACCGGGGAAGGGTTGAGCACGAGTCTCTTGTTTCCCTTTGAGGTGGATACTGGCCTTTCGATAGGGTATGTGCATGGCGGAGAAGCAGCACGGAGGAAGGGAAGGTACGGTGTGGCTAGGAAAGCAGTCTCCACAGGAGCGCAGGATGACGGGGGAGGGGAGGGAAGCCAGGCTGAGGATAAAATGGGGGAGGGGGGAGTGGTTTAGTCAGACTGCGGAGATTTCGCATACAGACATTGTTTGAGGTTTTTCCGTTGCTTTGACAAAGCGTCCACATCTGAGTACTTTATGAAGTCGAGAGGTTTGTTTGGCTCACCGTTCAGAATGCCGCGAAGCCAGGGCGACGCAGCTCAGCCTGCCCCTTAGTGTCTGGGAGTCTGCGCTGCACCGCAACTCAGAGGGCGCGTGGCAGAGGGCCGTGGGTGTGGGTGTGCCAGGCTCACATGGTAACAACCAGAGTTAGCCAGTAGTGCCACAGAAGCCACGGCTCCCCCAGGGGTACCTGAGGGTGCTCCTGAGGACCACCCAGCCACCAGGCCCCTCTCTCATAGCCTGTGTCCCATCCTCGATGCACTGGACACCAGGCTTCCGGGATGTCAACCCTGAGAGAGGAGCCAGAGCGGGAAGGACCAGACAGCACCTTAAACACCACAGGACACCCAGCTCGCCATCCCTCCTCTGTGCCCTGCTGAGGCAGCAAGAACCAGAGCCCTGCTGCGGGCAGCCGTCTCTGTGCCCAACGCGATCTGGGTGTCCTGTCTCCTAGGGCCTGGCTGTGAGAGCCAGGGTGCAGGGCGGCGGCCCCCAGGAAGACGAGGAGCACCCGTACGAGCTGCTGCTCACAGCGGAGACCAAGAAGCTGGGAAGCCCCGACAGGAGGACTGAAGGTATGCCCGCCCCACTCCCTCCCTCCCACGGCACAGGAAGGGGTGTGCGCAGCGTGGGACGGCGAGGGTCTCAGTCAGTACCCGGACTCCATGCCCTTGAGTTGGATGGACATGTAGCCCTCCCCGAGTGCAGCAGGGCAGCTGCAGGCACCCAGGTGACAGCTGCAGGCACCCAGGTGACAGCTGTGCGAGCAGGACACAGGGCAGCAGCACCTCTGTGGGGACTGGCTGGAGCCGGTCGTGCTAGCCGCAGTCTAGGTTGTGCAGGTCCACGATGGCCTCTTGAGCCCTGACCAGGACAGTGTGTCCTTTGTTAGGGTCATGACAGGCTGTCGCCTGCGACTGCCGAGCTTTGGCCCCGCGGCTGTTGATCTTCTGGGTGCATGGTCTGGCCCTGCAGAGGGGAGTGAGCGGGCGCCAAGCAGGCTGGAGGGTGGGGTCTGCAGAGCCCGCCTCTCCCAGCCCCCTGTGGCTCCTGTTGGTTCTGTTAGCTGGCCATAAAGAGTCCACAGGCCTGTGCCACCCCACCCCACTGACCGCTTCTCTATTGAACGAGCTTCTTTCTCGGTTTATGGCCATTCCTATAGTTGCTTTTGAGATCTTAATTTTGGAAAAGTGTAATTTGTCCCTTCTTTTTTGATGGACTAAGTTCATAATGTCATAAGTTTTGTGTGTGTGTGTGTGTGTGTGTGTGTGTGTGTGTCTGTCTGTCTGTCTGTCTGTCTGTGTCTGGCTGGCTGTGGAGTGTGCCTGGCACTGCATGCACATGTAGGTCTGGTTGCAGAGACTAGAGGTTGGTGTCAAGCCTCCTCAGCTGTTTCTGCTTTATTGATTTATTTACTTCCCAGGATGCCCTGAAACTTCTACGCTGACCAGGCAGACCTGCAGCACACAGATATCCACCTGCCTCTGCCTCTGCCTCTCTTGAGTTCTGGCTTAAAGGCCTGTGCTGCCACGCCTGATCTGCCTTACATTTTGAGACGAGGGGTCCCTTGGCTGCATTCCCCTGCCCCTAGTTAGTGCTATAGCCACACACACCACGCTGGGCATTTTCTAGGTGGAGGCTTACGATTGTAACCCAGGCCTCAGGCCCAGTGACAGGGCAGGCGTGTCACTGACTGAGCCTTCGCTCCAGCCCCAGGTTGGGTTTTTTTTCTATACTTTTTTAATTAATTCATTCATTCATTCAATGCATATGAATGAGTACACTGTAGCTGTACAGATGTTTGTGGTTGCTGGGAATTGAACTCAGGGCCTCTGCTCCCTTGGGCCCTGCTTGCTCCAGGCCAAAGATTTATTTATTGTTCTATGTGAGTGCACTGTTGCTGTCTTCAGACACCCCAGAAGAGGGCGTCAGATCTCATTATGGATGGTTGTGAGCCACCATGTGGTTGCTGGGATTTGAACTCAGGACCTTTGGAAGAGCAGCCAGTGTTCTTAACCACTGAGCCGTCTCTCCAGCCCCTATACTTTCTTCTAGAAATGTTTTAGCTCTAAGTTCTGTACTTGGGGTGTGTTCCATCTTGAGGACTTGCAGTGTGCGCACCCCGCCGGTGGCCTCCGCAGATCCCCTTTCCCTCCCCGATTGCCGCTGTAAGGCTGCTGTTCTGCCACAATTGTCTCGAGCGTCCGCTCTTTCGTCTCGCTGTTTACTCTCAGACCCGGGGCGCTGGTTTCCATCCACGCTCACACTGCGTCCGTGTGTGGGTTGGTGCCGAGTCCAGGAAGCTCTGGTGTCGTGGCCAGAAGAGTGTGCCCGTCCTGTGGGGGCATTCTAAATTTAGAGCAGGCAAGGCTCTGGCGCCTGCTCTAGAGTGAAACCACGGGAGCCATGCCTGGCCCTTCACACCTGTAAGCCTGGTGCTCTGGAGCCAGGCAGGGGGATTACTGCGAGTTCCAGAGCTGAAGGTTGTGTGGGGCTACAGTGTGAGCCCCTTTCTTAAAGGATCATGGAGATTAACTTCCGTGAAACAGGCCCGTGTGTTTGAACATGGTGCTTCTTGAAGAAAGGGGGCGGTTCCTTTAGGGGCTTCATGCAGAATGACCACACATAGCCAGCTCAGAGGCTGACAGAGGGGCTATCTCCTGGCTGCTAGCTGTCCTTGGTGAAGCTCAGGAATTCTCCCAGCTGCTGAGAGCTTTAAAGAGGACTTAGTCTCAGGCCTGCCCCTTTGCTCCTTGCTGCTCTGTCCTGATTGGCTGTTGAGATTGAGTGCTGCAGCACTGTGTTGTGTACCCAGCCTACAGGCTAGCCCTTTGTCGTGGCTTATACTTGAAAGCTAGCACAGGCTAGCCCTCTGGCCTGGCTCACTGGAACTTTCAGACAAGGCAGCGAGGGATTAACTCAAGTAGTTTCTCAGAAGCCCCGTATGTCCTGTCCAGAAGCAGAAACCGCCAGCCCAGAAGTGAGGCAGTCCGTGGCCTGCGGTGCTACTGAATGATTCCTTTTCCTTTCCTATTAATGTCATCTTTTTATGCATCTTTTCTGAACTAGCTGACCTGTTTTCCAAAGGTTATATTTACGTCAGCATTAATGAGACAGACGTTGGGCCTGCCTTAGTCTGTAGCGTGGGGTGGAACGGAAGAGCCTTTGAATCCGCTTGCTAGTTATACTGGTATATACTCACTAAAAAGGAAAAAAGCAAACATTACAGGAATAGAGACGGTACGCTCAGGCTCTGCCTGTCTTTGTTCTGAGTTGTGTGAGCGTGGCCCATCCCCGCCATTGCTGCCTTCACGCAGTCGTGGCTGTGAGAGAGTCACGCTTCACTTAACCCGGCGCAGAATCGCATGTGACAGGCCGCCCTGAGTCTGCCTTTGTACGGCACTTGTCTTGGCCCTTATGTGCCAGCTGCTGCTTTCTCAGCCACCGCCGAAGGTCGCATCTCTTAGCTCTTATCTTTAGCCGGTGGATGTGTGTGTCTCCAGGGGTTCTCTGCTGTAAATTATGTTGCTGCAGACCTGCTGTGCACGTGCAAACACACACACACACACACACACACACACACACACACACACACATCCTCACCTCCAGGATTGTGCCCACCCCACAATGCACTGTCACAGTGATGTTAACAGCACTAGACTGTGTAGACAGTGGGCTGTAGAGACGACTCACGCACGGTTAAGACACGGCGCTGCTGCAGCAGAGGACCCAGATCTGCCCCTGACGTCCACATGAGTCTGCTTACAGCCATCTTATCCAGTTCAGGGATGCAGGATCTTCTTCCAGCCTTTTGGGGCATCTGCAGAAAACAATTCTTTAAGGAGAAAAATAAAATTAGCACCAAGGGCTGGGACACTAGCTCTGCCAGCCCTGCCGGGCAAGCAGGAGAGGCGGCGTCTGACCGCCAGAGCCCTCATAAAGACGCCGAGCATGGCAACGTGAGTCTCTTCCTTCCCTTTTCTATTTTTTTTTTTTTTTTTTTTTTTAGTTTTTCTGAGACAGGGTTTCAGGTTTATCTGTATGGCCTTGGGTGAAACTCCCTCTATGCTGGCCTTGAATTCACAGAGATCCACCTGTCTCTGCCTCCCAAGTGCTGGAATTAAAGGTGTGTGCTACTACCACTTGGCTGATAACAGGAGTTAAGAGCACTGACTGCTCTTCCTGAGGTCCTGAGTTCAATTCCCAGCAACCACATGGTGGCTCACAGTCATCTGTAATGGGATCTGGTGCCCTCTTCTGCTATGTCTGAAGATCATTATAGTGTACTCATATAAAATAAAATAAATAAATCAAAAAAAAAAAAAGAATTTCTAATCCCTGTACCAGGGAGTAGAAACAGGAGGACCTTCCAGCTACCCTAGCCTAGTGGTAAGCCCCTAGGCTCAGTAAGAGACCCAGTCTCACAGGACATGAAATGCACATGCATACACACACATGCTTGCGGTGTGAAAGGCACACAAACACATGCTTCAGAAAACAAAATTGGGAAACGCCTTCACTTCTGAAGACGTGCACTCCTGCTTATTTAGTTTCTGACATGCCTATGTTTTGTGGTTGGTTTTTTTTTTTTTTTTACAATTAATTTTCTGTTTTAGAATGAAGGGTGTCTGGATGAGGTAGTGCATGCACACTGTAGTCACCGTCATTTGGAGGCCAGAGGCCAGGAATTCAAGAGCATCCCAGATGTAACACTGTGAGGTGGCACGGTGGCCCTGAGAGGGGAGGCTGGGGGACGAGCAGCAGGGGCGGCAGAGCAGCGACAGCGCAAGCGCAAGCAAACGTGGCCAGCCTCGCTCCGCCGGGGCCGCCAGCCTTGCTGTGGCCGCCAGCCTCCTTGCAGCTGCTACACTGTATCTGAAGGAGCAGAGCAGCCTGGAAGTCAAGTCAGGTGATAGACACGCGCCCTGCTACACTGTATCTGAAGGAGCAGAGCAGCCAGGACGTCAAGCAGTAGACACAGGCTGGCTGCCTGTGGGAGGGGGTCGGGAGCTGTGAGACAGTCAGTTTAGGGACTTCCAGTTGTGTATTAAGTGGAGTGCCCCTGCTGGGGGGGGGCGGCGGCCCCAGAGTCAGCCACTTCAGGAAGCACAGACTACACAGACAGATGTGGCCCTGGGTCTGGAACAACTTGAACCACAAAGGATCCCTACTTGCCTGAAGCTGACTCTCAGTCCTGGAGAGCAGAAGTGCTGAGCCTGCCACAGCCCAGGAGAAATCCCACCCACAGGATGGAAACACCCAGCCACAGGAGAACAGATCCGTGACGCAGAAGAGGCATGTCCCCCAAAAGTCACCAGGCCCACGGGGCATTATGATAGTTATAAACAAGGTAGAGATCCTCTGTTCTTCAAATTGTCCCCGAGTCGGGGCCAGTGCGACTGAGGCACTCCTGCTGTGCAGTCCGCGTCCCCATCAGCATCTGGCTCTGCGCTCCGGACGGACAGACGGACGGACGTTCCGGCATGTGACACAGAGTGGCAGAGGCGGCTGGCTCTCCAGCTTGGAGGGCACATAGAAAAGCAGGCAGTAGGTCTAATAGTCACACACTGTCCTGGGCACTCTGGGCCCGCGACATGGTGACCGTGGTGACCGAGCATGAGCAGCAGCGGCCGCTCTGAGGACAGCGGGGCACGGGCGTGCCACAGAGTGTGGCTGCGTCTCCAAGACTTTCCAGACCAGTCGAGCCATGCGTGCACTCGAGTGAGAAGACTTTGATCTTCTCGGAGGGGAGGGGCCTGTCCCCTGTCTGCAGTTCTCCGTCCGCTCCTGTCACCTCGGTGACCCCTCTCCAGGGCTGAGCAGGGAGTCCCCTTACTCAGCTTTCAGAAAGAGAGTCTTGCCCATGTTCAGTCCCTTCTCTACCCGAAGGTCCAGGCGGGCATTTCACGGTAGAAGCCCGCATGCCGTTGTGCCCTTGTGAACAGTTTGGCACTTGAGTCTCGAGGGGCAGCATCTTCTCCCCAGCGCTGACGTGGGCTCCGGACAGGGCCGGGCCTCTGGCCGCCTCCCCCGCTGCTGCTGCAGGCGTGGGACGCTCACTTTCCTCCTCATCAAATAAGCTTTGTGAGTAGCAGCTCTGTATTTCCTTCCACAGAACGATTTCACACACACACACACACAGAGAGAGAGAGAGAGAGAGAGAGAGAGAGAGAGAGAGAATGTATGATAAATATAGAAAGAGGTGAAGGAGAGCAGAGTGTTAAATCCACTTGAAAGTGGTTTTAAAAAAGCAGTTTGATGTTCAAAAGTGAGACAAATTCTGTTCATGTAAGAGATCAGAGACCGCTCTATGAAGAGAGTGTCTGAGCCAAGCCCCGAAATAGAGACGTCAACTGATAGGCCAAGATTGGGGAGTCGAGCAGAGGTTCCAGGCAGGGGCGTGAGGGGTGTGGCACACAACAGTGGGTGGAGGGAGGGAGGAGGTGGGGAGTGGCCTGGAACAAAGAGAACTTGTCAATAGAGCGTTGGGTCTCAAATGTCAGTCTTTATTCCAGAGACAGAGCGGTATTGTTGAAACTTAAGGAGTGGGGTGACAGCCCAGGAGCCACACGCTCAAAGGGGTAGAATCTGGGAGTCTGAGCTTGGGACAGGCCGGAGACAGGAATAGCTTGCAGCCAGGAACCTTCGTGAATCCCTGGTGGTAACCAGAGCCTATCCCAGAGGGGCGGGAGGAAGTTAGGGGAGGAGGAAGGAGTGGGACAAGTCTGAGGGGAAAGGAGCCAGGGGTGCGGCCAGGTGTGGGTGAGCAGGGCTGCCCGCTGGGCTTGCCAGCCTGGCTGAGAGATTATTACGCAACCAGTAAAAATGGGCACCTGGGAAGGCCAGGACTGAGGGACAGTGCTGAATCCAGGCTGAGTGTCTCGAGTTCTAGAAGAACATCTGTGTGACTGTGCCCATAATGCCCAGACACGTGGTTCTGAGGATTAAGGGAATGCTGACGATTGGGGCGCTGACCCACCGCTGCGCTCTCGGGGCCTGTTACTTCCTGTAGGTCACTTAGGAGTCAGTGAACACCCAGGTGGCCGGACGGCCACTTTCCAGCCATTAGCACAGGAGGGAGAAAGCATTTCGCAGTGGTAGTCCTCAAAAGGTGAGTGTGCAGTTATGGTGCAGTTCAGTGGTGGCAAATTTGAGAAAGAACAGCCCTGGGCTGCAGAGGTGGCTCAGCGGTTTAGAGCCCTGGCTGCTCTTCCAGAGGCCCTGAGTTCAATTCCCAGCACACACATGGTGGCTCACAACCTTGTGTAATGGGATCTGATACACTCTTCTGGTGTGTCTGAAGACAGCAACAGTGTACTCATAAATAAAATAAATAAAGTCTTAAAAGGGGGGAGGGGCAACCTTAAAAGCTAGGCATGGGGAGCCAGGATAAGCCGGTCCCAATTTCCACATCAGCTGGGAAGTTCCCACGGCAGAGGGAAGCTGCCCTAAGCGACAGCCACACCCTCCATCACCAGTGGCTAGAAATCCCAGATCAGGGGAGCCCAGGACAGACAGCATGCTCGCCCAGTTAGCACAGTGTCCACGCTGTCCAGTGACACCCACCGAGCTATAGGGAGAAGACTAGGAAAGGTCTCGGGTGATTGGGGGGCCACTGGTCAATCCTGCTGGGGCTGTGCTTCTCTGAGACAGATAGCAAGGAACAGCAGTCCCTGGATTCTGTCAAGGTGACAGGGAGAGAGCCCTTAGGATGGCTGTGTTGCTGTCTTCCTGGGAGACTGTGTCATGTCCTCCAGAACAGAAGAGACAGTCACTCTGGTGGTGACACCAGAGCTTTCAGAAAGGGGAAGAAAGATTTAAAAAGTCCAGGCCGGGCAGAGGCTTGTCTTTGAACTCCTGCTGGCTCTCTTGGCTGGGACCTTGAGTCCTGTGCCTTCCTGAAGCCTCAGCATCTGTGTGAAGAAGGGACATCAGTTCTTTATGGTTGTTGGGGACCCTAAGGTACCATGGAGCTTCCTGAAGGGAAGCCACGGGAGCCTGCTGGGTGCAGAGCTTAGCCAGAGACCCTGGGGGAGACGCGGGGTGAGGTGAGTCTGTGGAGGAATGTATTGCGTCAGTTGATTTTGAGACTCCAGCAGGCTCAGCGCCACAGCGGCCACAGAAGAGAAAGCAAATGCTGTGAACACCCGGCGTAGGAACTGCCCAGGAGCCGGGGTCAGAGAGGCCAGGCGCCCTGATCCAGGCCAGGCTGTTAATGGGAATCGGAGGGGCAGAGGCTACGGACAGGTGGTGAACAGCCTCCTGGATTACTGGGGAAATGGCAGAGTGTGCAGGTGAGATCACCAGGACAGTCTGAAGTCCCGGGCCTGGGCTGTCCCCATGTCTCGAGGCTGCTGGGCTTCCAGCTCTTGGTTTTATTGGGCCTGCTTTCAGAACCACTTAGAAGAAAGCGTCCCCTTAACAAAGTCAGGAAAGTCAACCAAGCTCTGTGTGGGCATTGCTGTGTGGAGGCGTTTGGGCACGGCTGTGCATAGAGAAGAACACGGAGACAGCAGCAGCTCCCGGGCTAAGTGCCCACCTAGCACCGTGCCAGGCTGGGTGCTTCCCCTGGCCACCTCATTGTGTGTAACTCAAGACTCAGCTTCAGGGTGGGGCTATTTTTGTCCCTGTGTCATAGGAGTGGGGGAAGAGCTGGGACTTAAGCCCTAGTCCACTGAATCAGACCCACATCTTTATGTGACTAGAACCATTGAATCAGAAACCCCGATTCAAGTCACAGAACTGGGAGGGACCACGGAGACGTGATGTAATCACAGATTCACACCTGGGTGTCTCAGACACCCCTCCCCCCCCCCCAATGCGTCCCAGCTGTTCATGTTCTGAAAAAGATCCCAAGAGGGAAAATGCCCGGGATGGGCCATACCTAGGCCTCCTGACACCCATCCCAGGTTGTGTTCTGTTCTTGGGCTGCTGTGGACCGGAATGGACTCTCAGATTATGGTCTGTGGGAGATACAGGACCTTTCTCCTGGAGAAAACATGTGCCCTCCAAGAGCAGTGCAGCCTTGTGCTGGGACTGCTGGACATGTGTCTGGGGCTCTCTCTACTGTGACCGGGCGCTCAGAGAGCCCTAATCCTAAGGACAGAAAGCAGGACCGTGTGTAGCCTGGCTCAGGTTAGTTCCTTACGTGAACTGCATTTGTCTGCCCTGGCTGAAACGAGCACAGATTACTGGAAATGTGCAAATACTAAAACGTTATTTATTCCAGAGTCCTTGAGGCCCCAGCAAAGCATCAGGGTAGTTAGTTAATGTGCAGCACAGAAGACCCCCTTGCCTCCAGGGCCCCCAAGGGAAGGGACACCAGCACCTGAATGAATAAAAATGCCCTGCTGAGAATTACCTGCTGTCCTGGGAGGCGCGGCAGGAGCTTGGGTGTGGGGCGAGGGGGAGACACCCTGCCTCCCTGTGCAGATCCTCTGTCTCCTGGAAGGACTGGCTGTGGGAGGGGAAGGAGGCCCCGTCCTCTGCTAGCTCTGGGCAGGATTTGGATGTGTGCCTCCTGGGGACGGGCCTGCCTCCCTCTAACCTGGCAAGACTTCCCTTCCCCTTCAAAACCCAGCTTAGAGCACGCTCACCCCCCCCAGGAGGCTCCAAGCTCACCCCCCCCCAGGAGGCTCCAAGCTCACCCCCCCAGGAGGCTCCCAGCTCACCCCCCCAGGAGGCTCCCAGCTCACCCCCCCAGGAGGCTCCCAGCTCACCCTCCCAGGAGGCTCCCAGCTCACCCCAGGCACACCTGACCTCCCCAGAGCATCCATTTCTGAACCTGCCTTCCTTTCCCTGCGCAGAGCCAGGCATGACTCTTCATCTCTGTATTCCCTGGGCATGTCCTCGAAGGCAGGGGTACACGCACACACACACTCACAGAGTCAGCGCGGACATGTGACCGGCCGCTCAGTGTTGCCACCAAATTTCAGGCTTTAGACTTCCTTTTTACATCTCTGCTTCTTCCTCCATTGTGGAGAGATCGGAGGATGTTGAAGATAACAGATGCTCAGAGAGCCTTTTCATGTTTTGAGCTGTTTCTTGGCTGGTCTTTGTGAGGGACAGGGTGGTCTCAGTGGAGCTGTGGCGGTGGGTAGAGGGCATTAGCATCTCATCTCAGCTTGGTGCGTCCCAGCAGGGACCTAAGTGCTCCCCGTCCACAGTTCAGCTCTCTGAGCAATTCCATAAAGTTGTGATAATAACAGGCAAACATATCAAATAATGTGTGCAGGGTCTCTTTCATGATTCGATATTATGTTGTTAATGCCTTGTCTCTAAGGCTAGACATTAGCCTGCCTGAACAGAAGGAGACCATCAGGAGCCAGGCACAGCGGCTCGCACACCATCCCTGCCTGGGGAGTTGGAGGCAGGAGGGAGGCAAGGCCCTGGCAGCTGGGGTATGCGGCAAGACCTGAGGCAGGGGCCGGACGTTGAGGAGTCATGCTCCAGCTACTGACGTGCGCGGGAGTGTCTTAAATATATTCCCCTCTTGCTCTTTTGAGAAAGACTCTGGCTGAGTAGTCTGACTGGACTGAAAGTCCGTCCTCCTGCCTCAGAATCCTGAATTGAATTACAGATTTGAACCATGTGGTGGTTTGAAGGAGATGTCCTTCATAGCCTTGGACGAGTAAGTACTTGGTCCCAGTTGGTAGCACTGTTTGGGAAGGTTAGGAGGCGTGGCCATGTTGGAGGGGGTGTGGCCTTAGGGATGAGCTCACACTCTCTGCTCCGTGGTCAAGGTTCAAAATGTGAGCCCCTGGCTGCTACTAGTTGCTTTGGTCGTGGTGTTTTATTCTAGCAATAGAAACGTCTCATAAGCCGCCGTATTCAGGTTAGGTCCAGTTGTAGGGACAGTCAGCGTGCTAGCTCATTGAGAGCCCTGTGAGCATAGCAGCGGGCAGCTGTGGTCTCAGCACTAAGTGGCAGCATGGCAGGTTTGGAGGCAGCCTGGACACAGAGTTCTAAACTAGCCAGGGCTACCTAGAAAGACCCCATCTCGGTACACAAAGAGAGGGTCAGACAGACAGGCAGACAGACAGACACGCTAACGCTCTCGTGGTTCAGTGGGCTCTTCAGGTGCCATGTCTTTCCTGGGGAAAACCACATAACTGTGACCATTTGTGAGTTGTGCCTTCTGTGACTCTCAGCGCTCCCTCCGTCCCGGATCCCCGTCCTGCACGGCCCCGACCCCTTCTCCCCGCCCACGGCTTCCCCTGGCATCGCTCCGGTGCCCAGCTCTTGGCATCTGCCTCCCTTTCTTCATTGATGGCTGGCATGAATGAGCGGCTGTGTGAAGGTCTCCATTGTCGGCTCCCAGCAGGCAGCCAGGGCACTCTCCGACTTGGGTTCTGAGACCTACCAGACAGGGCGAGCCAAGCAGGCCCAGGCCTGGGCTGCTGAGTTTTCCTTCTGTTGCTGCCCACAAATGGTTAACTATGAGCCCGGGAGCGGAGAGGCCGTGGAGGTGCGAGGACCTGGGCTCCTGTAACCCAGGCGCCTTCCTCGATGCCTGCAGGGACAGTGCGCTTGGGCAGTCGCTATGGACAGCTGCAGCTTCTGCTGCCCTGAGCCTCCCCAGGGAAAGCACTGTCGTCCTGAGCCTCCGTGAGGTGGTCATGTGGTACCTTCTCTGTGGCCTCAACATACACAGCCACGGGCAGCTTTGTTCTGGCTACATTACCATTGTAGCTATTTGCAGCTGTAAAGTTATGGCCTCCTCAGGCCCCAGTTACGCTGACTAGAACTGTCTCTCTCTCTCTCTCTCTCTCTCTCTCTCTCTCTCTCTCTCTCTCTCTCTCTCTCTCTTTCTTCCCCCCACCCCCAACCTGGAGAGCTCTTTGGAGTTGTTTATGCCTTGTCCCCTGCTCAGGGCCTGTGTTGGAGGGTCAGGATGAGTGAGTTGAGAGTCACAGTCGCAGAGTGCTCAGAGTTCTGCCCTGGCTTCCCCCACTGGCTCAGAGCCGTAGCAGTAAGTTGGTGGTGCCGGGCCCCTGGAGGGAGCTGGTTGGTCAGCTGAGGCTTTCTTAGAAGCAGCAGCCCTGAGACCCTGGCATCACCCTGTAGTGGCTGCTTAGCACCTCCTGTGTATGTCATCTTGCACCCCTTCTCCCCAGCTGCCCCTTGCGTGGGGTGCAGTGTCTCCTTAAGGACCTTGTAGCTGCTAGCATATAAGCAAGAAAGTGAGGTACGGGAGGGGGCATTTGGGACTGGGGCTCCCCTCACTGTCATGGCGGTAAAGGGATTTTTAAGCATTGTGTAGTCCCGATTGTTGTTTTACATGGAGATGTTCAGCAAGATGCCCTGTCAAGGCAGCTAAGGTCACACAGCCAGAGAGGAAAAAGCCAGCACCTGCGAGAGTCTGCCCAGCCCCCTGGGGCAGAGTGCGCCATGCTGGGGCCACGGCTGGCTCCTCTGTGGGACGGCTGGAGCCACGCGCCGCTCCGAGGAGCTCCAGCCTCACGGACAGTTGATGGGCAGCTCGGGCGGATCAGCAAGCTGTTTGGTTCTGCGCACCACAGAGACCAGATGCCTGGGCATTAGTGGGGGGGGGGAGGGGGAGCTGCTGCCGGGTCTGGTGTTTGCCTCTGTGGATGGCACTGGTGTAAAACCGTACAAGGACCCAGTTCCCACAGGGTGTCCTGGGAGGGCACCGGTGGGAGGAGTGGACTCGGCCAGTTATTCACGCTCCTTCGGAGCGGAAGGTTTTGAGCCTGCGGTAGTAGCTAGCCTCAGGAACGAGCAGTGTCAGATTTCTAGGGTGTGAGAGAGGTTTCTAGAGAGCAGCAGCTGTCCCCCGGCTTGACAAACTAGACTGTTTCCGTTTGCAGCGGATCAGCTAAGGTTAAACTTAAACAAACAAGAGCAGCTGGGGCCTTGGCAGGGAGGCGCACACCCCCCCCCCAAAAAAAAAAAGGAAAAGTCTGTTCCTGCGGAAGGAAGGAAGGACGGGCGGACGGGCGGGCTGGGCGTGGATGTGGATCTGAGTGGCCTGGAGGAGAGAGGAAGCCGTTTCTTGCCGCGGTTTTGTTGTGCACTTTCAGTTACGGAACTCCAGAAGTCCCAGGTTGTGAGCTCCCTTTTCCCCTAGTCGCTGCTTGCCAGAGGAAGGGAGGGCAGGCGGGCGGGGCAGGCAGGCGGGTGGCTCTAAATAACACTGAGCCTTTATGGAAATGTATCCAGAGTCGGAGCCACTCTCACTGGTACACTCCTGCTGTCCCTCATGCTGTCCTTACCCCGTCCTTCCCCGTGTCCTTTCTGTCTGTAGTTCGCGCTTCTCCCCGCCTTATATAGCAAGGTCTGGTCGTTAGCGTTAACAGATCTAACCAGAGGATGGCTGCCAGACAGCATTAAACAGGCCAGTGTTTGGAATTTCATAAACGCTCTGACTGGGTACAGACTGAACGTCAACAATGTGAAACTACTTTTCTCCCGCTCTCCCCCCTCTCCCTCTCCTCAGCCCGTCCAGCCTCTCTCTGCCTCTCGGTTGTGAACTCTGCTCTGCCACTGAGCACTGCATAGGAACTCTGTTGATGTTTGCCACGTTTAATTTTTTATTTCTCTCTGTCCACTCCAAGACCACAGGCAGAGCGGCGGCAGCAGGAGCCAGGACTCTGTGGAGGGGCAGGACGGGCAGGTCCCGGGGCAGTTCTCAGGACTTCTCCACGGCTCCTCCCCAGTGTGTGAGGTGGGGCAGGACCCTTTCCAGCTGCTTACTGCCCCCGGCCAGAACCACCCCGAGTCCTCCCGGCAGGACGCCTGCCCGGAGACCAGCATGCAGCTAGAGGGGCCGGGCGTGCAAGGCGCTGGAGCCCCGCAGCCTGGCGTCCCGGACCAAAGCAAGAGAGCGGGCTTGCCTGCGGCGGGCCTGACAGCCCTGACAGCCCTGACAACCCCCGGCGGCAGAGCGTACCTCCACGCGTTGACTCACACAGCACCTCTGCACCCTGCTGGTGCTGAGGAAGAAGACCGGAGCGGGCCCAGAACCAGAGCCCCTCCCACCAGCAAGCCCAAAGCTGAGCTCACACTCAGCCGCAGTCTGTCGAAGTCCGACTCTGACCTCCTGACCTGCTCCCCGACGGAGGACACCACCATGGGGAGTCGCAGCGAGTCCTTGTCCAACTGCAGCGTCGGGAAGAAGAGACTGGAGAAGTCACCTTCCTTTGCCTCAGAGTGGGATGAGGTAAGTCTGCCATGACCCCTGAGAGCTTGCGCCTGGCCGCCCTGGCTGTAGCCGCCCTAACTCCCTGGGTGCTGGCTTCTGGGACCCGGATCTGGACCAGGGCTGCCCTGTCCTCTGCTGAGAGCCCCCGACCCAGAGGACAGGTCCCCGAATAGTTAAGCGGAGGCCCAGCGGAGCAGCGCTGAGGGAGGGAGGGAGGGAAGGACGGTTCCTAGAAATGACATAGACTTGGAAACATCTGGAGCCCATCTGCCTAAGCTACTTCAGAACAGCATGGCACCTCTGGCGAGTCCTTGCAGAGGCAGGGGAACCAGGCTTAGCGGGGCAGCAGGTGGGCCAGACGGGGTGCTTGGGAACAAGGTGCCGAGAGGACTCCTGGGGAGGGGCTCTATCCCAACTTCCTCCTGGCTATTCTTGCCGTGTTCCTGGGACCCCAAAGCCTCTCCCAGCATGTGTGTGCTGCCCGTCCCACATTCCCGGCTTGGTGAGGCAGAGGCCCTGCAGACTCACGACGCAAAGGCTGGTGTGGAGAGGGCATTTTCAGTGTGAGACCTAGAGTTCCTAACCACCGATACTGGACATTTGGAGGATAACCGGACCATTTCCCAGGCACCTTTGGAATGTCTTAGTGGGCAGAGGAACCTGTGTCTGAAGGAGCGTCAAGTTTCCTGGGAATGTTAAAGTGCCGCCTCATGGGCTGCTGCCTGCCTTTGAAGTGGGCACAGTCTGTCTCCCGGAACAATCTGGAGATGCACTGAGCTCTCTGAGGAGAGGGGACAGTACAGCTGCCATGCGCATGTGGACATTCTGTGGCCCTCATTCCCAGCCCAGCTGCTGAGGGTGCTGTAGCAGGGCCAGGGCGGGGCAGCTCCTCCTGCCCCAGCTCCAGATAAGACCAGGCTCAGGACTGTTTAGGTGGACGCAGGGATCCCTGGGCAAGAGAGGTTTCATTGCTTAGAGCCTCGGTGGAATGTTCTCGAGTGGTGCCAGGCACTGTGGGAAGTCGCTCCTGGTCCCCCAGGAGACTGCACTGCAGTGTGTGTGTGTGTGTGTGTGTGTGTGTGTGTGTGTGTCCGTCCCTGGGAACGCCGTTAGGTGAGCACGGGAGTGGAGTGGGGGCACAGGGGAGCAGTGAGGGGAGTAGACAGAGTCACACTGCTGGAGAGAGCATCCAGAGAGACCAGGAGAAGCGGAGGAGACTGAAATTAAGGAACCAAGAACTCAGTCTGGTTCAAAGCAGATTGGGGCTGACAGAGTGAATGGACAACATCAACAGATAGCTGGTGGGTCTGGGAAAGGGGGTATTGGTTTCCTAGAAGTGTGCACATGTAGACGGGGTGGTAAAAAGACAGGGTAGAAGTGGACTTGGGACCAAACAGAGAGAGGCTTTGGATGGGGGCCGAGAGCTGGGAATCGCAAGGAGACATCATTTCAGAACTGTTCGCATGCGCTAGAAGGCGGCTGGCCTGGCCCCTAGGTGTCCTTACCCTAAGGTGTCCACAGTGCTGGGCGAGCACGTGCACACCCCACTCAGGTGTGCCACTGCCAGGCAGTCTGACGTAGGTGTTGTCACCTTGTGTTTCCTCCTGGAGAATAAGCCAGTGCCCAGGCTGAGTGAAGTGGGCCATTTAGACTTATACACAGTGTTCTCAGCCTTAAAAGTTGATGGGACTCATGGGCTGTTAACACCTCTGCGCACATACACATGAACGAATGCACACACATGAACACATACACGTGCTTGCACACACATGCACACAGACACCTGCATGCAGACTTTTTTTCCAAGATGGGGTTCCTTATGTGGCCTAGGCTGGCCTCTGGCCACCATGAGGCTGCAGGATGCGGGGGTCATGGGTGTGAGCACCACACACACTCTGGACTTTAGTTGTAGCGTTGGACGCTTTGCTGTATTGTACAGGTTGGTTGGTTTATTTGGTGGTTTGGTTTGGTTTGGTTTGTCTGTTGATCTCATCATGTAGCCCAGGATGGCCTTGAACTCGGAGTCCTAGTATTGTAGATCTGCACTACCACTCCAGGCTGCACTACTGTATTTACATCTGAAAAGGGGCGAAGACGGTTGAGCCATTATCGGAAAGAATTCATATGTTTGAGCCTCACTTACAAAGTCTGGGCGTGCCGGGGCGGTCCTCAGGGACAGGAGCTGTGCCGGGGGTGACGGCACGGCAGTTCAGCACACAGAGTATGGCCAGCTCCTTCCCGAGGCCTGAGGGGGAGGCAGTGTGGACGGACACATTCGGGGCCTCTGCAGATCTGGCTCTCGGGTCCTCCTCTTCACAACGCACGGGCACTCGCACGTGCTCAGGGTTACTGTCTTTTTTATGAAACAGGCCCGAGTAGGGGCATGCGAAAGTGCCTATTGCAGGCCCTGGCAGGCCCGGAGAGGCAGTAGCTCATGGCAGGTCCTCTTATCACTTGCCCGGAGCTTTGGAGAAAGGACTGAACCTAGACAGCAGGGGTGGTGGGTGACCCTCAGGTGGCCGCCAAGTGACTGGGAAGTAGTGAATGGAGCTCAAGCCCTTCACGCGCTCTCCTTCCTCCATGGCTCCTCCCCAGCACAGACGGGAGCTGCGTACTGGCCAGCCTCTGGGACTTGCCACATGTGTCTCATGAACTCTGGCCAACAGGGCTGGATGGTCATGGCCGAGGTGCTGGGGTGTGGGGGGATGCTCAGCTCACAGGTTTGGGGTTCCGCTGCTTAGTGCTGGGAAACAGCCTCTGGTGAGCTTCCCTGGGCAAGACGACTTCCGCGTGCCGCCCTGGTGGAGGTCTACCTCCGAGAGAGCGGCCGTTAGCTACACTGGCCTCTTCCTCGTGTTCTGTTAGAGTCCTGCTAACCCCGGAGTGACGGACAGACAGAGCTCGCTTACTAAACAGCCTCCCAAGAGCGTCTCTGACCCCAGACTCCAGGCAGGTCAGAGCATGTTGTCCTGACCCCTGTGGCTCACAGAGGGGAGCTGAGAAGCTCGGTCTGACAGAAGTTCCAGGTAGCACCCACGGAAGCCACACGCGCCTCCCACAGGAAACCTTTGTTTCCTGGCCGAGTTGGGTCGTATGCTTGCTGACTTAGAACCTTTCTTACCTAGTCAGTGCGCTCTGTAGACACCTTTCCAGGGCAGGTGGGGTTGGGAACTGGCGCTCCGTAGCCCCCTCACCCTGCCTTGTATGTATGTTGCGGGGGAATTACCCCAGGACGCCGGGCATGCCAACCACGTGTTCCGCCATCGGGCTGTCTCAGTGCCCTTGGATCCGAAGGCTCCACGCTGTGCTGCGTGGCACCCTGGGCATTGTTGGGGTTCCTAGATGCTTGGGGGACCGTGCTCTTCCTACCTTTCAAGTCGGTTCCCTTCCTTCAGCCTCTGTTAGCCTGTCCTGTGCTCTGCATCCACAGTCCCAGGGAGAGCTGGGCTGTCTGCGGCCCTCTGTTAAAGGCTACCACTCCTGCAGGGCCTTTGCCAGCGCAGTGCCGCCCAGGTTCCAGTCCCTCATTTATCCTCCAGCACGGGTTGCCGATTGCGACTTGATCCTGCAGCCCACCCTCCACTGAGAAGCTTAAAACCGGCACTGTCTGCATAAATAAGTGCTGGCTCGTTTTACTTGAGCATCTCAGCTGGTAGCCATGCTGGCCTCGAACTCATAGCAGTCCCCATGCCTCAGCCTGTGACACCGCAGCTGTGCCCAGGATTAGTGCCATTATCTCCTCCTCCTCCTCCTCCTCCTCCTCCTCCTCCTCCCCCCCTCCTCCTCCTCCTCCTCCCCTCCTCCTCCTCCTTCTCCTCCCCTCCTCCTCTCCTCCTCCTCCTCCTCCCCTCCTCCTCCTTTTCCCCTCCTCCTCCTCCTCCTCCTCCCCTCCTCCTCCTCCTTTTCCCCTCCTCCTCCTCCTCCTTCTCCTCCTGCCCCTTCCTCCCTCCTCCTCCTCCTCCTCCTGCCCCTTCCTCCCTCCTCCTCCTCCTCCTCCTCCTCCTCCTCCTCCTCCTCCTCCTCCGAGACAGGGTTTCTCTGTGTAGCCCTGGCTGTCCTGGAACTCACTCTGTAGACCAGGCTAGACTCGAACTCAGAAATCCGCCTGCCTCTGCCTCCCGAGTGCTGGGATTAAAGGCGTGCGCCGTCACTGCCGCCCCGGCTGATTAGTGCCATTATCAAATCTCTTCAGTGAAGTGTGAGGTCTTTCTCAAACGGGAGCCTTATCTGTGTCCCCCTGAGCAGATTCGAGGCTTCGCGCTGGAGCAGACAGCGTGCTCTGGCCAGCTCCCCTTTCTTTGTTGGCACGCTCGGTGTCCAGGTGCTGGGAAGCGGGCTCAGAACTAAAAGCTTCCCCTCCTTCCTGCCACAGGGAAGGCTCCGTGCTCTGTCCACCCGAGTGGCAGTTCCAGTGCCGTGTCCACACCTCTGTCTCCTTAGATAAGCCTGGCTCTCACTGTGTAGCCCTGGCTGTCCTGGAATTCGCTCTGTAGCCCAGGCTGGCCTCGAACTCAGATCCTTCTGACTGCCTCCTGAGTGCTCAGTGGTGCACGCTGCCGCCGCCTCCCAGCCATCGGCACCAACCTTGTCTTCCCTGACTTTTCACTGTGTAGCTGGTTGGCCCTCAGCTGTGGAGGCTGACTGTAAGAACAAAGATGACTGCCTGGTCAGCTTGTGGCCCGGCATACAGAAGCCTGTGAGGTCAGCTAGGTCCCCGCATGCCTCCTTTTGAATGGGATGGAAGATTATGGAAGAGAAAACCCCAGAAGGCTGCCTGTCTACTTAGCATAAGCACTCGAGCCAGGGAACACTTGGCTGAAGGCGTAAGTGATAAATTTGTGTTTTGTAATCAGCTTTCATAAATATTAAACAAGCGGGGGGCAGGGGAAGAAAGCAGGGACTACTCTGTATGCGTGCCCAGCCCGACCGTGCTTACGGTGGTGTCCTCGCGGAGAGCGCCGTGCTCTCAGTCTGAACCACCAGCGGCTGTGGGACCCTCGGCGAGCCCTTGCTGAGAGGGAAGAGGCAGCAGGCAGAGCACCCTTTCAGGCCAGCCCGCCTCCCCCTTCCCAGCACTGCTCCTTAGAGCCAGCATGACGTCATCAGGAGGAGAGGTGATTGGTGCAGCTCCACCAGGCTCTGGCTGCCCTACCCCTGCGAGGTGGGTGCACACGAGGAGGTGTCTACTTCACCCAGGACCCTCAGCTCGCCACGGTCTGCAGCGTGCCCTGTCCCTTGGCGTGTGAACTGGTGTGCTTGTCCCTGGGCACAGCCCTCCCACTCGGAACAGGAATGTGGCCTCCCACCTCTGGGGACAGCTCGGAGCCTGGAGTGTCTATTTGAGTTGCTTCCTGGCACGTGCTGGAGCCGCAGGCTCACCCTCTGAGTTTCCATTGGTTTCAGGTTTGAGGCATTTGTTCACGATGCTGGAGTCGCACTTGTGTCCCGGCAGCTCTGCGTTTTGGTCTTTGTGTCAGACCCAGGGACTCTGAAAGTCTACCGCCTACCTGCACACTTCCACACAGGGCCTTGTAAGTCCTGTAGTCAGGCCACTACCCTCCCGCCGGCCTCCCTGGACCATCATGGAGGCATGCTGGGGAGACAGGAGCTGGAGCCTGCTTCCTTGTTTGGGCTTGCTGCCTTGAGCTGCAGTCTTCTCCTCCTGCCTCCAGCCCGGCTTCCCTGCTGCCCTGGCAGCAGGCAAGGGGCCAGTGAGCCCAGTGGATATTGTGTGGTGCTGAATTTGTCCTCTCTCTCTCTCTCTCTCTCTCTCTCTCTCTCTCTCTCTCTCTCTCTGTGTGTGTGTGTGTGTGTGTGTGTGTGTGTGTGAGAGAGAGAGAGAGAGAGAGAGAGAGAGAGCAAGAGCTGAGAGGGACTACTGTATGAACAAGCATGAACACTAAGGCATGCACCTCACTATGTAGCTCTGGTTGTCCTAGAGATCAACACACAGACCAAGGTGGCATCAAACTCCCCAAGATCCACTGCCCTTACCTCCCAAGTACCGGGGTCACCGGGTTTGGTTTGGTTTTTTGAGACTTATGTGTTATGTGTGTGGATGTTTTCTGCACATATGTATGCACTGCATGCATGCCTCATGCCCATGGCGTCCCAAAGAGGTCATCAGGTCCCCTGGAATTAGAGTTACAAATTGTGGGCCAGCAGCGCGTAGCACCTGGGAGTCGAACCCTCGCCTCCTGGTCTTCTGAAAGAGCAGTGTAGCGGTCACTGTTTTCACCTGAGCCATCTCTCCAGCTCCCCAACAGTTTTTTTTTAAACCAAAAGCTTTGATGCATGAAAGTTAGTGAGTAGCTAATAAAAATGTGGTCTTTATTCCAGAGCTGAGAGTCATGGAGACATATTATCTGAATGGGGGTGGGGAAAGGGGTCCCCTAAGGTCTCACTGTGTAGCACAGGCTGGCCTCGAATTGCAGCAACAGAATTAGACGGGTGCACCCTCTCGCCCAGCTTTCCCTTTCTAGGACATTCTTTACATGCCCCGGCTCCGGTTTCGTAGTCATGGCACCGACAGACCGTGGACAAAAAGGTTTTGTATGATTTTTGGCCGTGGTAATTTGCCTTGGATAATTCTAAACAGTTGTATCTGAGACACAGTAGGAGTCTCTCTCTCTCTCTCTCTCTCTCTCTCTCTCTCTCTCTCTCTCTCTTTTTTTTCCTGTGCAGCTACTCACCAAGCTGCCTTGTTGGGTGCCCGCTGTGTCCCAGGCACTGCCGTAGGTGCCACAGGGGAAACGGCATCATTCAGAAAGGCCAAGCCCTTCGCTCGTGGCGTGGGCACTCCAGAAGGCACAGAAGGAAAGGGTGAATGAGCAGGTCGGACCATGTGCCAGGCGTTGGGAGATGGCCGCGGGCGAGGCTAGCACAGCCGGCCAGCTGAGGGAGGATGCTGCTGAGGATGGGGGGAGAGCTGGCCTGTGGTGAGGCAGGAGGAGGAAGCCGGCGGTGTCATCCAGCTACTTCCTGTTCGTCTGTGCTGTAAAAGCAATCTCAAGTTCCGCCCTACACTGTGTCGTCAGAGACGGCCCAGCGAGGTGGCTTTCTTTCCTGTACCTCTCTGTGCAGTGCCGCTGCCTGCCTTTCCCCTTCCGTCCCCATTGTTGGTGCCTTTTAAACACTCACACATCATAGTTCTAAGTTGTGGGGCTCTAATGAGCTCCGACTTCCTGAGGCTTCCTCAGAAGCACTATAGCCTCCGTTGGGGGGACCCCTGAGTGAGTTCTGTTTGGCGCATAGATGGTGGCATCCTTACCCCAGGAAGGGCGTTCCCGTGAGCTCATCACATGATCAGGATGCTCAGACAAAAGAAGGGATTCAGAATTGCTAAGGAGCGAGCAGGTCGGGTGTGAAGGAGGTCCGGAGGCAGTGAGCACACATGGAGGCCCGGCCACGAGGAGCCTGCCCGGGGGCCTTACACGCGTGCCCCGGGAGCTGCTGCATCTCCCCTGCATGCCCAGGAACAGGGTATATTTTGCATACATATCCCCAGGAGGCTGATCATGAGTTGAAACAGTTCGCCACAGCCAGTTGCAGAATGCTGCGATCTAGGGGCCTCAGTCATCCTCCGGCCCCGGAGCTTGTAGGTCTGTATACAGTAGGAGATTCTTAGGCCCAGAAATGAAAGCAGAAGATGATGTCCTCAGACAAGTTTAATTGGCACTCTGTGGTTGACATAGCAGGTATTTGATTACCTAGCCAGTCTGGGGGTCGGGGAAACAGACCTTTTATCTCACACGACTCCAGGAAAGCGATTCAGGCAGCTCCTTCCGGCTTCCTTGGGAATCGGCAGCTCGGGGCTTTTTATGCCCTTGGGGTCTCTCGGTCTTCTGTGCTGTGGCTCCGTTCTTGCTGCCCTCCCCAGTGTTGGTCCCTTTCTGTGCCACCAAGCGAATGGGAAGGAAGGATGCCCGGGGCTCCAGGAGCTACGTGGCTCTGCTGTGTCTCACCAGCTCTAATGACCCAGTGTCTGGCACCACATGGCCCCTTGTCCATCGCCGTAGGCAGCCTGATTGTCTGTCTGGACAGGTGGGAAGCCGCCTGAGCGCAGTAGGGGCTTCCAAATGACAGTTTGTCTGGCAACCTGTTCCCGGCTGTCCTGATTTAAACAGCCAAGAAGTCATTGTAAACACAAAATGTGTGTTTCATACAAATGCGCTGGCTCCTTACCATTTTCTTATTTCTTTGGGGGCTTTTTTCGGGGGTGGTTATTAAGGGGCGGGGTGTTGGGGCGGGATGTCACTCCTGGGTCAGTCTGGCATGCAGCTCTTGGTGACCTTCCTAGGTTGCAGGTACCAGGCACACACCCCGAGCCCACCCCCATTCCGCTTCCGGAGGCCTTGGCTTCAGCAGGATGTGTTCCAGCCCAGTGAGACCTGGTGTCTGTCGGGCAAGGACAAGGTCCTGCAGTCCTTGAGGGGACACTGCTTCTGTGCTGCCACCAAAACGGTGTCCTGAACTCTCTCTTCAGCCACCAGACAGTGGAGAACTAGTGTCTCCACACTGCAGTTCAGGGCGGAGGTGCCCACGCCAAGTCTGGGAGCTGTCTCTGTGCCTCCCGATGGAGTTCGTGCCTTAAGCAGCCCCCTGCCCAGCTGTGTGGGAATTTGGGAAAAACCAACTCTAAAAGTAGGATTCTTATACCGTGGGGGACTTTCTTCTTCTTCTTCTTTTTAAATATCTATTAATGGCCAGGAAGAAATATCTTTCTTTGCTGCACTGGGTCTTGCTATGTTACCCGGGTGGGCCTTGGACACTCGACCCTTCTTCCTCAGCCTCCTGGGTTGCTGGGATTACAAACACAGACCACCACAGTGGCCATGTGACTGCAAACCCCAGAAAGAGGACTGAGTGAGGAGCACAGAGGGAGCACTGTCCCCTCCCCCACCCCCGCCTCCTCACACCCCGCTCCCTCCCTCTGTGTGCCTGAAGGGACTGGTCCTTCTCAAGGGATGTCAGCTGCCTTTGGGGTTTGGTTCTCACTCTGGTGATGGAGCCCAGGACCCTGTGCATGCTGGGAAGTGCTCCATTGCTGAGCTGAGCTCCCTGTCCGCACCCCTAGTCTTGTATTGTCTTTTCTTTCTTTTTTCATGCAGAAAAGCATTTTAATTTTTTGTGTTTGTTTTTGTTATTTCTTTCTAGACAAGGCTTCTCTGTGTAGCCCTGGCTGTCCTAGAACTCAATTGGTAGACAGCATTGAGCCTCTGCCCCCCCATCCGCTGGGAGTAAAAGCTTGTGCCGCCGCCACCTGACAGAGTTTAAGACTTTATTTTAATTACGTGCATAAGGGGGCGGGAGATATGTACATGTGGATGCAGGTGCCTGCTGGGCCGGAGGGGACAGCAGGTCCCCTGGGAGCTGGACTTGCAGTGATTTGAAACGCCTGGTGGGAACAGCGGTCCATCCTCTGCAAGGGCGGTGAGCTGTCTTAGCTGTGAGCCAGCTACGGTCAGCCGTCTCTTCTCCCGTGACCTCTGGGTCTGTGCCTTTGGTTAAGCACATCTCCCCTAAGCACAGTTGTTTCCCACAAACCCTGCAGCTTGTATTTCAGGCTTCAGCCTTGGTTTCTTCTGTGATGTCTTTCCTTGGTGCGCTCTCTGTTGGTTTGCAGCAGTGATCTGATCTAGTCCACAGTTCAGTTCTCGAGAGGAGGACGCCAGAGTTTGGGAACTGACGGAGCTGGCCTGAGGCCTCGGCGCTGACCACTGGAGGAGACGGTGCCTTTAACATGATTGATTTTTAAAAGTTGGGGAGCTTGATTTTTTTTTTTTTTTGTATTTTGTATTTGGGGTTTTTTTGTTTTGTTTTGTTTTTGTTTTTGTTTTTTTTTCCAAGACAGGGTTTCGCTGTGTAGCCCTGGCTGTCCTGGAACTCACTCTGTAGTCCAGGCTGGCCTCGAACTCAGAAATCCGCCTGCCTCTGCCTCCCAGAGTGCTGGGATTACAGGCGTGCGCCACCACCGCCCGGCTGATTTTTATTTTTCAGTTGCTCTTGTTTCGATTATGAGAACACTTTGGAATATTACCCTTATTTAGTGAGGATGTGTGCCCAGTCCACAGTGCGCACACGGGCGTCCGAGGACAAGGTGTGGGAGTTGGTTCTCCCCGCTCCCCGCCCCTCCCCCCCCACTCAGTAGCTCGGGGGAGGGCCGCAGGGGAGCAGCGGACTCCCAGTCCCAGGAGGCTCAGTGCAGGCAGACTGTTGGCTTTAGTTTGTAGGTTTGCTTGTTTCTTCTGTGACTTGCGAAGTGAAGTGGTGATTTCCATCAAGTTCACCATAGGCCCGGCCCCTCGTGCACAGACTCCCTGTATGTTACCTAAGGGGCTGCCAGCTTTCGAGCAGACACTCACATGCCCTGTCACCCATCAGCTCCCCTGCGAGGTCCTGGGAAGTCCGTTCCGTCCTCAGCTGTGCCCTCTGCTCTCTCTCCTTGTTTTCCAGTTGCCCTGCTCGTCTCTGCTGAGCCACAGGCGGGCAGAGGAATGTGTGCGGGCGCATCGTGTGCTGTAGGGAGGCCTCTCCGTACCCTGCTTTATCCAGGACTTGCATGCGCCTCCCGGTCTGTCAGGGGGCTCAGTCACTGGTGGCCATGTGACGCCCACGAGATACTATCGAGTGTAACACACAGTGCTTTTTTCTTTTTGGTTGCCTTTCTTTTGTCTCTGGTGCTGGGGCATTGAACATAGGAAACACACACACACACACACACACACACACACACACACCAGCTCTACCGCTGGCCTGCATCCGCAGCCGCCACCCGGCAGTCTTTAGCTCTTCCTCCTGTGACTCCTGCCCAGGAAGTGCAGCAGAGCCTCTTCCTGCCTGCGCTGTCACGGTTGGCACCATCAGCACGGGTCTTCCCTGGCTCCCACCACGCCCCAGTGCCCCCCGGCTGCTCTCCCTGATGGTAACCTCGGCCTGCTCCGGCTCAGAGAGACTTTCTCAAACAATTTTTAACAGCAGTCTCGCTCACAGTGGCCTTCATCTGCAGCGCAGACGCTTTGCATCCGTTTTCATTTGAAATCACTAGGACAGACGGACGAAGGCCAGGAAAGCCTTGGTGTTGTAGAGCCACACCCCGGAGGGTAGCCCAGGCTGAGCGCCCCTACCTGAACCCCTCCACCCATTCGTCATTACCATGCTTTCCGCTGGCATCTCTGCCTGTCCTCTTCATCCTCCCTCTTCCTGGGTTACCTGGACACACACAGCATCCAGGCTTGTCCAGACTCTCTCGAGGTGGCTCCTCCTCATGCCCCTAACCACTGCACCTCACTGTCCCTGACCACAGACCTCCTCCTCTGCCCTCTGTGCTCTCCAGTGTTCCCTACGCTCTCTTGTGCTCCTTGTCCTCCTTCGGCTCTCTGAGCTCCCTGTGCTCCCTGGTGCGGAGGGAGAGCCAAATGCCAGCTCCTCAGCTGGAACTGGAGCGTCCCCATATAAGAGCATTTGGTGTGGCCTGTGTCGCCACCCTGCTGACATCTGCCCCTGTTTTCTGGCCGTCCCTTGCTCTGTTAGTTTATACCATCTGCTGGCTCAGAATGCCTGTCTCCATTTCTTGTGTTGAAATTCACCCTTTATCAAAGCCCATTCTATCGCTTTGTGTGTGTGTGTGTGTGTGTGTGTGTGTGTGTGTTTGTGCGCGCGCGCATGTCCTCTGTCACAAGTGACCTTACTGATTGATGTAGAGCCTTTCACTGATTGTCTAGACTTGGCCAGCAAGCCCCGGGGCTCACCTGTCTCCACCCCCAGCATTAGGGTTACAGGTGCATGCCACAGCCCCTGGCAGCTTAGGGTCCCAACTGAGGTCTGTGCACCAAGCATTTTACCCAGTAAACTGTCTCCCCATCTCGGCTCCCCACAGTTATTAAAAGCCCACTGCGTGCCTGCCATTGTTTGGAGAGTCAGTCATGCCAAATGAAAATATGACCATGATAAATGCACAGCTTTACTGGGCCTTGTGGCCCAGGCCTGCCATCCCAGCTATGCAGGAGGCTGAAGCAAGAGGATCACAATTCAGGTCTGTCTGGGCTGCATGGTCTGTTTAAGGCCAGGTGCTATCTCAAGACAGAATAAAATGAGATAATGGTCCGTCTGTGGTTCAGTGGTGTGGAGTGTTTGCCTCGCATGCTGAGGTCCTGAGGGCCAGCGCCTAGTGCTGCTAACAGCAGAGTGGGGCAGCCTGCTCTGAGGCTCTTCCTGCTAAAAGGAGAGGCCGGGTCGAGCAAGGTCAAACCAGTAAGATGCTCACAAATGACAGAAAGGCTCCGAAGACAGAGCAGAGAGCGGTGAGGACAGCGGGGATAAGAGCCTGGCGCCCTGACGGCTGTGACGGCCTGGAGTACGCTGCGAGGAGAGACAGCGAGGGGCGGGCCCTTGTCAGGGCGATGAAGGTGGCCCCGTGCGCCTCGCACGTCCCCCCCCCCCGCCCTGGATGTGCGTCTGCATGGGCAGCCCTCTCTCCCATCACTTGCACCGTGTGTGTTGGTAATCTTGTTTGTGTGTGCAAGACCGTCTTCCCAGCCAGATTGGGAGCCTTTCTAAGGCAGAAGGCAGGGGTCATTCTTACAAGCCCTCAAGCCTCCCAGCCTACAGAGGCCAGAGTCAGCCTGGTCTACAGAGTGAGTTCCAGGACAGCCAGGGCTACACAGAGAAAGCCTGACTCAAAGATACAAGCAAGAAAACTAACAAGACAAAAAAGAAAGAAAGGAAGGAAGAAGGGAGGAAGAAAGAAATCTCGGAGCCAATGGTTTGAGAGCCCGGAAGGAAGGCAGGGGTGCTGGGGTCCTCAGGCCTTTTATTATTTTTTTATTTTTTATTTTTATTTTTATTTTTATTTTTTTTGAGACAGGGTTTCTCTGTGTAGCCCTGGCTGTCCTGGAACTCACTCTGTAGACCAGGCTGGCCTCGAACTTAGAAATCTGCCTGACTCTGCCTCCCAAGTGCTGGGATTAAAGGCGTGTGCTACCACCACCTGGCTTTAAATTTGCTTTTTCATTCCCTAGCAGTAAGTAGGAACGCAGAGAGGTCCTGTTTCAGGAGAGTATGTCACGCACCTGTGGGAATGCCGGAGGTTTGCTCCCCCTCCCCATGTTTAGACAGTCTAGGCTGTCTTAAACATACAGGCTTGAGAAGATGAGGTTGGACTTAACTTTTAAATGTCCATCTCAGTTCTTGTCACTGTAACTATTTAGACAGGGTTTCACTCTGTAGCCATAGCTGGGCTGGAACTCAGGGCAATCCTCCTGCCTCAGCCTCCAGAGTCCTGGGATTAAAGAGGTAGATTCAATTCAATGAAGTTTTAATCCAACTCCATTCTCTGTTCTTTCCTCATAAATAAAACAGTTGACATTTCTAAAGACAGGGAGCGCAGAGGCCCCTCGGTGAAGTCGCCGTGTGCCATACAAGCGCCCAGATGTAAGAACTCAGTCTGGCAGGCGCATCAGATCAAAAGGAAAAGCACCCAGTGATAGCAGAACCTTACACACACACACACACACACACACACACACACACACACACAGGCACCACCTGCCCAGGTGACTGCATCTGTCCCCATCAGTCCCCACTCAGCACATCCCTACTGACATATCTGCAAATAGCTTTGGGGAGTGTAGTCAACAAATAGAGGGTTTACATGGCCAACATACACAATGCTGGTGGCATCAACTTAGGAAAGCAATCTTTCAAGACTTTAAATTTAAAAATAATTACAATATTAGTGCTGACGTAGAGATCGGGCTTGATGGATGTCCCTACTGGAGTGCCGCCTGGAGCTCCGGCCCAGCCCACCCGGGGGGTGCTTTCCCTGCTGAATTCTCGGGGTTCCATTCCATCTGGCCTTTCCATTCTGGACGAGAACTGCTGTTCCTTACAGTGGTGGACACCTCCGCTTCAGCCCTGACAGGCAGCTCAGATGTGGGAATGGAGGCTGACTGGTCCTCCTACGCTGAGGCTCTCAAGCCTCTCCGGCCCTGGTCTGCTGGGTCACTGGTGCCCACCGTCCCTCTGGTCCCCGCTGGCCCCCGCTTGGTAAGAGCAGCCACTGGCCGTGACCTCTGAGGGTTACTCTTGTCCCCGGGGAAAGGGGCTGCAGGGCTCTCCTGCTGGGAATCACTCGCTTCTTACTGTCCCCTGCCACGCGTCCTCACTTGCCGTCTCTAAGGGCCAGGCGCTGTGTGTGCTGCCCTGGTGGCTGGCCAGCTCAGTGTGCGTGCCGGGGCAGACTCGGACGGTGAGGGTGGGGGCAGGTGGCATGGCGGAGAGCAGGTGTGCAGGAATGTCACCCTCGCCTCGGGTCAGCGTGCACGAAGCAAGGGAAGGACAGCACGCCTGGGTCAGACGCAGCCTGGGGACATTCCTTCTGCATTTGGGAGCACGCGCACTCCAGCGGGCTGTGCCCCGCCCCAACTCCAGTGGGCTGTGCCCCGCCCTGATTTGCTCAGTTCAGACCTGCTGTTTTTCTAATTGTCCTAACTAAAATATATTCCAAGTCAAGTATAGTGTCACGTGCCTTTAATCCCAGTACTCGGGAGGTAGAGGCAGGAGGATCTCCGTGAGTCCAGCCTGTCTGTATAGTGAGTTCCAGAATGGCCAGAGCTACATAGTAAGACCATGTCTTGAAGAAAAAAAATAAGAGAGAACTAAAAAGAGAAAGTATATGTGTCTGTCTCTCTATCTCTCTCTCTCTATGTGTGTATGTGTGTGTCTGTGTGTGTGTGTGTGTACAGACAGACCAACTTAGAAGTGGGAAAGAAGCGTCACAGATCTGACCTGAGCTTGTCAGAGGCTAACAAAGCCACAAACCGAGTCCCAGAAGCCTCTGCTTGGACTTCCGCCCCGTAGAGCTGCGGGTGAGAGGTGTGACTGTGCAAGGCCACCTCGAAAGCTTGGCTTTGCTTTCGAATCCTGCCATCCACAGCTAACACACATGCTGCCGCGACTGAGGCTGGTATTTTAAAACATAAACAAGCAGCTCGGTGAGGCAGGCCATTGTGAACCCGAGGGACTGGTTGCTACGGGAGGAGGTGGGACAGGTTGGCTTAGGAACGCTCTCTCCCTGAGGAACAGGCAGACAGGGAGCGGGCGCTGCCGGCCTCCCTGGAGCCCCGTTCTCAGCCTCGCTGACAGCGGCTGACCAGGCTGGGACAGGACCCTTTACGTTATCAACAGGTATTTGCGGACGCCATCTGTGTGTTAGCTGTGCAGGGTGCCTGCAGGCAGACAGGGCTGAAGGACACAGCACTTCTAAGAGCTTGCCAGTATGCAGGGGTCGCTCCTGGTGCCACAGGAAGAGCTTTGGGAGCAGAGCTGTTAGCAAAGGGCGGGGCTGGTCCCAGCGGTTTCCCGATTTGATTTAGGTTTTGTGAGTTAAGTCAACAAGAATAGCTTTCTGGGTCTCTTATTTATTTAAGGCTGAAAATGTGTCACAAGAGGGTGGGACTCGTGTTGGTCCTCCCTGAGGACTCTAAGCCACCCTTTCAGCCCTAATGCTGCAGCATCTTCGTTATGACAGAATTCTTCCCTATGAAGCCTGGCTGCTCAGCGCCCAAGGCTGGCTCTCCTGGGCCTGTCAGAAAGACCCACCCTCCTGTCTCTTCTTGGGCCCACAGTTCTGCTTTCATTCACGGGTGTCACCCTGTATAAAAGTAAAAAAGACAAGAATATTCCCCGAATGTTTCCTGCGGGGCCTGCCAGGTCAGGGCCCGGTGGCTTCCGCAGCATCGGCCTTCACTGGGGCCGGACGCCCTTCACAGGTGGCCGCTCTGTCCGTCCGCCCTCCTGCCTGCTCTGCATTCCGATCAGGAGGGCTCACTGGAAGCCCGGTCGGTCGTCTGTCTGCCGAGGCTAGTTATCGCAGCATTTTCAGTTCTCGTGCGTGCGTAGCCTGGTTTCCCTTCAGCGGTGCTGTGATTAACTGTCATAATATACCAGGGGAGTGCCAATTAAGAGCGTGACCCACGCCGCGCGCTCCTGCATTGTAGGCTGCCGTGGGGTGTGGTCCCGTCTCACCTTGGTAACACCTTCAGTTGGCATTCACTGAACCGCGTTGGACTCCGACCAGCCAGAGGGGCCTGGGGCTCAGACGCTGGCAGTCCTTGGCAGTCCTCGGACTGCCCGCCATTGTGCTTGGCTGGTTGCAGCAAGACAGGCTGTTTCTGCGGCTCTGCTTTGTGAGCACCAGAGCCGGGAGATACAAGGACCGAGGAGGCGACCTCGGCGCCTCACCTGACCTTTGACAAAGCCCAGTGTGGGCCAGCGCCCGGCAGACAGGATAGGGCGGTGCTACCTGTCGTCTTCAGACGCCCCCGGGTCACCCCGTGCTGTCACCCATGGCGGCCTAGCCTGCAGTTCTCCCTCGCTTGTGCTCCTCTGGCTGTGTGTTGCCCAAGTGTGATCGTGGGCCAGCGCCGTAGCCTGCAGAGGCCCCACGGGACGCGCTCTCGCTGCCGCTCATCCTTCAGAGTTAGAAACCGGAAAGTTCTCGTGCTAGAGAGCCGTTTCACATGCCTGGGACCCAAGCCTGGGTCCCTCAACACCAGTTAGTCATCAAGGAGAATTCGATGCACTAAGGCATTTATAGGTGCACAGCTGTTGTGCCGGTGTAATGAGGAAGTGGTTCACACGTGTGGCTGCACGACTATTCTAAGCGAATCACATTCTCGTTGTAAAGTCTCCACCCACCTCACCCAGGCTTTGGGTGTCTGCTGGCCGCCTGCGCTGGGGAGGTTCGCACACACCCTATTGATACTGACTGCACTCTGCGTTTGGCCCTAGTTCCCCTCTGAGCACCTATCTTGGGTTGAGATCTCCAAAAGCAGAAATTAAGTGCAAACTGCCTCTTTGGAGGTGACTTCCTTCAGTGGGTGCTGATGGGAGCTGAGGAGAGGGACCTCCCGGGCTGCAGGGCACAGACCTTCTTAAACTCCAAGGTGCAGCTAGAGCTGAAGTTTGCAGTGTGAGTTGCTCCTCTGGAGGAGGCAGGACAGGCCACTGATACTTAAGGTGGCCCCTCCCGGGAGCTACAGGGCTTACAGCTGCCGGTGCTCAGCACCAGAGGCTGTGGGGACTCCTCAGCGACCCGCTTCCAAGGCCTCTGCCGTCCTGTGTGCCGCCCCTTGGGTCTCAGGAGCATGGCCATGGCCTTCTGCCAAGGAAGGCTTGCTGCGGGCAGCCCAGGGGCCTGAGGCAGCCTGGTAGCAGGAGGGGCTGGGTGCTGTGAGGGAAGACTGGCCCTCAGAGTCAGCCAGGGAGAAAGGGCCTCAGTGAGTAAAAACAGGAAATTGAGTAGAGAAAACGGCTGGCAACAAGGCCCTTTTCTCAGGACCCATAAACGGAGAGAGGCCCTGGGTGACATTCACGTAGCTGCAGAGCGGGCACTCGGATTCCCACCGGCAGAGTCACCAGGCCTGTTTCCCCCAAGCCCAGGTCAGCGTCACGTCAGCGATGGTGTCATGCCACCCGCCTGTGAAGGGAGACTGGCGCCTTGCGTGCCTGCCAAACTGAGAAGACAGAGACTTCCCTCCACCCTGAGCTGGGCCACAGAAGGAGAGACTGAGGCTCTGTTATGACTGACATCCCAGTGTTTGGGCTCAGTTGGCCTTTCTTTAAAAAAAGATTCCACACTTTCTTCATCTAAATGTTTTATTTTGGAATAGTTGTGTAGTCACAGGAAGTTACAGAAATAGTTCCAAGTGGTCCAGTGTTTGGTGCCGTTCCCTAGTTCCTGGCTGTGAGGAACTATTCCATGACGGTTACAAACACGCCACAGAAGCGTCCTACTCCGAGCACCGGATCGCCACAAAGGTCCCCCTGCTCTGGCCCATGCCGTGCAAAGCTAACGATGCTCTTAACAGTCCATTGCTGTAGTTAACCGGAGACGCGATGGGTCTCAGCAGAGTACTTGTCCCCCAGGTGACCCGGGACACACTGGGTCCTGGCTGGAGGCCCCGTGTTAGAGACAGGTGTGTGCTTCCGCTTTCGTCCTGTGGGTGTTCAGGCATAGTATGAATCAGGACCAGTCCACCCCACCCCACCCCCATACCACACCCCCGGGGCAAAGGCCTCAGTGCCACACACTTTCTCCACCTTAGAGGCTAGGCTCCAGCATCTGAGTGGCAGGGACACCATCCAGGGCAGCCGCCACTCCTTATCACAGAGTGGGGGAGGGCACGGTAGGCACAGGCACGAAGCAAGGCTGAGCCAGCGCACTGCCTGGCTCAGTTATTTCTGCGTCATCTCTGGGTTTCTGCCTGCTGCCCTGGCTGACCCCTGAGACTCCCAGGGCCCCGCCCCACCCCGCAGGAGGGAAGCCTTCAGCAGCCCTTCTGATTGCTCCCACTTCCGGGAGAGTCTAGAAGTTCTGTGCGTCAGTCGTGACCAGAGCCGTCCTGTTTACTGTCGTCCGTCCAAGCATATCTGAGAGTGTGATGTGTGCACACAGCCTGAGCTCAGACGGAGAGAAGCGACTGTAGGGAGTTCCTTCAGCTTGCACTCACGCCCTACAGCTCACTCACAGCCACGCACAAGGGCGTCTCAGAAGGCACCCCCGTTCCGGGCAGAGCTGGGAAGCCCAGACTAGGCCCTGGGCCCCTCTGCCCGGCCTCCGTGGGACCCAACAGGCACCGGCCGCAGTCTTCCCTCCGTTGCTGTTGCCCAGAGCTCGGGAAGGACAAAGCTGTTGGCTGGGGTTTTGCCGCGTCTGACGGAAAGGAGCACGCGTTCCCCTTCTGAGTCTTTATTGATTATTGTAACAAGAGTGGGAGACACCGAGGTTGGCGGAAGTCCAATAAGTAACCAGAAGCGGGCTCTTATAAAATTAGGAGAAATGTCTTTCTTGGCTCCTCTGGTAGAGGTGGAAGCATCCACTCCTTGTCTGCAGAGCCTAGACACACACAGCCCGGCCTTGGCACTGAGCCCCGCTTACAGAGTCGCCGGGCTTGTGGTCAGGGCTGCTGAGGCTGAGCCTCAGGGTCTCCCTGCACAAAGGCGTGACCAGCTCGGCGGCCAGGCGTGCGTGTGCCCTGCCCTGCCCTGCCGTAGCTCCCGCCTTGTGACTCCATGGCAGTGAGCCCCTTCCTAGGGCTCTGTTCACAGGCTAGCCCCTGGGCTCCTTTGAGACTGGGGCACTCACCCCGCTGTCCCACGTGGCTCCCCGCACACAGAGCGGCTTTCTGTGCTCTCTGTGCAGGAATGCTCGTCTCCCTGCCTCGCTCCTTCCGTGGCCTCCCACTCCCTCCCCAGCCAAATGAGCCCTGACCCTGAGCTGCGGCCAAGGAGCACTGGGGACAGAAGCTTTGCTCCTGTTCTCTCAGGAGCCCTGTGTTCTGTAGGAACGCTGGCAGAGCCAGTAACACTTCATTCAGGGTCGTGGTGGTGTGAGGAGTGGGGGAGGGGCGGCACTGGGAAGGGTGTGCAGATGGCGGGGTGGACATCTGTACTGCCAGGGAAATCACGAAGGGTCTGCTGTGCTGATGTCCTTCTTGGAGTCTAAGAATCTCTCTTTTTTCCTTTTCTTTCCCTGAGTCCCAAGAGGAAAGGTCCCCGTTGTTGTAGACGCCACCACACCACGTCCTCTCACCTCAGGGCAAGCCACTGTTTGTTCCCTCCGCTTTCCTCTTTAGGGAAAGAGGAAACCCCTAAGATAACCGTGCCGTGCCTACGATCCATTTAGGGCCTAGCCTCAGGAAAGGCTCATGTATGACCTCTCCATTCCGTATCGAGTCGCCCAGGGTCCAGGCCTCCTGGAGCAGCAGCGAGAGAGAGGAAAGCTTCAGAGGCCTGTGAGCGCACAGGGCCAAGCCCCGCTTTCGCTTGCCCGGCCCATGTGCAGCCAGGCCACCCCTACTGCTAGAGGTCCGCACAGCAACCTTGGGTGCAGGACCAGCGAGTGTGGCCCACACGTGAGCTTGCATCTCACCTCGCTGCCTGCTTGAAGGGGGTGTGGCTTCTATCAGGTGTGCTATAGCTAGCCGAGAGGGCCAGCCAAGCGGAGGCCTTGCTCCGGGCCTGAAGACGGCATCAGGGCACAGCACGAGGCCTGACTGGCCCTAAAAGGCATTGCACAGTGAGGAAGGGGTGACATCAGAAGGTCAGAGGCTTGTCCGCTGGGTCCAGCCCGAGACCCAAGATGGCAGGTGGTGGGCAGGACAGATGGGCGGAGCATCATCACATCTTCCTCCAAAAACCAGACGACGACCTGCTTTTGCCCTATCCTGAGCTCTGCTGGTGGCCTGAGAAGTCTCGTGTGTGGAGACTTCTCGTGTGTCCCCCTGTTTGGGGGGACACAAGGGTGTCATTCCTGTGTGTTCTTGCATTCCTGGTGGGTCAAAGGTCAGGCTGAGCATCTTTTTCTCATAGATAGTTTTAGGTGTCCTTGAGCCTCAGAGTGGTCTTTGAGATTTAGAGATGCTTTGGCTCCCTGCCCGATAGTCTTTCAGGATGGGTAGGGCTCCACATACAGAAAAGGGCTTTAGTCAGCCTCGAACATGTTTCTGTGCTCCCAGCTTGGGCACTGGGCTGGCTGAGGGCAGTTCTGGCCCACCACCTGCCTCTGGGCACAAAGCAGAGCCCAGGCGCCTCCTGATGCCCGGGTGCTCCGCCGGGGAGGTCAGGAAGGCCAGGCCCACTGTCCTGGACCAAGGCAGTAATCCGTGGTACACGTCCAAACAGTGTCTTCCAGGAGGAAGAAGGAGGCCATCTAGCTGCGCTCTCCAGTCAGTGGGGAGACTTCCTAAGAAAAAGCGAGCAGAGAGGGATTCGGCTCCGTGATGAAGGTGGCTGGAAGGTTACCGCGGCTGTGTTTACCCGGCTCTCCACAGCCAGGGTTCAGTGGGAGTTTCTGGCGCAGCAGCAGCAGCAGCATGCATGGGGCTCTTAGATAATTACAAACCCTCTTCAGGAAGGCAACAATTGTGTTAAAGGAATATAAACATCGAGTCGCTTTAAGGATAGGTGTGTGTCCATGCTCTGAGGGCGGGGGAGGGGCCTGGGTGTGTCTCCCGCGGCTCTGCTCACTCTGTCCCCTCTGCCACAGCCGGGATGCGGGATGCGCCACTAACGGGCATTCCGGCCTGACTTCTCAGTAACGCCAGAGTTAGGCCAAGTGTGAAGCAATCTGAGCATAGATTTCTTTCAGAATTTCTCAAACTTACTAAACCAACTACACTTCATTCAAAAACACTTTCAAAATCTTCCCATTGTTGTATCTCTTTGAAGAATCCTTAGTTGTCATAGAAACAGCATTTGTACTTGTTTCGTTACTTGCTCATTTGTAACATTTAATTACATTTCTTCTTCCTCCCTTGAGAAGGTAGGGGGTGGGGTTGGAAATCACACACGCTGGGCACTTACTCTTAATACTAACTGTGGGCCCAGCCCTAAGTTTCTTTTATTTGCTTAAGTTTAGAAATGATCTCACTATATAGCCCAAGCTGGCCTCGGGTTCTAGAACCCGAGGTTATGGGTATGACCACCATGAACAGTTTGGGAGTGGTTCCCACTTCTCTGATAAGCACACCACTCACTCGTGGGTGCCCAACAGGAATCTGCAGGCTGTGAGCCGGGCAGTGCCTGTCAGGAGGACATGCTGTGAAGTTAGTTAATCTGCCGGTCAGTGAGGTACAGATGCGTGAGACCGTCTGGCCTCACAGTGACCAAGAGCTTCCCAGCAGACTCCAGCACTTGGGGACAAACTCTCCTAGGTGTGGAAAGCTCAGATTTTGCAGCCTCCGGTCCTCCCCTCTGTGCCTCTGCTGGGACAGTTCAGGCCAGAGCTCCTACCAGGAAGCCCCTCCCTCACAGGGCTGTTTTGTCCGGAATGGAGAAGCCACCACCAGCTGTGTCCAGGAAGTGAGCTATTGTTCCCAGAAGGTTGTGAACATTTTCTGCCCTTCCCTCTGGTTTATCTCTAAGGGGCCTGGCCTCTAACTTGTTTGTAGGTGGAATTCTGTTTATTTCAGACTGAGATGAAAATAAGTCACGGCAGCCTTTCTAACCACAGCAAACTGAATCCGCAGGAGAGGTGGTGGACAGTTCGCCTGGCACATGCAGGTTACAAAGACTACAGGTGTTCCCAAGAGCAGGAAAGATGGCCCTGGTCGGGTGGGTCACAGAGCAGGAAAGAGGTGATTCAGCCCAGCCCGCTCTGCACTGGCTTAGGGAGGCTCTTAGGACCAGCTTCCTGCTCTGGCCTGGGAAGTGCAGACAGACAGATCCGCCTCTGGAGAGGAACCACCGAACCTTGTCTTCTAGGATGATATCATCATCAGGCAATGGAGGACCTGCACCAGCAACAGGCTGCAGGCTCTGTCTGGAAACCACAGGCTGTTCTCAGGCCTGTGCTTCATACGACTGCTTAGATTTTCCCAGCAACCTTTGGGAAACTGGAGCTCAAAGGCGGAAGTAGCTGGGCATGCTGGCACATGCCCTGAATCCCAGCCCTGGGGAAACTAAGGCAGGAGAATCTTGAGGTTGAGGTCAGCTTGGGCTGCACAGTGACAGCGGCTCAGGGGGACGGGGAGAGGGGAGAGGAAAAGTCACCGCAGCAGCGATCCGGAAGCCAGGGAAGTTTCCCGTGCTCTCTGGAGCGTGCTGCAGCTCAGAGGAGTTGAACGGCTCCTCCAAGATTGTGTTTGCGAGTGGAGAGAACCAGAGTTTGACCTCGGGGGTTTTTATTCTGAAGTGTGCTCTCTCCTGATTGACCTCAGGCTTTTATTCTGAAGTGTGCTCTCTCCTGACTGCCACCTTTAGTGATGTCCTTCTGACATATCTGAAACTCTGCTCTAAGCCCTCACAGACCAGAGGCTAGCCCAAAAACAAGCTGGACACTGGAAACGAGTGGATAGTAGTCAGTCAGAGCCACAGATCGTAAGCTCCAGGAGCACAAACAGCACAGATGGGCCGTGCTGGCCAAGTGTGTGCAAGGCTGAAGCTGTGATGTGTCCAAGGATGCCCCACCTCCTGAAGCGGGAGGACTCGCCCAGCAGGCAGCGAGCAGGGGTGGGTCCTGTTCAGGGAGGCTCAACCGCACCTGCTCTTCCGTACCCTGGGAGTGGCTGAGGCTCTGACTTCATGGATTTCAGGCTGTGAACGTGCCCCGCTGGCCGATTCCTCTGCCCACGTCGGCACTCCTGATGTCAGTGATGAACTCCATGGAGTCTGATGAGTGTGACCCGACTCCCAGGCCCTGCTTTCCTGAGAACACCAGAAATCGAGGTTTCAGACTGCAGGGCCTGGAGTTTGCCTGGTTCCAGAATGGAGACATCAGAGCACGGGGGCCGTGGGAGAACCCTCCACCCTTGCTGTGTACAGATGCCCGCTTCCCACACCTCTTTTCTGTGTGGCCTCTGCTGGGCGTGGCTTGGGCTATGGCGTGCTGAAGAGAGTTCCTTACAGACGAAAAGGGAACCTGTGTGGCTGCACAATTTGACATTTTCTAAAAGGTTTGCGCCTGAAACATTTTTCTCAGGATTTTGTTCTGGGTTTCGAACTACAGAGACTTGAGGGACTGGGACCGAGGGACTGCCGCTTCTCTGGCTCACTGCACATCCTAGCCCTCCCTGCTTCTGTCCACCCAGCAAGCCGCGCCATTTCCGATGTGTCTGGGGGGAAATTGCAGGCTGTGTCAGTAACTAGAGCTCAGTGGGCGTGTCGGGTTTGGGCCGGGGTGGTACGTCCCCAGACAAACTGAGGTCACAGCCGTCATTGCACAAGCTTTGACAGACACCCACATAGACACCCACATTTGCGTAACCACAAATTCCACTAGAACAAAGAAGATAGCTGTGACCCCAAATGTTCCCCTCTGCTCCTCCCAGGCAGGCCCTCCCCGACCTCGCCCGAAAGCCTCCCTGGGCACCCACTCCTCTGGCATCTCTTCGGCAGTTGTTTGCCTCCTGATCCATGACATCATGTGAACAGCGGCGTGGGGTGTGCCCTTGAGTGTAAGGTGAAGGCTCCAGCAGCTGAGAGTAAGACTGCGGTTCCGTCAGGCTCCTTACCCCAGCTTCCTGTTCAAGACATGAGGGGTGGCAAGTTAGGGAGACTGATGGATGGACGGACAGCAGGCTGGACAGCCGGACGGTCGTGGCAGCTGCTGATCATCGCATGCTGTTCTCCAGCCGACCAACCGACCGCCTGTACTATAGGCCTGAGGAGCAGGTGGGCGCCACACCCTTCCCACAGCCCCAGTGCTGAGGAGCAGGCAGGCCTGAGCTGCCAGTGCCTGGCCAGGTTCACCCCCTGGCCTCTTCAGTCCTGGCACACACAGAACGTGTGTGTGTGTGTGTGTGTGTGTGTGTGTGTGTGTGTGTGTGACTTGAAGAGTGTGAGCCGGAAGCAGAGCCCCCACCCCAACCCCCAGCCAGGCCAGTGCCTGGCCGCACCTCAGGCCTTGTCCCAGGTTGCCAACCGCCAAGCCCGAGGCTGAGGTCCCATCTGTCTCTCAGATGGTTGTCCCACTTCTGAAAGCCAGTACCTGGCACCCGACCCAGGGGCGCAGTGAGCCGCATCCGAGTCCACTGGAATCTGGGTCTCCCTGCTTCTCCCTTCCAGCAGCTCCCTGGGACTGCTTTCCGAGTGGGCCGCCCAGGCCGGGGAAGACACTCAGCCTCAGCGGTGGCCGCCAGTCTCCATGTGGTCCCTCCTGTCATGTTCCTGCCATGTCCTGTAGGCTTTCCTGTCACCGTCACTGTCACAGAGCAGCCTGGGGATGGAAGGTCTGCTCATTACAGTCTGAGGGAGAGTGCGGTGTGGAGCTGCTGCTGGTCATGATGCCCCAGCACACAGGTGGCAGAGACAGACAGACATCTATTCAGGACATATTCCCTGTTCAGTTCAGCGCAGCCCGTGGGGTGTCTCTGGGCACATTTAGGGGTGCCTTCTCACTTAAACCTCTCCGCAAACACCCTCAGCAGAGGTTCACCTCACAGGATTCCAAACCCCGTCAGACTGACAAAGAATTTAGCCGTCACAAGCTTAAAGGTGGAAAAGGGACCCGGTTGGTGGCTGTGGGATCGGAGGTTCTCGCTGCAGGAGCCAGTGTCTGCAGTCCCGAGGTGCCAGCCAAAGGAGAGGCACCCTAGGCCCAGGCACCCTTCGCTCTCCTCCACCGGCTGCCCCTCTGCACTGGGAGCAGTCACGGGTCGGGGGCAGGACAGAGCACTTCTGAAATGAAACACCTCTGTTGTCCCTTAGCCTAGAAGAGAGAGGACCTCCAGAGAAGGCAGAGAGAGAGGGGAAGGCAACTGGAGTGAGGTGATACCACCGTAAATACACGGTATCAACCTGTGTGCCCTACCCCGCTGAGACTGTCTGCTTAGAGAAGTTGTCCATTGTTCCTGGGGCTGCGAGGCTGGCCGGCCTGAGAAGAACCCTTAGCCCACTGGCAGCTCTTTATTTATCCCCCCCCAGCTCCCTCCCTCCCCTGCTTTTCCACGCCACCCTGGCCTCTTCTAAAAGCCGTTGACAAGATTAGAAAATCAGGACACATAATTTACTTCAATCCATCTTTGTCTTTCCCGGGGCCTTATGCAACTCAGTCTGGAAAGGGAAGAAAAAAATAATGTAGCCCTCGGTCAGTGACCCTTTCTCAAATATTGAATTGGAACCCTCTCAAGGCTGGGCATCTGTCTGCCCAGAGAGGCAATCCAGCAAATGCAGAGGGGACTGTGAGTTCTTATGTGGCTTCTGGTCTGGAAGCGTCCGTCGCTGTCAGCATCTTCAGGGTTCCCTGAAAGCATTCATGGTCACATGACAGGGTGGGGTGAGCCTCTGGTGGGCTGAGAGGTCATTGCTCGGCCCTCAACATTCACACACACACACTGGAACACTGCCCAGCCAGCCTCGGTGCCCCTCAGGCCCAGGAGCAGGCTAGGCTGCTGGCCCATTAAGGTATCACTTGGGATTCCTGCCTGGATGACGGATGCTGGGTCTGCCCACAGTGAGCCGAGGCTCTGCAGGGCTGGGGTAAAAACAAGAGGAGTGCCAGAGAGTCCAGCCGGACCCAGGGTCGGCTCCGAGGGCCACCTTCCCTACTTTCTTCATTTAATCAGAGCGACTCAAGTTTCAGTGGCCAGCCTCGTGAGAGCATTGAATACCGGCACTGCTTATCGAGACCTGAGTGCCACCATGACACTTAGCAAACTCTGTAAAGGACACAGGTCTTCCCCCTTGATGGTTCTTGGGATCACTCTGGGATATACCATTAAAACTGTCAAAGCAACAGGGTCAGACAAGTTTCTGGGTAAGTTCATAAATGCGGGGCAGAGGAGGAGAGGTGGACATCTCCAGCTCTGTAGGACAGACCTGAGACACAAGGTTGTGCTTTCTGTCCCTAAGGAATCCTATGTATGTGTGGACAGCCCCGCCCCCAGGCATCAGGAAGGAATGAGAGGTGTCAGTAGCCAGCGTGGCTGCTCCCCAGAAATATTACCTTCAATCTTTAGACTTAGTCAGTTCCTCTCCTCCCCATCGAACCCGAACTTCTAGGTACATACCAAAATGGTGCCCGTTACCCCGATGACTTGGTCCCACACAGGAGCCTTTGGCCACAGGCCTAAGAGCAGAAGTGTGCTGGCCCAGGGTGCCCCAGGGACTGCCTGCAGCTCACACACACTGCCTGGCACACACCACACTTCCCAGAGCTTGAGGTTTTCCTTCCACTGCAGGGGTCACGTGAATGGCATGGTGTCACCGCAGTGGCTGAACAGGCCCTCGCACGGACAGCTGCAGGCATCCAGGGTCCCGGGGGCTCGCTCTGAGCAGGGTAGCCAGCGTTTGCTCGCTCTCATCCGTTAGGGTTAGGGTTAGGGTTAGGGTTAGGGTTAGGGTTAGGGTTAGGGTTAGGGTTGGGGTTGGGGAGTATGATTTTTTTTTTTTGTTTTGTTTTGTTTTGTTTTGTTTTTCGAGACAGGGTTTCTCTATGTAGCCCTGGCTGTCCTGGAACTCACTCTGTAGACCAGGCTGGCCTCGAACTCAGAAATCCGCCTGCCTCTGCCTCCCAAGTGCTGGGATTAAAGGCGTGCACCACCGCCGCCAGGCGGGGGAGTATGATTCTTGCAGCCTTAGCAGGGAACCCTTTGAACAGAAGCATCCTGAATACCTGCTGAAATGGATCATTTCAAAGGCTTGTTTGTCCGTTTGTTTGAGGCAGAGTTTCTCTGTGTAGCCCTGACTATCCTGGGACTCACTCCATAGACCAGGCTGGCCTGGAAATCACAGAGCCCTGACTGCCTCTGCCTCCCTAGGCTAGCAGAAGACTGGCACGTCCTTCAGTTCCTCCGCATTGTAGACTCTTCAGCGTGGCTGTGGCAGCTTGCAGAACAGTAAAATGTTTGGGCACAGCCTCCTGGTGGTGAACCCTGGGATAGGCACACAGGGCGAGCCGTGGAAATCCTGGCCCGTGCTGGCCTCCGGGCGTGTGGTGTGGGTGGTTCTGGGGAGCAGCAGCACTCGCCTCGTCAAGTGGCCCAAGTGGCCGACTGGGGAATCTCAGGAATGAGAGTGTGCGGGACCACCACCCACTGCAGCTCTCCCCACCCACTGCTGGAGCGCAGCCTTGGGAAATGGCTCCTCTTGTTCTGCCTGCGTAATGGCAGGCGCCTGCTCGCCCATCCTTGACTTGTTTACCAGCTGCCATGCCCAGGGGATGAAGTGCCCTTGACCTCACTCAGGAGCCCGCCTGATGCCCTCGTTCCCGCTCTGGCACCACCCGGGAATGAAGGCCCTTCCCCACCCCCTCACTCCCCATCCCCCTACCCCCCCACCCCCGTGTAGGGAAAGGTCTCCTCACCCGGCTCTTCCTACAGTGTTCTAGAAAGGGGAGGGGAAGGCAGAGGAGCGGGGTTCCATGAATATGTGCTCGTGCCCAGCTTTGAGGTGTCTAATGGGATCAGGCAACCCAGGCTTCAAGATTTGACCCTGAAGTTTCCTCTGGGCTGGGCTGGACCGGCCTTGCCTCTCCAGGGGAAGTAGGTATGGTCTGAAGGTGGGTGCCCCGCCTCCGTGTTAAAATTATAGAAAAGTTTTAACTGTGAAAAGACAGATGAACAGGTAGACAGACTCGCTCTGCAGATGCGATGAGCTGATGCCGTATGAGTGGGTGGCGCCGTTTTGGGCAATCTTTAGCAGAACCGTGGATGGGAGGAGGGATTCTCTGACCTGCGGCTGGTTTTGTGGACACGGACCCAGGCAGGTACTCATGTGTAGCGCATGCGTCATCATGGTGCATATATGGTGGCCATCAGACAATCTTACCTGCCGCCCCCTTTAGGATGGGGTCTCTTCTGCCACTGTGCCCTCCAGGCTGGCTAGCTGGTGAGCTTCTAGGGATCCTGTCCCTACCACCCATGTCACAGTCAGTGCTCAGGTCGTAGGCACACCTTACCACATCCATCTTCATGTGCACCTGAGGGGCCTTGCTCAGGACCTCTCGTCTGCACGGCAGGCACTCCAGTCCAAGCCACCGCCCCAGACCAGGGTGCCGCCAGCGCTAGCAGTGTGGTGCCTGGCTGATCTTCAACAGACTCACAGAACTGACTCCACCCATGCGCTTGTAAATGCGCAGACACTGGTGCGAAGTCATTGCAGCCCAGGCGAGACAATACCCATAGATGCACCGGGGAACCGTTCAGCATGCGATCCGAGAGCCGCACTGACACAGTGGCTCACGCTTTGCAGGTTGTTCTCTGTGAACCGTGAGAAGGCTCCAGAGTGTGGTTAGCAGGAAAAGCGACTTAACTCAGTGGGGGTGTCTTTTGGGGAAGAAGGGTGGAGCTGTCGAGATCTGGGCGGATCTGAGATTCCGGAGGGCGGGGACAGCAAGGGGATGGAGGCAGGCTGGCGGGGCATGGCTCTCTGAATAACCTCTTGGGGTTTTTGAGTAGTGTGTATGTAAAGAAGATTCCATGGAGGACCAGGCTTATCGGTGCACTTAGGAGGCAGAGACAGGAGGATCTGTGAGTTCCAGGCCAGCCAGAAGCAAACAACAAAAGAACAAAAGTCAAAAAATATTTGAGTGGTGTGGAGAGGTGGGTCCGTGTCTAGGGGCACCTGCTGCTGGCAGGGCCTTTGATGTGCTTGCCAGCACCCATGCGGCGGCTTGTTACCATCTCCAACGCCAGTTCCAGGGGATGCTGTGCCGTCCACTCACATCCCAGGTTCCAGACACTGACGGGCTTTCCCAGCCTCTCGGGGTCCCTCGCTCGTGCTACAGCCGCTGAAGTGACTGGAGCCCTGGGTGGGTGGCCGTGTACTCCAAGGGGCAGTGCGGACCTGCCCCGGAGCTGCCCCCTCAAGCAGAGACAGTCCCCCACCCCCAGTCTGCTCCGAAGGCTGCGTCACCTCTGCTGTGCACCGTGCTTTGGCCGAGCTCTGCAGCTGAGCTGGCTTCGGGTGAGAGGGGCACTTAGCCTGTGCTCGTCTGGATGTCAGCTGCGCGGCCCGCCCGCCAGGCCAGCTGGAGGGCAGCTGGGAGATGTTTTTCTGATTGTCAGGCCTGGGCTCCTTACTTGCACTTAGGGGAAAACATCCAAGCCCTGGTACAAAAGGTCCCTCTTTTCATGGCTTTGGAAGAGGCTATGAATGAGCTCATTATCACTGCAGCCCAAGAAGGGGACAGGCCCTCTTCGCCTGGCTGGCTAGGCCTACCCCCGCCACACATACTGAGGGGACAGGCGCTTTTCGCCTGGCTGGCTAGGCCTACCCTGCCACACGTACTGGACTGAGGGGCAGATGGGGCACTGCAGATCCCGCCCACAGTAACCCAAGCCAGGTGCCCAGACCACAGCAGGGGCCGTGCAGAAGGCACCTGGACGCTTCGAGGCTAGCTGGCTCTCCTGTAGTTCAGGGGAAGGACAATGCTGATGACTCCTTCTACCCAGCAAGCGCAGGGCTCCATCTGGGCGCCCAGCTGCGGGTTTCCTTCCAGGGCTGCAGGCCTACCTCCCCAGACCCCCGGACCTTCCTGTGTGCCTCTACACCTCAGGGCTGGCTGTGGGGGCCACCGGTCTTCTTTACCATGCTCAGTCTGCCAAGCACAACTTGACACACAGCACAGAGCAAAGCTGTCCCCTTAGGGAGCCCCGGCGCTAACTCGAGGAGCAGTGACAAGAACAGACCGCTGGGGACAGGGAGGGGTCACTTCTCTACCTCGGCCCTGCAGAGCGGCTGCCCACCCTACCCTGGGCTGGGTTGGACCCGGGATGACAGCCGAGTGGTACCGGCTCTGAGCTGTCACCACCGGCCACAGGTTGACCCTTCTGCTTCTCTTCCTTCTGTTTCAGATTGAGAAAATCATGAGCTCCATTGGGGAAGGGATCGACTTCTCTCAGGAGCAGCAGAGGATCTCAGGTACGGTAGACCTCTGCTCAGTAGAGAGGGAAGGGGTTCTGCCGCCCAGCCAGGTCGTTCATTGCGTCCGTCTGTCCGTGCGGACTTCATCAGAGTGGCCCTCGCTGCAGTTCCCCCCCCACCCACACACACCGGTCCGTGTTCCCGAGGTGGCTGTGGCACCAGCTGGTCGGGAGAACATGGCCCTTTCGTGCCTTGTTTACTGCATTGGCAGTGTGGGGCTAGCCCAGTGTTCTCGCTGTCAGCACACTTCAGAGTCTCCTGAAGTGGGGGTGCCTCTCCCCTTCCCTCCCGGTTCCCTCAGTCATCTGCCGGTGTTACCCAGATCATCCCTGCTTTGGCCGGTCTTTTCACCTCCATTAGAGTAAGGTCTGGCTCAGTTTCCTTTCCTGTGAAATGGGCCATCATGCCACGTTTCTTTCTCAGGGGAGATGTCCTTAAAGTACCTCAGAGAGCCGGTGCTCACAGCCCCCTGTAGAGTCCTGACTCAGGCCCCAGAACTGTGCTACCCGGAAGAGCCAGCTTCCCTCATGGGCAGGTTTCATACCCCACGAGCATGAGCCCAGCGGCCTCCCCTGTGGCCCTGCTAAGGGCTGTGGGCTTAGCTGGGCAGCACCTGGGCCTGGAGGCACACCACCAGAGGTCAGTTCTAAATGTAGACTCGGGCAAGTCATTACATCCCACCTGAGAGCCAGGTTCCTGCTGGGACCTGGGACCTCTGGGACCCATCTCAAACACGACCCAGCGCCTGGGTGAAAGGAGCCCTGCGCCCACAGGAGCCCCGCCCGTGTCTGTCTGTGATGCTGAGGGACTCCGAGAACAGGGCCCCTGCCTGCCGCGGCTTGGCTCCCTCTGTGCTCAGCCTCGCTTCCTGGTGCTTCCCTTCCTGCAGCCCCGTTTCAGGGCCTGAGCTGAGGGACTGAGCTCGGGTCAGTCTTGGATGATGGCTGTCCCAGCTGGAAACCTCCGGATCCCTCTCCAGACCGCTATTCCCAGTGTGCTGGTGTGCACAGGTGTTTCCAAGGGTCGGGTGTCATAGAGCGTGGGCATTTAGGACAGACAGACTCCTGCCACTGTCCAGGCTGGGACCAAGGTCTCTGAGCTGAGCTGAGGCTGCCTTCTGCTTTACTGTACCTTGTTTGAGGAGCAGGAGCCTGAGCCACCACCATGTGTCCAGAGGCCAGAGTCAGCGGACACTGCCTCTGGGTCCAGTCAGGCCTCCTGGGAAGAGCCTCGCCTTGCTGTCTGTGTTCAGCTAGGAGTGTCCAAGAGTGTCCACACTGGAGCTAGATGCCCAAGTCCCCAGAGACAGGCATCACAGCAGCTCCGTGCCTCTTGGCCTCGCTCCACTGTCGCTCTTGAGCACCTGCTGAGCACCGTCCTGGGGCCTGCCCTGTGTGTGAGCTGCCGAGACGCAGGCGCCTCCCGCATGTATACGGGGCGACGTGAGGTTCCTGTGTGCCTCTGACCTTCGTTGTCCCTGGCTGGGTGGACGGTAGTTGATCAGGTCTCCCCTCGGCTCTCCCTTGCCGAGCAAGCGTCCTGCTCTAGGGGTGCGCCTCTCCCCTGGACCCAGTGTTCTCATCTTAGGGGCGTCAGGTACAGTAAGTAGCCTCACCTTGCTGGTTTTGTGCTGAATAGGACATCACTTCCTAGAGTGGCAAGTGGGCTGTGTTGCCCCTTGGTCCCTTCTCCTGGCTATCCTCAAAACTACAAGGCCAAGTTACAGACCCAGTTCGCCCTGTAAGAGGCTCCCAGCCCCGAGCTCGAGCTGCTTCTGTCCCCTCAGTGCCGGCGCCTGCATCGCCAGCATCGCTCTCTCCCAGGAAACCTGTCAGCTCGCTCTGCCTTCCCCTTGGCGGCAGCAGCTTCTGCTCCGATGTCGGATCCCTGATGTATTCTCCTGAGCACGGGAGGGTGGAGGGTGGGAGGGGACGAGGGGGAGGGCCAGACGCGAGAGTGAGCAAGGACAGAGCCGGCAGCCAGCAGTGTGGAGCCCCGAGCCTTCAGACAAAGCCTTCTGCCGCCGCAGCTCTGTAAGCGCGCACGTCCACCGGCAGCCGGCTGGACCACAGCTGTCCAGCCCCAGGATCACAAGCAGGAATGAATCAGCAGGCGGGGCTCCGCGAGCTCACCAGCCTCCAGAGCCTGCTGCGTAGCTTCCCGGAGCTGACTTCCCATTCAAGGGCAAGTCTGCGAGCCCCCAGGCTTGGCGTTTCGGAACTCCGCTAGCTGCAGCCCGCATCCGGAGACTCCCGGGTCGCCACCCACCATCTGTTCTGCAGAGGACAGGGGAGGAGCGGCGGCTGCCACAGTTGGTCAGCCGGGTCCCCGAGACAAGCAAGTTGGCGTTGCCCTGCCTTGAAGGGCAGAGACCGCCGTGACGGCCGGATGGCTTCCTCCGTGTGGAAGAGGAGTTCCTGGAGCTGACGCCTCTGTGGTTGGCTCGTCCCTCTCCCACCTTGCACCTGTCTCCCCCTCCTCTTACCTGTTCGCGCTACAAGACCTGAGGAAGTCAGGTGGGTGCGAAGGCATCCGGCTGAACACCCCAGGGCTGCCGGGAGGGACGGCCCATCTGCCCTCATGCCCTGCCTCGGTCCCGCCTGCCCGGAGAGCATGGTGAGAAGACGTTCCGTTCCTGTGCATCAGTAGAGACCCCGGGAAGAAAGCCGTGTGTGTCGCTCAGCCAGAGAGCAGCGTACTGTGATTAGACACTGCCGGCTCCGATGACAAGTGGCTCTTTCTTCTGTCTGTCTGGTTTTGTCTTCTTTGACCGAGAACTGAACAGCCCGACTGCTGTCCCCTAAGTGGGCAGGCAGGTCATAGGAGCCACCACTGAAGGCAGGGAGCATGAATGCCACCATCCTGGGCGCCAACCCAGGCCAGGAAAGCAGTACCTCAACCCAGGGCGCACCCTGCTCGCCGGCCTCCAGAGGCTAGCTGTAGATGGGTCCCAGTCGACTGGCCACACAACCGGATAGAAGAGCATGCCGCAGACCCAGCAGAGCCGTCCCTGAGCCTGGGTCCACGGCTCCAGCCCACGTGTCCTACTCAGCCCCTGGCTGTCCTGAGCCTGGGTCCACGGCTCCAGCCCACGTGTCCCACTCAGCCCCTGGCCGTCCCGAGCCGGGAGCACACGGAGCTTGGGGTCATGGTTTGCTTGTTCCGGGACTGCTGGGGAAAAACAAGTAAAAGCCCCTTCTCTGCCCCCGCCGGCCCACCCGCTGCTTGTATTGCATGTGCTGGGTCCCCATGAACGCCGCCGCTTCCTGCCCGGAGCCCTACTGTGTGCCTGTGTCCCTCAGCTGCATGAAGACTCGCGCTCTCCTGACTGGTCTCTGCTGCAAGGTCACAGAACTAGCCCCTCGCCACAGCCCCACGGCAGTTCCAGAAGTTGCATGGATGGGAGGAGCAGCCAGGCTGGCAGGCACTTAGAGCTCTGGTGTCCCCCTCTAGTGCCTGTGGGGACAGACTTTCTGCCATGCCTCTGTGTGGACATTGAGTTGACCCAGAGACCACTGTGGGTTGGCTCTCCCGGCCTCGGGGCGAGAGCGTGCATGTACAGCCCCGGGCCCAGCCCCGGACAGCTCATACTGTGGGGTGTGAGTGGGCAGCAGCCACCCGGGCTGGCCCGCGTCCAGCGCTAGGCAGCTCTGTCCCTGCCTGGACAGAGAAGCCACGCACCGCTCTCTGCTCTCGTACATAGTCTGACCGCCTCGCGGCAATGACTATGATGTGGCAGTGCCATCTGTCTTCCTCTGAGTGCCGCTGCTACCGCCTTAACGGGTTCTCCCTTTTCAAGCGTCTGCCGATTCCTCTCTCGTCAGGTTCTCGGGTACTGGAGCAGAGCGTCGGGGAGTGGCTGGAGTCGATCGGCCTGCAGCAGTACGAGAGCAAGCTGCTGCTCAACGGCTTCGACGATGTCCGCTTCCTGGTGAGTGCGGCAGGCGCGCCGGCCCGAGCTGGCGCTGCTTGTTGGAAACTGGCCCACCCAGCTGGAGTTTGAAAGAGTACGTAATCCCTTACCCCAGGGGAGAGCCAGCCGCGGGCACCCGGAAGTCAGCTGGGTGGCTGGTGCTAACTGCAGGCTGCCCTGGCCCCATTACCTGTGGCCCAGGGTGCCACTCGGCGGGAGCACTCGTGGGACCCCCCGTCTGTCTCACACCCTGGCCCCGTTTCTTAGACTGGATGCTGGCGTGCTGTACGCTGAGGCATCCTGGCTGGCATGTGGAGTCATTCCCCAGCAGCTTTGGTGGGCAGGGCAGCCAGGTACCCCATGACCCATCTCAGCTGGATACCAGGCACTCCCTTACTTTCTAGAACTTTGCTGCTGTCAGTGTGGCAAAGGTTTCTTCCTGCCCCGCCAAGTGCAGAGGAAACCAGAGCCTCCCTCATGTGTGCCTGGCCTCAGAGCTGACTGGAGAAGGGCCGAGGGTCTGTTTGGTTGCTTTCCCGAGGTTTGTCCTGCACTCACAGGGAACACAAGGGGTCAGAGTTCAAACCAGGGTTAGCTCTCCGAGGGGCTGGACTCAGCGTAGACTCTGGGCTCAGGAGCCAGAGGTGCTGCTGTCACCCGTCTCCAAGAAGCCTCGTGAGCCATGTGTGTCCTTGTGAGCCTTTCAAGGCAGTGCCTGAACCAGGACATGCGCAGGAGTGGGCCATTTGATGTCACAGCAGTGGCCGTGACAGCTCACGCCCTTCCTGTGAGCTGGGCGCCAGTCTCAGAGTTGATAATATCAGAGCTCTGTGACTCCCTGGCGCCCGTGGGCTGTGTGCCAACGTCTCTACCTGTTTCCCACATGCAGGCAGAGGCGGTGGTTTGCTCGGGGTCACAGTGCTGGTAACTGGCCGGGTGGGAATGTGCACTTGGGAGGCACAAGGGCAGAGGTCACCCTCTGAACACGGTCATTTATGTGCCCTGCATCGTGGTAAGCGAACAGACCAGTCTGCCCCATCCCCCCTTTTCTAGGCCTGTCTCCTCCTCTCCTAGTCCTGGGGGGGTTCAGACTGTTACCTCGAAGCAGAGCCCTCTCACTTGGGCCCACTTGCCCTGACCTCGTGTGAGGGGCCACATTTATAGAGCTGGCAGAGTCCCAGCCTACCGTCCACTCAGCGGATGAGTGAGTGTGTGTATTCTGTCAGACCAGGGTTTGGTGTCTTCCAGGAAAGGTCCGGTGGAGGGTGCTTTAACCACCCTGTCCCTGGGCAGTTCTGCAACAAGCTACCCTCTCCTGGCTAGGCTGGGAGCTGATCTTTCTCAGATGTCAAAAGTCTACGGTTTTAAAATAGCAGTTTGTTTTTCCTTTCTAAAAATTAAACTACATGGGTGCTTGTGGTTCCTGGAACTTTAACTTCTGACTCACCATGCTCTGTAGGGAAGGACCACGAACTAGGAAGGAGGAGGGTTCAGTTAGTGGGGAGGACAGCTGGTCCTGGCTCTGGGGTTTTGGGGTCTTCTAAGAACCCTTTGCCACACTGCTGGCAAGATCTGCAGAACTCTGCCCGTGCTCCAGTACTCCAGGGGCTAAGCCTGCCAATCACAGCACAGCTCTGCTAAAGGAAGGGGTTAGCTTTCCAGTCCTTGAGCAGCCCCAGGACCCCCACCCCGACCCAACCTGACACCCAGACCAGAGAGCACTTAGATTTTTGGGCAAGCATGCCCCTGAACCAGATGCCCACGTAAGGTGCAGAGCCTGTGTGGCCTTTGTCCCTGATGACCAGCAGCGGGGTCCCTCCAGGGCTTCCTCAGTCCTGGAGCATCCACAGAGGCGTCACCAGGGGTGAGCAGAGCACACCCGAGTTTAGCATGCTGCCACTGCTGTGCCTGGAGTGGCCTGAGTATGCAGCACAGCATCCTGGGAAACTGCATGGAAAGGCCTGAGTCTTGGCTGTTCCCGCTCCTGATTCACACCCTCAGGGGAGGTCCTGGCAGGCTCCTCCAGTTTGGCTCCTGGTAGACGAGAATGTTTTGCCTGGTTCTGAGAGTCCCTGGAGACGCCCCTACTAGATACAAAGTAGCTCGTGGTCCAGCTCCAGACCCGAGCATCCAGAAACGTGTTCACAGACTGAGCTCGTGTCGGGCACTTGTGAGCTCCGTGGAAGCTCTGTGTATGGCTAAGGGAGCTTCACAGGACAATCGGCCCTGTCTTTGGGGACAGAGGACCCCTGCTCTGGCTGCAGTGATGCTCATATTCACACTGGGTCCTGTGCCTTCTGTCTGCCACTCTCAGGTTCACCTTTGGGGCGACACACAACACTTACGCTCCGTTGAGGTCTGTAGTGGCCTCACGGGTCTCTGTTGTCTGGGTCCAGAGCTTTTAATCCTGACTGTCCCCACAGTGTGGTGATGACTGGGGCAAGCAGACCTGGGAGCTTAAACTTCTTCCACGCCCTCTTGCCTGTGGTCAGGTCAGGGCTATGAGGGCTAGCGTGAGCTCCCGTGCGAATGGGGCCTGATGGGAGGCCCGATCCCAGCCCCAGGAAAGCAGGCGGGGAGTGCGGCTGTCCTGCGAGCCAGCAGCCCCCACTGGCTCGTGCCTCACGGCCGACCCGTTCACCCTCACCACAGACCATGGCCACAGGATATGGGCTTTCTGGGGCTAAGGAGCAAATGCATGTGGTCAGCTCAGGAGGAGGTCCCGTGGCTGGCTGGCACACCTGTGCCCTCGAGCAGGCTGCGCCATTCTCCGACCCTCGACCCTCGTGGAAGTGTTGGTGGCAGAATGATGGTGGCCCTGAGGGCTGTGACAGACATGAAAAGTCATGTAGTGAAAGCATTCCTAATGTGGGGAATGTCCGTGTGGGGCTGGTGAGGGGCACACAGGCGTGAACGCGCGACCCCGCTGTCGCTCTGTACATGGAGGTGTAAGGAGTGCCGGGGTATGTCTGTGCTGGTCTCTGGGCGCTTCGTTTTTCTGTGGGGGACATGATGGTTTTCCCTGCCTTACCCTGTGGATGGCAGTGAGGTCAGAAGAGCAGATCTGTGTGCCAGAGGGGACCCCGCGGTCCAGCAGGAGATAAACGTTCAGGAAGCAGCCACATGCTGAGGCCTGCGTAGAGGCTCTAGAAGTCGCAGGAGGTGCGTTTAGCATCCTCTGCTGTACTCGGGGCCAGAGCAGTATCACCCGGCGTCACAGGCGGGAAGTGGAGACCAGAGAGCTGAGAGGGAGAAGCAGGTGGTGGCGGTGGACAGGACGGTGGCTTGAGAACAGGGCCTGGCGAGGCAGGAGGGTGAGCTGGACCTCAGCCTGGAGTCCGGAGAGCCCTGTAAGGAGGCCCGCGGTTGTCTCAGAGCCGTGTGTTGAAGGGCCTTTGTCCCGTGGCTCCCACATGGCAGAAGGCCTGAGTCCAGAGGGCTGCCGAAGGCAGAGTCATGGACGCTTGGTGCTGGAGGGGCTGCATTCGGGGGAGAGCAGCTCCAAGCAGGTTAGAAGCGGATAGGATGGGAAGGAGGTTGCATCTGTGCTGCGGATGGGTGGGAGGCCTGCAGGTGGATGGGAGGCTTGCAGATGGGTGGGAGGCCCGCGGGCGGGAGGGAGGCCCGCGGGCAGGTGGGAGGCCCGCGGGCGGGTGGGAGGCCTCCTGCTCCTCCCTTCAGTTCCTTCCTCCACTAGGTTCTGCCACAGGGCAGATAGGTTCCCTCTGGGTTCCTGTCTGCGTCCGCAGTTGGAGGCCTTCATATAGAAGGCTGCAAGTGACTGGCTTTCAGCACAGCCGGGCCAGGAGCCCTTTCTTTATTAGTTTCCATCAGACCAGACCCCCAGGCTCCTGAGGTGCGCCATCCAGTTCCCAGACTTGTCCCCTTCAGCCCCATCAGCCACTCGGTCTGACCCGTGGGCAGGAGTCTTGGGTCTCCTGCCATGGTCCCCGTGGCCCCGTGTCTCCCTCCTGTGGCCCTCCCTTTTACCGCTGTCTGTTGCTGGTCCTCGGACCCCGGCCAGATGCCCTGCGGCACCAGCTTCCCCTCTGCCCCAGCTTCCCCTCTGCCCCAGCTGCCCGTCTCCGCACAGCGCTCAGGGAGCCAACTGCTGGGCTCGGACTTGCTGTCCAGTTGACATAGGGCCCAGCGCGGGAGGATGGGTGGGGCGGAGCACAGGCAGGAGGCTCGCAGAGAAGCCCATGGCCTGCCTTCGGGGCTGGTCAGCCTTGTCACCTGAGAGCCAGACTTCTCGGGTGCCCCAGGGTGCTCTAGACCCACCCATTCGCCCTCCAAAGGACTGGTGTGGGGACTGCGGGGAATCTGCTGTCTGCTCCGCAGCCTGGCCTGTGGTGGCAAAGGCTCATGACATCACTGTGAGAAAGCAGTATGGTCACCAAGAAGCAGACAGGGAAAGCTCAGGAGAAGTCACAGTTCCACTCAGTAGCTGAGAGCTCAGATGAGGACAGTGTGTCATGAGGGTGGACGGAGCAGTCCTCCCTGTCCATCCTCCCAGTGTCGTGTTGCTTGCCGATGTCCTTCATGGTCCCATGCATTCACATAAGCTCCCAACGGGGCACACCGACATCACGGCACCTGGAGCGCAGCCGCCACTGCACGGCGCTGAGAGGCGGTGGGCGGTGTGCACCCTTCCTGCAGAGCAGAACAGAGCCACAGCAGGGCATCCACGGGGCTGACCTGCTTTTGCCTGCAGTGTCCAAAGACACGCGAGGCTTTGAAACCAATCCCTTCAACTCTTGACTGACTGAGGCCGGCAAACCTACACTGCAAATGCGTAGCCCAGGCTAGCCTTGAACTCCTGATCCTGCCTCTGTCTCCCAAGTGGTAGGACTACGTTTGCACACCACCATGCCCAGCTTGTGGTAGGCAGGGTCTCGTTCTAGCCTAGGCTAACCTGGAGCACTCAGCTTCCCCAGTGCTGGTTACAGGTGTGAGCCCCACAGCCAGCTTCCATGCTACTTTTCAAAATCATCATTACATCGCATGCCCCCTCCTGTCTTTGTCCGCACTTGCTTGCCTTTGTGTGTGCACGTGCCCGCGTGTACAGATCAGAGGACGCCGCTAGGAGCTGTGAGGACACCTAGACAGGGAGCTGTGAGGACACCTAGACAGGGAGCTCTCTTCCCCCCACCAGATGGTCCCGGGGATTGAGTCGGGCTGCCAGGCTTGGTGGCACACTTCTTCAACCCCAGCACTGCGGGGGCTGAAGCAGGTGGGTCTCCATGACTTCTAGGTCAGCCTGATCTACGTGCTGAGGCCAACCCCAGGCATAGTGAGATCCTGTCTCAAAAACAGAACCGCACAATAACAAATAACAGCAGCAAAAATTAATTCAGAAAAATGTGTCCTGTGTGGCGGGCAGTGGTGGTGCACACCTTTAATCCCAGCACTTGGGAGGCAGAGGCAGGCAGATTTCTGAGTTCAAGGCCAGCCTCATCTACAGAGTGAGTTCCAGGACAGCCAGGGCTACACAGAGAAACCCTGTCTTGAAAAACCAAAAAAAAAAAAAAAAAAAAAAAAAGAGTACCCTTGAGGTCAAAAGGAAAGAGATACTGGTGCCCCCCCCAGGGGGTGGGTAAGCAGGTGACCTTCACCACCTTGTGCCCCCTTCAATTTCAGAATATTCTGGAACAAGTGTGTCAGTTCTGGACTCAGGGAAACACTTTCCTAGGGTGGAGCGGGCAGGACTGCGTGACCACCAGCCACACAGAGACAGGGGTGGCAGAGGAGAGGCGCTCCCTGCCTTGGTCTTCCCGCTAGGGCTCTGGGGAACGCAGAAGACAGTCCTGGAGCGAGTGACTCTCTCAACTCCCTCCTCCCTCCCTGAGTGACCAGCTCCCCGGGCTCATTCCCATCATGCAGTTGACCCTAGCCGAAAGGATGGCCAAGCAGTTACCCGGACTGCCTCTTTCCGTGTCCCTCTGCTGGGTTCTAGGAACTGGTGGGAGGCAAGACAGCCTTTCCCACCTGCTGTGGACTGCTGGGGGGCTCCCGGAGACCCCAAGCCTGGAGAGCTCAGCTCTTACTTCATGCTTGCCAAGAGCAATTCTAAATGAGCTCTACACCCCCACACCCCCACACACACTGCGCCCCTCCCCTATAGCCCCCTCCCCAGGCCTCTCAGCAAAGCAGCCACAACAGGCTGACAGCTCTAGAACCAGTTCACCTGGGCGTGGGGCCTGGCTGCCTCTGTCCTTTTTTTTTTTTTTTTTTTTTTTGGTTTTTCGAGACAGGGTTTCTCTGTGTAGCCCTGGCTGTTCTGGAACTCACTCTGTAGACCAGGCTGGCCTCGAACTCAGAAATCCGCCTGCCTCTGCCTCCCAAGTGCTGGGATTAAAGGCGTGAGCCACCACCGCCCGGCGCCTCTGTCCTTTTTAAATGTTGTTTATCGCATGGAGAAGCTGTGTGAGGCTGAGATAGGCTTGTCCCTAGGCTCAGCCGGCCTCTGGAACACAGAGGGCTGAGACCTGTGGCACATACGGACGGGAGATCGCAGTGACAGTGGCAACCCCCTCCTCCTCCTAACACCTGCCCTCTACCATCCAGTCCTTGCCCACTGTTGCCCACCCGCTGAGCCCCACCTCTCCGGAAGCTCTCCATCCCCACCCAGTCCCGCCTCCCAGAACTACTAGACCACCAGTCGTTACAATGTATTGTTTAGAGAAGAGAGTCCTGAGTGCTCAGCCCGAACAGGTCTATGCAGTCAGCCCTCTGCCCAATAGCAGCGGTTCCAGCCATTGGTGTTTGAAGTACCAACACAAACACAGAAACAGTGCTGTGTAACAACTATGGTGGCCTTGCACGGTGCTGAGCTTTGTAAGTAATCTAGAGATGTAAACCATTGCAGAAAAGGTTGCAAGCTGAACAGGGCAGGGCCTGTTGGGGCAGCAAGATCCTCGGATCAGTGCAAGCCTCTCCTTCCCGTGGCATCTGACCCGGGCAAGCTCGTGCAGCCGCGGTCCCAGGGAGAGGAAGGGTACGGCAGGAGCAGTCTCCCGTCATACCTTCGTCCATTTGTCTCCGCCCATCTTCCTCGGAGCTCTGCAGCTCCTGACCCTGGACTTGGGTCTGATTAACAAGAGACCCCGTCTGGTGTTGGAGCTGAGAGTGACGGTGGGCGTGTGGGACTGGCTGTCGGCCTGCTTAGGTGTCAGCAGAAGGGCAGTCAGTGTAGGTGGCCACCTCTCTGCCTTGCCAACCAGCAGACTCTAGACCCACTCGGAAGTGGTGTCAGTCTCTGGGCTCGTGTGTGGTAGGCAGGGGTGCACTCCGCAGGCCAGGAAAAGCCGCCGAGCCCCAGAGCTCTCTCAAGCCTTGGCTGGTGGTGTCCTCTGCAGGACACTCGTCCCACACCAGGTCAGGGGAGCTGAGGAGGCGAAGGCGAAGGCCTGGCCACCAGGTCATGGTCAGCACGCACTGGCCCAGCTAGTTAACATGCCTGAGTACAAGGAGGGGGCGAAACACCCACCTGTTCTAGAAAGAATCCAGGAAGGTCCAGAAGCAGCCGCTCCAGACCTACAGATGTACTTCTAGGACGGTAGGAAAGTCAGCTCACTAAGGAAACAGACAGCCTGGCCTCTGCCTGAAGTGGAGAAAGCCGTCTGAGGACATCACTATATACAAAAGAAAATGTCAGTGCTCGCAGACTGGCTCTAGAAGGGCTTCCAAGCCTGCTTTCCCGAGATGCCCCGTGGGACCCGGTGCATCCAGGTGTGAGAAGAAGGGCTTGACAGACTAGCAAGGGCGTCAGTAGCCGGAAGGACAGCTACCCCACCAGCTGCAGAGACGGCGCGGTGCTATCTGGACATCTAGAAGCTGGCCCAGGCTTTGTGCGTGGTGGGCGGGGAGTATGTCCTGCAGCCAAGGGCAGGTGGCTGAACCAGCCTGCTCGCAGAGAAAGCTAGTTCCTCCCTGGAGAAAACACAGAGAGTCAGGCGGGGACAGCCAGGGAGATAGTAACCAGGGGGGGTCTATGTGTGCAAGCATGCAGAGCATGGAGCAGGGACCCCCCCCTTCCACCACCCCCCACCCCACCCCCAAATAGATGCCCACCTGGGCATGAGGCTCTCATGCCACTGAGAATGGTAGCCACGGGCCGGCTACTGCTCACAGCGCCCCTGCCAATGTGGGGCGCCCAGCTGGAGACACATGCCTGTATCCTTCAGGCAAGCGGCACCCTTCTGCCGCTCTGGCCATCAGGGGTGATGCCTGGGTTCTAGTAGCGCCATCTGTGTATAATCTGCCCAGCGTGGAGTTACACACCTGGAACCCCCTGCACGGGGAGGGGAAGAAGAAAGATCAGACTTCCAGATGAACTTTGACTACATAAAATTTACTCTCCCAACTGGGCATGATGACGCACACCTTTAATTTCCAGCACTTGGGAAGGCAAAGGCAGGAGGATCTCTGAGTTCTACACAGTGAGAGAAACCTGTCTCAAAAAACAAAACAAAAAAATACAAATGCTTCTCATGGTTGTTATAGTGAGACAGCCCTGAGGGCTGCAGGTGTGACGTCACACTGCTTGAGTTCAGATCTGAGCTCTGCTACTACATATATAAGTTCTGGAAAATTCTGATGGCCAGGTGCCTCCATTTTCCTGTCTGTGTGACCTAGATTAACAGAGATGCTAACGCTGTTGTGTGAGACAGCTCATGCAAAAGCACTTGGGAAGCAGGCCGTGGCCCGCCAGCCGTCCCCAGTGTCCTGCCAGCCGTCCCCAGTGTCCCTGCCAGCCGTCCCCAGTGTCCCTGTCAGCCGTCCCCAGTGTCCCTGTCAGCTGTCCCCAGTGTCCCTGCCAGCAGTGTCCTGCCAGCCATCCCCAGTGACCCTGCCAGCCGTCCCCAGTGTCCCTGTCAGCTGTCCCCAGTGTCCTGTCAGCCATCCCCAGTGTCCCTGTCAGCCATCCCCAGTGTCCCTGTCAGCCGTCCCCAGTGTCCTGCCAGCCGTCCCCAGTGTCCCTGTCAGCCATCCCGTGTCCCTGCCAGCCGTCCCCAGTGTCCCTGCCAGCCGTCCCCAGTGTTCCTGTCAGCCGTCCCCAGTGTCCTGCCAGCCGTCCCCAGTGTCCCTGCCAGCCGTCCCCAGTGTCCTGCCAGCCGTCCCCAGTGTCCCTGCCAGCCGTCCCCAGTGTCCCTGCCAGCCGTCCCCAGTGTCCTGCCAGCCGTCCCCAGTGTCCCTGCCAGCCGTCCCCAGTGTCCCTGTCAGCCGTCCCCAGTGTCCCTGTCAGCCATCCCCAGTGTCCCTGTCAGCCATCCCCAGTGTCCTGCCAGCCGTCCCCAGTGTCCTGCCAGCCATCCCCAGTGTCCTGCCAGCCGTCCCCAGTGTCCTGCCAGCCGTCCCCAGTGTCCTGCCAGCCATCCCCAGTGTCCCTGTCAGCCGTCCCCAGTGTCCCTGCCAGCCGTCCCCAGTGTCCTGCCAGCCATCCCCAGTGTCCCTGTCAGCCATCCCCAGTGTCCTGCCAGCCGTCCCCAGTGTCCTGCCAGCCATCCCCAGTGTCCTGCCAGCCATCCCCAGTGTCCCTGTCAGCCGTCCCCAGTGTCCCTGCCAGCCGTCCCCAGTGTCCCTGTCAGCCGTCCCCAGTGTCCCTGTCAGCCGTCCCCAGTGTCCCTGTCAGCCGTCCCCAGTGTCCTGTCAGCCATCCCCAGTGACCCTGCCAGCCGTCCCCAGTGTCCTGTCAGCCGTCCCCGGTGTCCCTGTCAGACTCGGGCTCTGCAGCTTCTCTGCCCCGGACGCTCCGTTCAGACAGTGCTGAGGCAGAGAGTGCTCAGTGACGCTCAGCAGCTTCCTCCAGCAGTGAGCCCGTCCCCGCTGTCCTGTCTGATTCCTGTCAGCATCCGTGCTCTCTGCGGGCATGGGCAGGTTTGCCGGCTGCTCGCTCTGGCTGCTGCCCCGGGGGTCAGTGTTCTGCCTTCTCATGGTGGATCTGATGGCATCACGGCAGGCCGCCCTGACAGGACACTGGGCCCCGGTGTAGGAAGGACCTAACCCTGTCTGTCTGTCTCTCTCTCTCACTCACTCAGGGGTCTAATGTGATGGAAGAGCAGGACCTGAGAGATATCGGCATCCGAGACCCCCAGCACCGGCGGAAGCTGCTGCAGGCTGCGCGCTCCTTGCCCAAGGTGACCGCTGCAGGCCGTGGCCCTCTTGACCCGTGGACCAGAGGTTCTCAACCTTTGGGTCACAACCACTTTGGGGGTCACATATCAGATATGCTGCATATTAGAAATTTACATTACGGTTCACAACAGTAGCAAAATTACAGTTATAAAGTAGCAACAGAAATAATTTTAGTGCTGGTGGTCACCAGAACATGAGGAACTCTGTTAAAGGGTCACAGCATTAGGAAGGTTGAGACCCGCCGGCCTAGACCCAGGGCAGGAAAGGATCCTGACTCCGAGGCGTGCAGATCATCCTGTGTCTTCCGTCAGAAGAGCCCGGCAGGCTTGGGGTCTTCCTGCTCCAGGCCCTCGGAGTAGCAGGGCTCCAGGCTGAGCACCTTGTCTGGCCAACGGCCGAGGTTCTGGGATCGCCTCGGCACAGAACCTAGGTTCCACCTGTCCTGGAGCCCCCTCTGGAGTCTGGACTCATTAAAGCCCAGGCTAGCCTGTCTTGACCCGAGGGGCCCGAGAGGCCCGTTCTCTGGAGGCCACAGCCTCCACCCCTGACTTACTGCCATGGCCTGTCCCCTTGGTCCTTTCACGGTGCTCAGGAAGTGACTCTTGGAGCTCGAGGAAAAGCGTCCTCAACCCTCCTCTCCGTCCTCCTCGCCTGCCAGCCCTCCTCCCCACACCCAGCAGCCTCTACATCCCAGCGCAGGGCTGTGCTGTGCTGAGGGGGCGCTCGGTGACTCAGAGATGCTGACCTGCCTCCTCGCCCCACAGGTGAAGGCCCTTGGCTATGACGGGGTCAGCCCCCCCTCGGTGCCCTCCTGGCTGGACGCGCTGGGGCTGCAGGACTACGTCCACTCTTTCCTGTCCAGCGGCTACAGCTCCATCGACACTGTGAAGAACCTCTGGGAGCTGGAGCTTGTCAATGTGAGTGCTCCCGGGAGTGCTCCCGGGAGGCCGGTGTGTGTGTGTGTGTGTGTGTGTGTGTGTGTGTGTATCCCCACAACCGCACCACACCGCACCGCTGACTGCCCCTCTGCTCCTCTGCAGGTCCTGAAGGTTCACCTGCTGGGCCACCGCAAGCGCATTATCGCCTCTCTTGCAGACAGGCCCTATGAGGAGCCGCCCCAGAAGCCTCCAAGGTTTTCCCAGCTAAGAGTGAGTTCCCGGAGCTGGGGAGGTCCACGAGGACACTTTGTGTATTAGTCCCGGGGACAGCACAACTCCTGGGACAGCACACGACAGTCTCTGCCCTCGCCCGCTGGGCACATGGGCAGGAGAGTGGTTTCTGTCCCCTTCGAAGGTGGCACCTCTTGTTTGTACCCAGAATCCTCCAGGTGGTTCTTAATGAAGGACCACCACTGTAACTGTTAGGAAGTTAGTGTAACCAGTCCCAGGCCAGGCCCACATCTGGGGCTTAGACTCAGCTCTGTGCCTTGTTGCTGAAGAGACCCTTCCTATGCTCCAGTGTGCCTGAGGCAGCGCTGGGAATCCCTGGCCAGGCCAGACAGCGGGCCCAGCCGGAGCGACAAACCCTGGGGTGGCAGCAGTTAGGGACCTGGGGCAGCTGGGACCTCCTTAGACCAGCCAGTCCCTGACAGCCGCTTAGGGCTGCTGACTGGGAACTCGGGCCCCGTGATGGTGGGTCCACACACAGCTCTGTGCTGGGCGGCAGCATCATAAAGCAGCCGCTTTTACACATGAGGAAGCTGAGACCAGCCGGAGCTGGAGCCACACAAGGCACCTCAGCCCTCAGGGCCATGAAGAGCAGTGCCCTGCTGGAGGAGCCCGCTGCTCTGAGGCTTTTCCTGAGGGCTCTGCTCTGCTGACGGGCAGATGGCTTCACTCGTGATGGATGTGGGGGTGGGCCCTGCCCTGCCCTCTCCACAGATGGCCTTGTATGGGCCTCTGCAGGGCGGGCTGCTGGGCTTTCTTGGCCCCTGGGAGGTTTGACACTTCCTTGGGTCAGGCAAGGCCTAGCTGCCCCTGTCCACACGGGCTTTGGCCAGGATGCCACTGTGTGCTGCCCCTGACTGCCCGGGCAGCCTGAGGGCAGCCGGTGCCTCCAGCCTGGGAATTTCACCAGTTTCTTGCCCAACAGTGCCAGGATTTAATCTCCCAGACGTCGTCCCCGCTGAGCCAGAATGACTCCTGCGCAGGGCGGTCGTCAGAGCTGCTGCTGCCCTCGGCAGACGCGAGCAGGAGGCGGCACGACAGCCTGCAGGACCCCGCGGCCGCCCCTCCAGCAGAACGCTTCCGAGTCCAGGTCAGCAGAGGGCCAGCGTCTGCAGGGGCCTCCGTGGGCTGCGGTCAGCGCCGGGAGGCAGGCCACCGTCCCTCTTCACCCCTACCCAGAGCAGGGTGAGGCCTTGGACCTCCAGGAGCTGTGCAGATAGCCTCCTCCCGACACGCCCATATCTTCCCATCAGGTCTGGCCCCTCCCCTGAGGTTCCTCAGGTTAGCCTGTCTGCCCTTGTGCTGATCCAGCCTCTGGCTCTGCTCCCTGCTGCAAGTAGCCATCTGGACCTCAGACTGGCTGCTGTCCCTTCCCTTCTGGGAGGGCGGTGCCTCACTCCCACCTGCTCTGACACCCTGCACACATTCCAGCCACAGGGTGTCTCCATGTCCCCTCCTTCACGCACACTTACACGGTGCCCAGTCCGTTCTCTGTGGAGACCACACCTAATAGAAGCAGAAGACATGCGTTTTCTGAGCCTGAGTCTCCATCCCCACATTAACTGTTACATGAACTGTGGTGGTCCCCACCCACCCCGGCTGCGAGCAGAGGGTCTGTGCATCCTTTGCCAGGACCCAAGGGAGCCAAGGGCTCAGCTCCACAGCTGTTCCCCTGTGTTCTGTATGCTGGATGGATGGCGCCCACAGCTGTTCCCCTCGTGGCCTGTCATGTGCATGTTCCCATCTCAGACACACAAGCTCTCCTGCCTGTGACACCCCTCGAGCTCCTCCATGGCCCTGGGGCTGCTCAGGCTCCAGTTTGCCCCGCCCCCCCCCTTGCCAGGCTCACTGGCTGACCCACTCCTCGGGTACACTGGAGCCTGTGAGCTCCCTGGAGCAGGTGGGTAGCGTCCAGCTGCGTGTGTTCCGCAGGAGGAGCCCAGCGAGACCAAGCTGACCCTCCGCCCGCCCAGCCTGGCCGCCCCCTACGCTCCTGTCCAGAGCTGGCAGCACCAGCCAGAGAAGCTCATCTTTGAGTCCTGTGGTTACGAGGCCAATGTAAGCTGCCCCGCCCTCCCGAGACGGCCATCCTCCCCCCTTACCCCCTCTGACCTGGGCCCTCCAGGACTGTTCACAAGGCTGGACCCAGGACCCACAGGCCAACCTCTGCTGTGCTAAGGGGAGGACCTGGCCTAAGAGTAAATGGGGGGAGCTTTCCGTGGGCAGGAGAATGTGTGTTGAAGGGTAACGTCTAACAGCAGGATGGTCCCACACTGGCCAGGCCATCCTACACGACAGCACAAGTGTCCCTAAGCCCACCCTCTACCCATTCCCACAGTATCTGGGCTCCATGCTGATCAAAGATCTGCGAGGGACAGAGTCCACCCAAGACGCTTGTGCCAAAATGCGGGTAAGGTGGCTGCGTGATGGCTGCCCTTCCAGAGAACCTGGGTGCGGTTCTCAGCACCCACAGTGGCAGCTCACAACCATCCACAGCTCCGGGTCGGGAGGATCCGATACCCTCTGTTGCCCCCACGGATACCAGGCAGGCACAGACATGCACAGACCAAGCAGCCGTACACATAGCATGAGGATGAGAAGGAAGTGTGGGTAGGTGGGAGGCGTTGACCAGACAGCAAGCAGGGCATGCCCAATACAACGGCCTGGGCCCTACTGCCATGCAGAAGCCACACCCTCAGCCCACCCCATGTCTCCACAGAAGTCGACGGAGCACATGAAGAAGATTCCGACCATCATCCTGTCCATCACCTACAAAGGTGTCAAGTTCATCGATGCCTCCAACAAGGTACACTGTTCATGAGGGCTGTGTGAGAGGAGCCAACCTAGCCGGGACAGAAGGGCCCGTGCGTGCGTGCACGCGTGCATGCGTGTGTCCGTCAGTGCGCGTGCGTGCACACATGCGCGCTTGCCTCCGTGTGATGAGGCGGCACAGAGGCGGGAGGGGCACATGGGGTAGGCATCGGCTGTTCACCTGGTGCTCAACAAGCGGGGTGGGGGGCAGGACCAGCTCTCTGGACGTCCTAGAATAGCACCACCAACCGGGACCCACCCTCAGTGCACAATCCTTTCCGGGGACACCCCATTTCTTCACTATAGTATTCTGCTCCAGGCCCCAGATGGCTCGTGGCTGTCTCTGAACGCAAGTGCACCCAGGCCCCCTCCAGGCATCCGCAGAGCCCTTCCAGTCCCAGTACTGTTTTCTACACAGGGTCTCGCTATGTAGCCCTGGGTGGGTGGGAACCCACTGTATAGACCAGGCCTCAGGTCTCCCTGCCTCTGCCTCCCAGGTGCTGGGATTAAAGGCCACCATGCCCAGCTTTAAAGCAAACTGTTCACTGTGAGCCCCTATAGAACACAGAAGTCGAGGCTGAAGAGATGTTAGATTGGCCACAGCGCTGGCTGGTCTCCACATGGTGGCACAAAACCTGTGTCTCCACTTCCAGAGACATCTTACGCCCTCTTCTGGCCTCTGTAGGCACCAGGCACACGTGGGACATGGACATACACATGTCCATGGGAAAACTTCCATACACATAAAATAAATATTTTATAAATAAAAATCAGAAACTAAATTACACGCTCCCGAGATAACAGATAGTACAGGATAAACATTTTTCACTCTAAAAGGAAGAAATAAAATAGCAATGAAAGATAGGACCAAAGCTAACCAGAATCCAGCAAGGTAAACAATGCCCACAGCGTCTCTGGCACCTGGGCATGGGGTGGTCCTGTGAGTGCCGTCGGCGAGGGAGGCCCCTGCTCCTCGCCTTTCCCGGTAGCATCCATGCTCCTGGCGCCATCCCTGCGTTTGCTGACTCTCCGCCGCCTCTCCCTCCCAGCCTCACGGCTCCCTCTTGCAGACTCCCACGGCCAGGGTCCAGGCCTCTATAGTCCCCATCATCTGCATTCTTCACACCAGCAAAAGTAGCACCTCATAGGTGACGCCAAGGTCTCCACCCGCTAAGGACTAGTGGGGCTCTTTCGGACCATGGCCGTGGCCGGCTTTGAGTCCTTTGGTGGCTGCAACACTAGGTTCGCGGGTGTGAGGAATCCAGATGCTATGGGCCATGGAGGCCTGGTAACCTTTCTCCAGCCCGCATTTCCGAATTCCTCCACAGACATCTTGGCAAAGGTGAGACCTGCAGGGTCAGCTGAGCCACCACAGAGGCTCCCGTTGCCTTTCCCTTGCTGTGGCCAAGCCCTGAGAGGGTTTGTCTGGCTCATGTAGTCTGGTCAGTCACAGAGATGGGAGCACACGGCAGAGGACGGGAAGCAGTGGGGAGGGACCAAGATCCTCTCAGTGACCCGCTTCCTCCGCCTGGGGCCCACCTCCTAAACCTTCCAGCACCTTCCAAAATACCAGCATGAGCCAGGGAACAAGTGTTCAGTACACGGATCTTTGAAGCACTTCCTGTCCATAGGGCAGCGGTGGGTGGGTGGCGCCCGTCTCTCTGTGGGGCTCCTGGAGTTCACCCCTCCCGTCTGCCCCAGCCCCTCTCCTGCTGGCCGACCTCTGCCTCAGCTGCTTTCTCTTCCTCGGCCCTGTCCTCACTGGTTCCTTCACTGACATACAGCCTGCCGTAGGCGGCTGCCTGCGGAAGGTAGAGGGCGCGCGTGTCTGCCTGGCAACAGTTTGCTGCTAGTTGGCCGTGATCAGGGGTGAGGCCCCGTGCCTAAACGAGCAGGCCCAGACACAGTCCTCAATCCCAGGGAGGGAAAAGTGGGGTTTGTCTGGAGTTCCAGGCTGGTAAGAAGGCAGGGTAGCGAACCTGGAGGCCCGCCCCAGGAACGAAGCCTCTAGTGAGCCCCAGGACACCCTTCTCCCGGCAGAATGTCATTGCTGAGCACGAGATCCGGAACATTTCCTGCGCCGCGCAGGACCCCGAGGACCTGTGCACCTTCGCCTACATCACCAAGGACCTGCAGACCAGCCACCACTACTGCCACGTCTTCAGCACGGTGGACGTGGTGAGTGTCCCTGGGACGGGTGCGGCTCTGGCCTGGAGAGACAGCAGTGGCCAGCACAGGCCTTTTCATAGCCGAGTGGTGGCCCATCACGACGCACTGCGCCCGGTGTTACCTGGTTTCCTAGCTATGCAGTTCCTGGGTGGGGCAGGTCCTCCGTCTCCCCTTGGCTGCTTGCCGACCCTGTTCCCAGCTCCCCGGGGCCTCCTCCACACGGGGCTGCAGGGAGTCCGTCAGCCCTGGACCCTGGGGCCTCCTCCACACGGGGCTGCAGGGAGTCCGTCAGCCCTGGACCCTGCAGGGCACCACATGTCCAGCTTGGCCTCCGGCCGCTAGCTCCACGATCTAGACATGCTGCCCTGAAGATCACAGGGTTACACAGCTCTCCCCGCCGCTCACATAGGCACCCACGCTCCCAGCGCACTGTGCAGCCTACGTCACAGGCAGATGGACTTGGGGTACATTCTACACATTATTCATCCCAGTCCCTCCACCTTGGAAAGAGGCTGATGCTGGATAGCTCACAAGCCAGCCAGAGACAGACTCCAGAGACAGCGGGCCTGCGCTGTGGGCGTTCCCCCTGAGGATATTGATGCCGTCGGCCGGTTCTACTAGTGCTTGAAGCAGAATCAGGCCCTAAAGAAACACTGTTCTGCTAAAATTCCTCACTGACCACTTTCAAACAAATCTGTGTTTAAAAAAAAAAGTTTCCTGCTGCCTGTGAGGAGGGTGGGTCTGCAGGAAGCTGCGGCTAGCGGCACTCCCTCCGCTTCTTCCCAGAACCTGACCTACGAGATCATCCTGACCCTGGGGCAGGCGTTTGAGGTGGCCTATCAGCTGGCCCTCCAGGCCCAGAAATCCAGGACCATGGCGGCCTCTGCAGCCTCCGTGATTGAGACAAAATCTTCCAAACCGGTGCCTAAGCCTCGGGTCGGCGTGAGGAAGTCCGCAGTACGTGCCCTCCCCCCTCCACGGCACCCCAGGGCTCGGGTGGAGCTGGACACACCCAGTGTCTTCTCACTCCTTGGCAGCTGTCCCCAGGAAAGCGGTCCACTTCCCTCAGCTCCCCCACCCTCCACTCCGGGTTCCTCTGGCAGGAGAGGGCAGTGTAGTTCCTCGTCAGGCCCAACCCAGGGCACGGTTATCGTGGGGTTGCTGTGCGAGGTGGCAGCCAGCACCCAGTGACATCCCTGTGTCTGTCTGCTCTGCTCTGCGCCCCAGGTGCCGGTGCCCCCCGATTCTCGCTGTTGTCACTGTCACACCTGCACCACCCACCGTCCTTCCTACCTACCGCTGCCGTCTCTTAGTCCTGGAGTCAAGGTCTTTCCGCCTCCCGCTGTCTTGTGTGTCAGGCTCCCTCAAGTGCCATGAGCTGTCTCACACCTTGGCCTCATGCTCTCCCCGTGTGCCGCTCTGCTCTCTCCCTTCCTGGAGACGCCCTCCGTGTGTCCTGCCCATTGTCTCTGTCCTGTGTCCTCTGCACAGGTCTGGGATGAGTGCTGTGGTCTGGCCCCAGGCTGAGCTCTTCTGCCCACCAGAGGGACCCAAGGGCTGGGGCCACTGAGCATGTCCTCCCTTTCTGCCCGCCATGACCGACACCAAGGCTCAGAGCACAAATCTAGTGGGGCGAGGTTCCTTTCATTGAACATTCCCCAGAGAGCAGCTGAGACCTGTTCCTGGAGCTGCCTGTCCCTCAGCTGCTTCACAGAGGGCAAAGGGCCCACTCTGAGTCCTGACCTGCCCTCTCCCTCCTTGTTTGGCAGCTGGAACCACCTGATTCTGACCAAGAGGCCCCGCCCCACGCTAGCGTCTCCTGGATCGTGGACCCAAAGCCAGACTCGAAGCGGAGCCTCAGCACCAAGTATGAGACCACTATCTTCTAGGCTGCTCTGTCTCCGCTACCCCACTGTGCCTTTGCCACCCGATCTTCTGCTCTCAACTCTCCTTCCAGCTGCCGCCACCGAGGCCCCGCCTCCCTGGGACCCGCCCTCTGGCAGCAGCTCCTGCTTACACCACCCAACACTGTGAATCCTCCCCATGGGCTGAGGACAGCAGGGGGGGTGACTTGCCTTTGAAGGGGGCCTCACAGGCAGGCACCAGAGTGAGGCTGAGGCCCCCAAAGCCTCTGCGACAGGCACTGTGAGGGGAGGGCAGTCTTCCAGCAGAGCCACAGTAGCTCCCTCTGAGGTTGCCTTCCTCGCCTGGGTCACAGCTGGATGCCGAGAGCTCCCAGTTGTCACCTTTCCTGACCCAACCACCACTGTGACGTCCAGTGCCAGGATGCCCTACACAGGTGCTGCTGGTTTCTCTCCTGGTCAGGCCCGGTGAGAATATGGCTTCACCAGGGACAGACTTTCTGTAAGGGGGAGGGTTGGTACCAGCCACGCCCTTGTGTGTGAGTCGGCTCTGATAGCAGGAGCTGTGTGCTTGGCCCCCGTCCGTGTGGTGGGCCTGGTTCCGGGGTCCAGCTCACTGAGGTGTGCCCTGCGCACAGGTGCGCCTTCCTCCTGCTCAGAATGGGGCTGAGCAGCTTCGTGGTGTTGGGAGCGTTCTCTTCCTTCCTCTGGTGGTGGGGTCCTGAGACAGCCGTCGGCCAGCCTTCCCCGGCACCACGGAGCCGGATCTCTGAGGAAGCCTCCCGGGCCCTGATGCGGGAACATCAGTCTAGATGGCAGGAGACAGAAGTGATTCCTGTGGCCGTGGTGCAGACAGTGTAGTGCAGGGAAGAGCCCCAGTCAGTCGGCGCCCGAGCCGGGCGCCAGGGCCAGCCCTTGGGCTGCCTGCCTTGCCTTGTGCCTTTCTGAGGAGAGGGGCCAGGAGCAGCAGTGGGCTGTAGGCTGCGGAGGGCCCCCGGGAGGCAGGGACCTCTGTCTGCTCTGTGTCCCTTTCCGTGTCCTCCGCCTGGCGCAGGCACCTTGGTTAACTCTCTCCTCCCCCACTGTCTGCTTCTGCCAAGCTGAGCCACCGAGGAGCACACTGGGTGCCGCCGTGGGGAGCACAGGCTCCCGCCCTGCGCCGAGAGCCTCCCCTGCAGCTCCGAAGACCCAGGCCCAGCCCTGCCGCAGGACCTCCTGTCACCTGCTCGGCCTGGGCCTGCCGCCACCTGCGGAGCCCTGCCCTGGAGGCAGCGAAGACGCCAGGCTTCTAGCCGAGGAGACCGGAACTCTGGACGGCCCGAGGAGTGGCCTGTCCAGGACACGTGTTTTTAATAGGAAAAGTAATCCTTTTTATACAGTTTATACTTGGCTCCAGCCTCGCAGTGAAGCTGCCAATCTTTAGACAGGATCTGAGACGGCCCTGAATCCCTCAGACAGCCTCCGCCTTCAGAATGGGCCAGTCCTGACTAGGAACGTGAGGACACACCCGTGGGCAACTTAGGGCAGAGTCGAGGCCTCATCGTGTCCACAGGTGATGACACAGACGGTCCTGGGGTTCCCAGTGGGGACGAGCAAGTAGCTTCTGGTGCGGGGAACTCCTTGGTACTCACCTGTCCGTGTCAGCACTGCGGGGAGGGGAGGGCAGGGGAGGGGAGGGGAAGGAAGGCAGCGGTCCTCGTGCTGCTGCTGGGCTGATGGCGCCATGGCGGAAGGGAGAAGCGGCTGCGTTTGGGGCGTTAATGGGAGTGCCAGTTAAGACCGCAGCTTGCCGGCTTGGTCTGGCCTTGCTCTGATTCTTCTTGACTGTTGTGTCCTGGGTATCAGGCTGGGCACATCTGTTCCAGATGTGGGAAGGCTAGTCAGGTAGCAGTCTCATCTCCCCGCTGTGGTCTTGAGGCCAAGCTGGTGCCACCTCAGCTCTTCTGCCAGTTTGCTTTGAAAGTGACTGGGGTGGCGACCATCCTGGGTGCGCGGGGCAGTGAGGGGTCCCGGCCACTCTCCAGCTCTTCCAGAGTAGGGAGCAAGAGAGAGAAGCCCTGGCCCACGGGGACAGGAGCAGGCTTCAGGCTTCCGGGCAGCACTCGTCCCGGGCCTGGGGACAGGAAGTCAGGCTTGAACAGCGGCTGCGGGCTATAACCCCGGGCCAGAGTGGGAAGCAGGGTTTCCCTCTGCTACGTCTGTGGACTGTCTGCCTGCTGTGCTAGCACAGCAGTGGCCACGCCGGGCTGGGTACAGCTCCTCTCCGGAAGGAGCCGGGGGGTCCTCTGCTGCTAGGTATAGGCGGTACTTCCTTTCCTGCCGCACGCTCTTGGCCCTGGAAAGCGGCCCTCGGCTCCCACCCTTCGAGACTCCAGAGACCCCCCAGGTTCCTGGCTCAGCCGTGCCGACCCCTCCCCTCTGCCAGAGGTGAGCTCGCGGTGGGCGCAGAGCCCAGGGCAACACCGTAGACACTACGATGAGTTCAGAGCTGCGTTCTGTCCTACAGTCACGGGCGGGCACTTCCTCCTCTTGACGCTGCTATGTCTTATTTATTCAGGGTGTTTCCTACCAGAAAGTCCTGGCTTGTCTGCTCCGCGTCTCTTTCAGGATTTGTTTCTGAAGAGTCTGCTCCTCCGGGTGGGTCTCCCTTTCAGGGCAGGTGCCAAATGGAAGGGTCTGCCTTTGTCACTTGTGTGAATCATGCCCTGTGACGCCGAGGCTGTGCCTGAACTGTGAAGGAGCCGTCCTGACGGGGTGGTGTGGCGTGCCCGTCCCTCCCAGTGGCGGCCACAGGCTCCCTCGCTCACCTCGGCCTGACCGCTGCCCTGCGCGGGAGCCCGCTCCTGCAGGCCGTGTGGCAGCAGGGTACTTCGGACTCCACCTCTGAGGTTGCCCATAGGGAGTTCTGGGAAGCCTTGGGTTTGCGCACTCAGTTAGCTTGTGAGGTGCCTGGACCCACCCTGCAGGTCACGGGAGTTTTTTGCTTGAGGCGGACCGTGGGACTGGATTGTAAGAAAACTGTTATTTAATCTTTGTTTCCATATTTTGATACTTGAATTCCCCTTTCATCTTACTGTACATAAAATTGTTAACCTGTCCGGTTTTGTTTGAATTATAAACACCTCGTGGTACCAAACCGTAACCAACCTGTGCATCGGCACCGACCAACCTCACTGCAGCGTGCACACCCTGGGCTTCCAGCTCGGCTCTCACTGCCGGGGCTGTCCGGCTTAGGACTGAGCTAATGAGGAGAGCGGTAGAAACCGGCCACAGCTCCGCAGACTCTGAACTGGAAGGCTGCTTTTCTGGCCTTCAGTGTGGACACGGGCCAGATGCCACTGCAGGTCAGGGACACGTGTCCTCTGCTTAGCCCGGATGACAGTCTGGCAGTCTCCTGTCCTTTAGCAGGCAGATGCCAAGCTGGAACAGTCAACCCTGTTTGAAGCAGGGACCTCAAGGACATGACTGTGAACCAAGAAGGTATGCGTGGCCATAGATGGTCTTCACACTGTGTGCCGGGCTCACTGCAGATGGCCCCAGCACCTCTGTAACAGCGTGGGGCTAAGGCTGAGGGAGCGGCTCCACTCTGGGTGCCTGGTGGTGTTCTCACACAGCTCACGGCCCGGAGCCCCGTGGCGGGGTCTCGCTATCAGAAGCCTTCCGAGCATGCTGTAACACTCCAGGCACGCCTTCATGCGCTTGGCTGGCTGTAAGGCCAGACGTCTCTGCACCGCGAAGCGAAAATCCATTCATACAAGCAAACACCTGGAATTCACGTCTGTGCCACACGAAACAAAGGGTGGGCTGATGATGGCTGTCACAAGTCTGCAGGGACATCTGCTTCCCCCTTCTAGTACACTCTAGACCTGGCACCAATTAGCAGTGGAAACAACAGTCAATTCAAAAAGCAGAGCAAAAGCCATTCTAGATCAGGACCGGGAGAGGGGCGCCCTCACCAGGCAAGCGGCTCTAGGCCGTGCTCTGCTTTAGCCAAGGGGAGGGTCAGCCTCTTCACGAGGGCGCTCCAGTGCTCCCAGGGAAGAGGAGCCGTATCCCCGCCCCCCCCCGGGGGGGGGGGCACCCGAGGTCGAGGTTGGAACCTGGATTTCTGCCCAGCATGGCTGTAAGCATGCCGTATGGCCGCCTCTTGTGGAGTAGTGGCAGACGGCAGCCGCTCAAACAGGTTTAAATGAGACCAACAAGGCCAGATTCCCAAAGAAAAGCTGCTTGTCCGTCCTGTGTTGGGGCACACGTCTGTAGTCCACTTCTAGGAGGGTCAGGAACCAGGAGCAACACGGGCAGTGCGCGGGCCAGCCAGATTATCTGGTGGGACTGTCTCGAAAAGGAAAATGACTACTAAGTACATAAACGCCCAAGTCCCAATTCTGGCAAGAGTAACAAACCCACAGACAGCTGAACAGACCTTCAGACGGGTAAGCCCAGGGAATCCTTGCCAAGATAGCGGTACTGCATAGTCAGATTTCTGGAGGAAAGATAATTCTTGAGACTGGCAAGAGAAACAGGTGGGGGGGGTTGGGGGAGGGGGGGAAGGACCTTGCCAACACAGAAAAAGCCATTTGAAGGACACGAGCCTTATCTTCAGCCCTCGAAGCTGGACCTGGTGACCCACAGTTTGTCCCTATGACTTAGGCTAAGGTAGGAAGGGTACCTGCCATGGTTTGAGGTTACTCTGATGTACTTGTGTCATGAGTTCCAGTACATTTCTGGACTAAGATGAGCCCGGGGAGGGGAGGGGAGGGGAGGGAGGGAGGACGAGCTGACCAACCAGAAAACAGCCGATATTCTTCAGGAATGAACAAGAATGGGGGCATTGTGGGGGTGAAAGAAAATGGAGAAACTTGGGGCACGAGAGATGGCTCACCAGATAAGAGCACCAACTGCTCTTCCAGAGGTCCCGAGTTCAATTCGCACCAACCACATGGTGGCTCACAACCATCGGTAATGGGATCCGATGCCCTCTTCTGGTGTGTCTGAAGACAACTACAGTGTATTCACATAAAATAAATCTTTAAAAAAGAGAAAAGAATCTGTTGCTGGCTGGAAATTGTCCCTAAATAGGTAGTTGGAAAGATAGCCAGACAGATGTGGGGAGTTCTGACCAGAAACAAAAACATGGCTTCATGCAAAACTTTGGCTCTCACAGCATAGACACAGCAGTCGACAGTGACAGATGTTAAGGGCAGTATTGGGAGACAACGTGCCTGTTACTTGAACTGGTAGATGATGACTGTGACAAATTCTATAAAAACAGTACTACTAAAAAAAAAAATATGGAAAGAGGAGACACTCCAGGTAAATCAGACTGGCTCACAACGTGGCCAGGGCCCTGTGCATGACCCAGTCCTGGAATCCAGCACTTGGGAAGATCACAAATTCAAGGCTAGCCTAGGCAACACCAAGACCCCATCTCAAAAGCCAGCTAACTTCAAGAGGCAGAAAAAAGGAAAATAAGCAGAGGGGAGAGCACCAGGCCTGAGCTCTGACGGCCAGTTTGTTAGCAGGTATCTGTGATGACAGACTGGCTGAGGGAAAGATTCAGGTTTAGAGTTTCCAAGAAATCCCACTGTCCTGACTGCGGGTTTCACCGCTCTAGGCAGAAGCACACGGTGCGTGACGGGCGGGGTTGCTTAGTTCTTGGCAGCCAGGAACCAAGAGAAGGCGGAGGAAGGGGCTTACAGCAAGGCAAGATCCCGGAGTCTGCCTCCTGCACTCGCAGGTCTCACCCACACGCGTCTCCAGGCCTTCCCCGTACAGCCATCACATCAGGAGTCTGTCTGAAGGGTAATCATGACCTAGTCACCTCCACATGCCTTGATCAAATCCACCCAAGAACCTGCTGGGAAATGCTTCATATCCAGCCAAAATATTGTTAAATGTAAATTGTTTTCAATTATCAATTAAACTTTTGGCGAGCCAGGCGTGGTCGTACACACCTGCTATCCCAGCACTGGGGGTGGGGGGCGGGGGTGGGGACAGAAGCAGGAGGATCTGGAATGTAAAGCCCTCTTCAGCTACGCACCAAGTGGGGGTAACTCCCAAATAAAAACACAAATGACAGTACACAGACGCAGTTTTGAAACACCAGAGAAAGGGGTAACCGAAGGACTAACGAACTGCAGAGCAGATTTTAGAATGCGATCCAGATGGGCTGCAGCGATGGCCCGGTGCCTCCCTGCACAGACCCAGGTTCAGTTCCCAGCACCCACCATGGCAGCTCACAGCCGTCTGAAGCCCCAGCTCCTGGGATCTCACATTCAGACTCCTCAGGCGCGCGCACGCACACACACACACACACACACACACACACACACACACACACGGCGCTGCACACACACAGGGCGCTGCACACACAGGGTGCTGCACACATGGGGCACTGCGCACACACAGGGCGCTGCACACACACAGGGCACTGCACACACGGGGCGCTGCACACACACACAGGGCACTGCACACACACACACACACACACACAGGGCACACTTATATGCAGGTAGATACTCGTACATACAAAAAGAATCTTTTTAAAGATAATGTGACTCGGCTAGAAGTGCAGCTGGATGGAAGGGCGCTTGCCTTGCATGTGTGCACAAGGCCTGGGTTTGCTCTCCTGTATCACAGATAAACAGGATGGATGGATGGCACAACCATATGTCCCCAGGGGACTCACAGCAAGTAACATTCAAGGCGTACGGAATAAAGATATTCAGGGAGGGCGCTGGTTAAAGAGGGCCAGTGTAGACGAGCTCTCAGCAAGACTGGCAACCTGAGTTTGGCCACTGTGCACACATGTATACGTAACATGCATGCATATATATGTTCATACATGTTACATATATACATACCCATGTGCACGCTAATCCTAAAGGTAGAGAAAATATGCAAATAGTTCACAAAGGTCATTATGTGAAGATTATGGCGATGTTCCGCCCACCCAGCGAGACCTGAGACGCTGCGGGATGAGACCTGACGGAGGAAGAATAAGAAAGTCCACAGATGCTCTGGACCGGTCCCACCCTCACGCCTGCCCCGACTGAGGCTCGGCCCTCCAAGCCCCGTACAGGTGGGGTTTTCATGAGGCAGCTAAGGGAAGCTAGAGCTCTCAGGAGCCGGCTAATTCACCGGGTTTGTAGTTCACAGAGGGAGGTTCTAGACCACAGCCCGTCCTCCCCTTCCTTTCCTTCCCAACCCGTGTGTACAGACATGCAACGCCCCACCCCCACCGCCTAGGACAAAGTCCCTAGAGACAAGGGAGACACCCATGGCCCTGGAAAGTGTGCTTCACAACTAACTGGCCCTCCCTGCCCTTTATCCGTCCCTTTCCTTCCTCCAGAACAGTCAGAAATAAATTTGTTTAAGCCACTTGTTTATGGTATTTATGGTAAGTAATAGTAGTAGTAGTAGTAGTAGTAGTAGTAGTAGTAGTATGAAGAAGAAGAGGAAGAAGAAGAGGAAGAGGAAGAAGAAGAAGAAGAAGAAGAAGAAGAAGAAGAAGAAGAAGAAAGTGAGATAGTGTCCTATTTACTGTGGGCACCCACAATTGTGAATTGAATTTGGATTTGAGCATGCACATACGTGTGTGCGTGCGTGCGTGCGTGTGCTCTCATGTGTCTGTATGTCATGTGTATGCATGTGCTTTCAGATACCAAATGAAGACACTGTGTTCCCTGGAGCTAGAGTTACAGAAGAGGGTTGCAGACGCCTTTAGCCACCCAACAACATGGGCGCTGGGACGGTACAGACTCGGGCTCTCTGGAAGCGTAGCAAGCACCTGTAGCTGCTGAGCCATCTCTCCAGACCCTGAAAATATCTTTAAAATGTATATTTTTTTTATGGGTATGGGTGTTTTCCTTGCATGTGAGTCTGTGCGGCCGTGTGCACACCTGGTGCCTACAGAGGCCAGATGAGGGCATCGGATCCCCTAAAACTGATGTTGAGAGAAGGCTATGAGTACCATATGGGTGCTGGAAATCAAACTCCGGTCCTCAGGAGAAGTTAGTGCTCTCAACCTCTGAGCCCCCTCTGCCGCTCCTTTTTGGTTTTCGTTTTTAATTATACTAAGCATATAGAGATTTTGTCCTTCCCTAAGGAATGTGGTGCAGGCACTTACATAGCATTTACACTGTAATAGCCTATTGTACATAATAGAACAATTGTCTTCGTGAGGGTTTTACTGCTGTGCACAGACACCTCGACCCAGGCAACTCTAGGCTGCTAGCACAAGACTGGCTTCCAGGCAGCTAGGATGAGGGTCTTATAGCCCAGGCCCACAGTGACACACTTCCTCCAACAGGGCCACACCTTCTAATAGTGCCACTCCCTGGGCCAAGCATATGCAACCCACCTTAACAACTGTTTAAAGCACACAGAAGGATGCACGGTGGTTACATGTAGTTCCTGTTCCATTTCATATATGGGCTTGTGCAAACCTGTTATCTGCAAGGGATCTCCAGAATCTCCTATCAAAAATACAGGACAATTACACAGATAGATATTTCTTTTTATCCTCCCTTTTATCAGCCACTGATCAAAGTAGGCGGGACATAAGCAGGGTATTGCAAACCTCCAAACCACCAACCAGGAGGCTCTCTCTGACGTGAGCCGACACTCCAGCCAAGGGCAGAGCGCATTCTGCCCCCAAGTGCCGTGCCCACAAACGAACCACATACAAATTAAGAATTATAACCGCATAGTGTGTGCTCAGCCTGGGCGGAGTCGATATGGGATCAATGGCAGGATGGCGGGGCAGCCTAAGAAGTGGGGAATGAATCAGCCAATGAGAAGTCTCCAGAGAATTGAAAATCTGCCCTGTGGGGGCAGGGACACAGATGGCTCCTGGAGAGAGTTGTAGGGCTAACTGGACATAGGGGGAGGGGAGTCTTCCCTCGCAAATAAGCCCGAAGCAAGCCGTGGGTGGGCAGAGTGGTGAAACCAAACCTGGGGGAGTTTAGAGTCAGTGGCGGCGACAGAGCAGTCCTCGAGAAAGTTCAATAAAACGCTCAAAGCCGAGCGGAGAGGCATTGCCAGTGTCACAGGCAGCTTCCTGCTGACCTCTCTCCCCCTGTCACTTCCCTGAACAAGGCGGAGCAAGCCCTTCACACGCACATAAAGTCGAGGCCATCCATGGCCCTCCAAGGGCGCGCCCCGAAAAACCCAAGTCCCCTCGGTGGTACAAAGCACAGCCACCAAGCCTTTGGAAAAACACTATTCAAATCCTGGTAACCAGGATCGGAAATAAACAGGCTAGAGCTGGGCACACCAAACCAACCATTCATCAAGAAAATGCCCCACTGGCCAGTCTGGTAGAGGCAGTCTCTCTGAGGCGCCCTCTTCCCAAATGATTCTAGGTTGTATTGAGTTGATGTGAAACTAGCCAGCAGTCAAACTCAATAGTGGAAAAGCTAAAAGCCTTTTAAAGGTACATGCCTTGAATCTCAGAACCCAGGCAGGCAAGCAGAACCGAGGCCAGCATGATATACAGAGCTAGATCAAGGACAGCCAAAGCTATACAGAGAAACCCTGCCTTCAAAAACCAAATCCAAGTCCCCCTCCGAAAGACCTCCTCTCCCCCAGTTAGGAATAAGGAAAGGGCCGGATGGTGGTGGCGCACACCTTTAATCCCAGCACTTGGGAGGCAGAAGCAGGCAGATTTCTGAGTTCGAGGCCAGCCTGGTCTACAGAGTGAGTTCCAGGACAGTCAGGGCTATACAGAGAAACCCTGTCTCGACACCCCCCCAAAAAAAAAGGAATAAGGAAAGGGTACCTGTTTTCTGCCACGTCCCGGCGCTAGACTACAAGTCCTAACCTGATCCACTAGGCAAGAAAGCAAGATAGAGTCAAACTGGAAAGGAAAATGTAAAACTTTTTATTCCAGATGTCCACATGAGCCTGGGGAGGAAAAAAATACTAGTTCCGGGAACAAGAGAGACAAAGGGACTCATCTCTGTACATTACCAACTGAGCAGAAGTACCAAGTTCCACGTACAGCAGCACAGGACAAGCACACTCTACTGTCAAACGTCACTGAAAGAAAACACCCCTGAATAACGTGCGGGCTGGGGGTGGGGCGGGGAGCTCAGAGGTGGCAGGCACGCCCAGCCTGTGCAAAGAGCTTCAGTCCCCACCGTGACCACGGAACGGTTGGAAGTGCAAGCTTGTGTTCACGGATGGCCAGGTTTGGTAGTGCAGAGTTGGGATATCCCCCGGATAAACTCAGCGCTGTCGCTATTAGCTCTCCAAGCGACCAGGGCTGGAGAGATTGCTCAGCGGGTAAGAGCACTGACTGCTCGTCCAGACGACCTGGGTTCGATCCCCAGTGGCTCCTGTTCCGGGGGATCTGACACCTTCTACCCACTTCCTTGAAGACTTCTTGTATGTGGTGTACAAACATACATGCAGGTAAAATGCTCACACATGTTTTTCAAAGATGTATTCATTTTATATATATTGGTGTTTTGCCTGCATGTAAGTCTGTGAGAGGACATCAGATTCCTTGAAACTGGAGTTACAGACAGCTGTGATCTGCCAGGTGGGTGCTGGGAATTGAACCTGGGTCCTCGGGAAGAGCAGGCAGTGCTCTGCACCACTGAGCCATCTCTCCAGTGTCCACATGCGTTTGTTTGTTTTTGTTTTTGTTTTTAATGAAATAAAATGTAAAGATATTCCCAGTTACCTGTGGCAAAAATGGACAGGCTAATGCTAAAAATCATATCAAAATGCAGGAGATAACCACAATAATCTTGAAAAGAGGCCAGGGTGGAAACATACTTCCAAATTTCAAAAGCTAGCTGCAAAGCTATAGTAATCGAAATGTTAGTGACTTAGGGACAGACATACAGACTGCTGTGCACGAAGAGCCAAAAACCAACACTTACCTGCACAGTATTTTCTTCTTGAGATTGGGCCAGGATACAAGCCCAGGCTGTCCTTGGTCTTACCTGATTCTCCTGCCTCAGACTTCCAAAGAGCTGGGGCAACAATCCCAGCAGCCCACTGGTTCTCTTTTGACCAGGGCGCCGACCACCACACGAACGGTGATTCAGCACTCGCTTCAACCATGGTGCAGAGAATGCTGTGTCCGCCTGGGAGAACGCACCTGCTTCACCTCATCCCATCCCCCACAGCAATACCTGCTTCCGATCCTTAAACATGGACTGGCCGAGGGACAGCGGCTCCCCCAGGCTCACAGTTTGAAGAGACTCAAACCAAGGAACAAAATATAACGGCACTAACACAATGCCTGTGGTAGTATCGCTCACAGAAGCTACAAAAGTCAGCCGCCATGCTGACCATCGATGGCCGCCAAGGCAGGTGTGTCACACAGCTGGCTGGCTGGCGCTACGATCCACCCGTACTGAAGGAACCACAACTGGCTGTGACCTGGAGAAAACATCATGCACACGTGCTGGGCAAGGTAGAGTCCTAGCGCTCTGGAGCCTGATGCGTGATTGCAAGTTCAAAGCCAGCCTGGGAGCCGGGCGGTGGTGGCACACGCCTTAATCCCAGCACTTGGGAGGCAGAGGCAGGCGAATTTCTGAGTTCGAGGCCAGTCTGGTCTACAGAGTGAGTTCCAGGACAGCCAGGGATATATAGAGAAACCCTGTCTCGGAAAAAAACAAAACAAAACAAAACAAAACAAAAACAAAAACAAAAACAAAAAAAACCAAACCAAAACAACAACAACAACAAAAAAGCCAGCCTGGGCACTAATGACATCATCTTTAAAAAAAAAAATTGTGAGCCGGGCGTGGTGGCGCACTCCTGTAATCCCAGCACTTGGGAGGCAGAGGCAGGCGGATTTCTGAGTTCAAGGCCAGCCTGGTCTACAGAGTGAGTTCCAGGACAGCCAGGGCTACACAGAGAAACCCTGTCTCGAAAAAAAAAAAAAAACCCCAAAAAAAAAAAATTGTGAAAGAGCCCAGTCCAAAACTACATGCTCTGCTTCTAAATATGAACACCATTTATAGAACATATTGATATTGGGCCTGCAGCTGTGGCTCAGTGGCTAAGAGCAGTTACTGCTCTTGCAGAGGACCGGAATTCCGTTCCTAGCACCCACACAGCCGCTTACAGCCATTGGTAACTCCGTTTCTAGAGGGTTGTCACCCTCTTGTGGCCTCTGTGGGTACTGCACTGCTTGGTGTACCCAGCATACAGACATACCAGTCACACACATAAAATAAGTCCTTTAAAAAAGGCTTAAATAGAAATCCAATTGAGACAGATAGCAGAGTCACACTGAAGGAAAGAGAACAGGGGTGACTGGTTATTGGTATCTATTTTTGTGATAATGAAACTGAATCTAAAATCATAATACTTGTGCATATTAGGAATGAAATTATACTCTAATGAAAAAAAAAAACTTTGTATTTATCACAACTGGAAACACAAAAAGATACAAAATACCCTCAAGCCAGACTCACCGACACAGCACAGGCCTTTAATCCCAGCACTTGGGAGGCAGAGGCAGGAAGATCTGAGTTCAAGGCCAGCCTGGTCTACAGAGTGAGTTCCAGGACAGCCAAAACTACATTGTGAGACCCTGTCTTAGAACAAGCAAACAAAATGCCCTCACACCCGTGGGCAAGTTTGAGTGGTACTTTCTCTGCGTAAAGATGGGGGTCTCCTCCACATGGAAGAACAAGAGGAAACATTTCAGAACGTCGACTGTGTGGGTTGCTCCTGACTTCAATGGCAATACTTGAGTAAGATGCTTCTGGTCAGCCAGAGCCTGTGCCCACTGCCTGGCCAGTGTTCACAGGGCCCCGCCTCGCTCCAAACAAGGAGGCCTCCCAGATGTGCACTCCTGGAAACCAGCAGCTGCACCCGGAGGCTGCAGGCAGCGGCGCCTGCCTCTTTACCTGGGTGTATCCTGTACAAGACTGAGAACTCTGTGCCAGGTCACTTTGTCGACTGTGTCACACTCCCTCCCCTGGCAATGACAGGCTACCGGTTAGAAGCACACCGCCGGGGCCAACAGAACTCAGAGACCACCTCATGTTGTCCCCTAGCTGTGTCCTCCTCAGCTCCCTTCAGCCTCTGGAAAGGGAACGCTATTCTCCTCATGTTGCCTTGAAGACGCAAGCCACTCTACGAAAGGACCAGATCTGAAGAGAACACTTCGCTGGCGAAGCTGGTTGGGACCAGTATGCTGTCATCATTGTAAGCCACGACAGTGGGCACGAGCCCGGGTCTCTCCCACGGCGTCCCACCCGATGTCGGTCTGGTGCGAGGTACACTTACCGCACGCACAACCACCCACGCTGGCGGAGGGAGGCGGGACGGCGTCGGCTCCCGTCTGAACACACATGTACTGCCTGTCACTGGGGGTGTGTTCTACCGATGAGACCATGGACGAACTGGACCAGGGGATTGGACCAGGGAGAAGCAGACCTAAGCGTCCCAGGCCAGGAACACCAGGGCCTGCTGGCCATGGGTGCTGGTTGTGGACAATATCATTTCTCTTCAGCGCCTGCCCTGGGAGAGGGCGGGGCCCCTACTGTCCGGACCTCCTTGCTGTCGCATTTGAAACCTCCATGGGAATCTGGTCTCCACCGTGTCCTCTCCTGGCCGGGCAACATGAAGGCTCCAGGGAAGCACTCAACCCTTAGCTGACCCTAAGGAGCACACCCTAGCATGCTGGCACACGGTGGGGGTCACATGACCAGAGAGAGGTGCGCTGCAGGGTCACGGGGTCTGGCCTCCCCCGCATCAAAGAATGGTCATCTGCGTGCAGTTCAGATGTTTATTAGGGAGCGGGTTTGGGCCAGTTGTTTACACGTTAGATCCCGACAGCCCTGGTGTGCTGGCTGTGGGGGGCGGGGCAGAGGGGACCCACCGCTCTGCTGCTCACGGCTGCCTGCCGTCCTCCCAGGAAGATGGGCTTTCTCCTGGGCCCAAGGTGCCAGGGCTCTGAGCCGATACCGTCAGAGAGACCCGACTTTGGTGGTCAGGGTCTGGGCTGGGGAGATGAGGGTTTTTAAGATCTCGGTGTAATACGGGGCAAACACCTGCTGGTTGTGGTGCGTCAGGCTGACAAACTTCTGGCCCAGTTCCGCCAGCTCCGCTTCGATCAGAGTGAGGCCCCCCGGGAGGTCCAAGAGAGACCGCTGCACCCCAAGAACGAAGCAGCACTTGAGGAACAAGTGGATCCGCTGGGCTGTGGGCAGGCAGGGAGCGACAGCTAGGTCAACCCGAGCAGCTGGCATCCGGCCACTCACCCGCCGCCCGGGCCGCTCACAGGGGGGGGGGGGGACCTGAGTTCGGGTGACAGCTGTCTAATTCTCTCAGGTGTTACTGGGCCCCCCAAGTACTCAGGACGGCTCAGTACGAGGGGACGGCTCACACCTGCAGTCCCTCACCCAGGAGATACATATGGTGTCCCAGGCTAACCTGGGCTACACTGTTAGATCTAGGATGTGATGTTAGGGGAACACTGCAGCTGATATCCCCGACTGCTTAAAGCTGGTGACAAGTTGGCCCAGTTCCGACACGGGGCGGGGCCTGTACTACAGAGACGTGCTCTCCTGAACTAATGGAGCTGGCTTCTTGCTGGTAGGTGGGTGTGGATGTCACAGAGACTCGTCAGAAGTCATGAGTGGCTGGGCAGGGCTCCCACGGGGCCAGATCCGCCTGGGGCTGGAAAGGGGGATAGTTTCAACCTGGAAACTGGCCGTGTCCATCCACGGTTGGGCCCTCTCCCTCCAGCATCCTCGCCGCCCACATGTGGTGGGCACGCTCACCAATGACGCTGCGGACGCAGTTTTCCTTTTTGGCAATGTTCTGGAGCTGTCCGACCAGGGACACCGTATTCTCGCTGCTCAGAGCGGCCAGGCCCATGGTCTTGAGGCTCTGGTGGATTTCCTGGGTCACCTGATCACTCACAATCTGCATCACTTCCTCCGGCCTAGACCACAACAGAAGCAAGCTGGCACCCAGTAGGACAACAGGAGGTAACCTGCCGCCCAGTAGGTGGCCTTTCTCCGGAGAACTGCAAAAAACCTCAAAGCCTCAGGCAAGAGGTCGGGGACTTGGGGGACATTCCGTCCCACCCCAGCCACCTTGCTTTGTCCTCCCGTCAGCAAAGACAGACAGACAGCCGGGTTCCGCATTTTGATTGACTGAGTCCCTCTGGATGTCAGCTATCTCTGTAAATGGTGCTCTATACTGAAGCGTAGAAAAAGACCTCTCCGCTCTGAAAGACAGAGCTCTGTATGTGGTCGGCAAGCTCTGTAAAGGAGACCAGCCGGGCGGTGGTGCCCACGCCTGTAATCCCAGCACTCTGGGAGGCAGAGGCAGGCGGATTTCTGAGTTCGAGGCCAGCCTGGTCTACAGAGTGAGTTCCAGGACAGCCAGGGCTACACAGAGAAACTCTGTCTCGAAAAACCAAAAAGAGAAAAAAAAAAAAAAAAAAAAGAGACCCGAGTTGGTCACCTCCTGACGCGCAGAAACACACACACACACACACACACACACACACACACACACACAGAGGCACGCCACTTGTGTTCTTTGAGGAGCCAAAGAAACACGCATCCACGGGCACCTTGGGGGCCTGTCTTCCTCAGCAGCCCTCTACGGTCTTTCTCACTGAACCGGGAAGTGTTGACTAGGCTAGCTGAGCCGCCACCCCTGGAGCTAACCAGCCCCTCCCTGAAAGCGCCGGATTCCCAGACACGCACCCCCATGCCCGGCTTCTTGTTATTTGGAGACAGTCTCTACCCGGGCCGAGCTGGCCTCGAACTTACACAGATCTGCACTGAGGGCTGGGATTGAAGGCGCGCACCGGCAGCCAGCTCTCCGAGCAGCAGAGCACCTTACCTGCCCAGTTCAGCCGTGTCCCCGCCCCCTGCCTCTGTCCGCGGCTCACCTGGAGTCGAAATCCTCCACCAGGGACTTGGTGATCCGTTTCAGCTTGTCCACAAACTGCGGTGAGCTGAACAGGACGCTGCCAGAGAAGCTGCTGGCCACCAGCAGGACGGAGGCGAGGATGGTCAGCTGACTCTGCTGCGACTCCAGCTCCTGTAGCCGCGTCCGGTCGGCCACCAGGGTCTGAGGGGGGAGGAGCAGCCATCAGCGGGACGCTGGCAGGAGCTGAGAGGCGGGGGAAGCAAGGAAACGCCCCCTCCCCACGCCCCATGCCTACCTCGGGAAACTCTTCGTTGTCAGGGTCCCAGGTGAGGAGGTTCAGGAATCCCTGAGACAGCACCATGGCGGGGCTGAGCGGCTCCGGGACGGCGGCGTCGCTGGGAGACGGGCCGGCCGAGCTGGAGGACTCCAGTGTGTCGGAGCAACTGGCAGAGGGGGCAATGAGCTGCGTGGCCGCCTGCGTGAGCCACTTCGTGGTGTGGTTGAGGAGGCCTGCAACAGGAGGGGTGGGTGAGCGCGCCACTGCCGGGGCCGCGGGACCGATCGCTTTAGCTAGCGCCTGCCTTGGACGAGCAGGGCGGTGCGGTGCGCGCATGCGCCCAGGGCCCACTCAGCAGCACCGTCTGGGGTCAGCCTGAAAGCTTAATGCGTTTCTTTTTGCCAAGGCTAAAGAGCAAGACCTTATCTCAAAACAAACAAAACCCTAAGGCAAACCACTACATCTAAATGTAAAATGTATATGGCTCCTGGTTAATACATCGATTTCCCCCATCCCTGGCCCACTGGGTGAAGCAGCCGCAACCTCCTTCCAGAAGAGGCAGGAGAAGAGCCCTCTCTGAAGCCAGGTCCCAGGCCTCCCTCGGGGCCATCCCTCCCCTCACGGCGTACATACTGGGCTCTTTGTTGAGGCGCTCCTGGAACTGAGCCCGCTCGAACTGGATGGAATGCTCCTGCAGCTGGGGCTGGAGGCTCTGGATGGTGTAGTTCACCATATCCATTTTCATCTGTCCCAGGACCTGAAAGATCCCCCTGTCGCAGGGAGAGAATAGCCACATGGGGACAGCTGAGGCACGGGGCTCCAGAGCCTGCCTGCAAGGAGCTTAAGGCGGAGCTGTGTCTCCTCCACCACGCGTGGGAGGGACACGCAGCCCAGACCAAGGCCGTTTCTTCATGCCCTTTCTGCGGAGAGCTGGGTGTGTTGGTACACAGCAGAGGGGTTCCCCAACTGAGAAGGCCAAGGGGGGACTCCCTGTGAATCCCAGTAAGGGCTACAGGGCAAGACGCTATGGAAGAAACACCATCCGGTGAGCGGAAAGACAGGTAAAAACTGCATGGTATTGGTACAGTGACAGGCAGGTAGATCAATGGAATAGAATTGGAGACCCAGAGATGAACCCACACACCTACGGTCACTTGATCTTTGACAAAGGAGCTAAAACCATCCACTGGAAAAAAGATAGCCTTTTCAACAAATGCTGCTGGTTCAACTGGCAGATAGCATGCAGAAGAATGCAAATCGATCCAGTCTTATCTCCTTGTACAAAGCTCAAGTCCAAGCGGATCAAGGACCTTCACTTAAACCAGACACACTTAAACTAATAGAAAAGTGGGGAAGACCCTCGAGCACATGGGCACAGGGGGAAAGTTCCTGAACAGAACACCAATAGCTTATGCTCTAAGATCAAGAATTAAAAAATGGGGGGTGGGGGGAACTGGAGAGATGGCTCAGCAGTTAAGAGCACTGACTGCTCTTCCAGTGCAGTTATGGGTGGCTCACAACCATCCATAATGCGATCTGACGCCCTCTTCTGGGTGTCTGAAGACAGCTACAGTGTACTTACATATAATAATAAATAAATGGTTTTTTTAAAGAATTGACAAATGGGACCTCATAAAATTACAAAGCTTCTGTAGGGCAAAGGACACTGTCAATGGGACAAAACGGCAACCAACACATTGGGAATCGATCTTTACCAACCCTACATCCGACAGAGGGCTAATATCCATTATATACAAAGAACTCAAGAAGTTAGACTCCAGAGAACAGAATAACCCTATTTTAAAAATGGGGTACAGAGCTAAACAAAGAATTCTCAACTGAGGAATACCGAATGGGTGAGAAGCACCGAAAGAAATGTTCAACATCCTTAGTCATCAGGGAAATGAAAATCAAAACAACCCTGAGATTCTACCTCACACCAGTCAAAATAGCTAAGATCAAAAACTCAGGTGACAGCAGGTGCTGGTGAGGATGTGGAGAAAGAGGAACATTCCTCTACTGCTGGTGGGATTGCAAGCTGGAACAACCACTCTGGAAATCAGTTTGACAGTTCCTCAGAAAATTGGACATAGTACTACCAGAGGACCCTGCTATACCACTTCTGGGCAAATACCCAGAAGATTCTCCAACATTTATCAAGGACATATGTTCCACTATGTTCATAGCAGCCTTATTTACAGTAGCCAGAAGCTGGAAAGAACCCAGATGTTCCTCAGTGGAGTAATGGATACAGAAAATGTGGTACATTTACACAATGGAATACTACTTGTACTGGCTGGTTTTGTGTGTCAACTTGACACAGGCTGGAGTTATCATAGGAGAAGGAGCTTCAGTTGGGGAAATGCCTCCATGAGATCCAGCTGTGGGGGGAGGGCCCCTTGTGGGTGGTGCCATCTTTGGGCTGATAGTCCTGGGTTCTATAAGAGAGCAGGCTGAGCAAGCCAGGGAAAGCAAGCCAGTAAGAAGCATCCCTCCATAGCCTCTGCATCAGCTCCTGCTTCCTGACCTGCTTGAGTTCCAGTCCTGACTTCCTTTAGTGATGAACAGCTGGTCATGATGTTTGTGCAGGAATAGAAACCCTAAGACACCACTCAGCTATTAAAAATTCATGAAATTCTTAGGTAAATGGGTGGAACTAGAAAATATCATCCTAAGCAAGGTAACCCCATCACAAAATAACACACATGGTATGCGCTCACTGATAAGTGGATATTAGCCCAGAAGCTCGGAATACCCAAGATACAATTCACAGACCAAACAAAGCACAAGAAGAAGGAAGACCAAAGTATGGATATTCTGGTCCTTCTTAGAAGGGGGAACAAAATACCCACAGGAGGAGATACAGAGACAAAGTGTGGATCAGAGACTGAAGGAAAGGCCATCCAGAGACTGCCCCACCTGGGGATCCATCCCATATACAGTCACCAAACCCAGATGCTATTGTGGGTGCCAATAAATGCTTGCTGACAGGAGCCTGATATAGCTGTCTCCTGACAAGTACCTGACAAATACAGAGGTGGGTACTCTCAGCCAACCATTGAACTGAGCACAGGGTCCCCAATGGAGGAGCTAGGGAAAGGACCCAAGGAGCTGAAGAGGTTTGCAGCCCCGTAGGAAGAACGATAATATGTACCAGCCAGTACCCCCAGAGCTCTCAAGGACTAAACCACCAACCAAAGAGTACACATGGAGGGACCCATGGCTCCAGCCACATATGTAGCAGAGGATGTCCATTTCAGACATCAATGGGAGGGGAGGCCATTGGTCCTGTGAAGGCTCGATGCCCCAGGATAGGGGAATGCCAGGACAGGAAGCAGGAGTAGGTGGGTTGGTGAGCAGGGAGAAGGGGGATGGCTTAGGGGGTTTTCGGAGGGGAAGCCAGGAAAGGGTTTGAAATATTTGAAATGTAAATAAAGAAAATATCCAATTTAAAAAAGGAGAAAAAAGGTTCTAAGTGATGCTGCCCCCTCCGTGCAGGCTAGGAGAGGCAGAGGCGTTGTCTCTGAGTTTTATGTGCTGCACACACTTCCCAAACCCCACGTGGCCATAAAACAGAAAGAGGCCCGCCACTGTCCCGCACAGTTTATCTGAGCTGAGGCCAGAGTAAAGCTGGGAAAAGAGACGTTCCAGGCCTCAGAGCTCTGCCTACCACAGCGTCTTATACGAAGGGTCCTGTTGAGCTAAGGAGGACCCAAAGGTCCTTTTCAGGAGAAGTGAGAATCAACAGGCCGGGAAGGAGCAAGACAACGTTGGAGACAATGGCTGCCTGGCGTCTGCTAGCCCTTCCCCGCTCGGCCCAGAGCAGGTTAGCAAACTGGAGTTAGTGTCACACCTCAGCAGCCGGACCGGATCTGAAATGCTTTCGAGTCTCTGCACGGCCTCATCGCGGACCGGCGCACACAGCAAGACCATCATGTTGAGGATGTACTTGGAGAGGTAGGAGACGTTCAGGTCCCCACGGTCGGCCTGCTGGTGGAGGAAGTCCATGTCCAGCGCCTCCTCGATCTCATTCCTCAGGCGGCTCTGCCGTGGGAGCAGCAGGGACAACAGGATCTGCAGGGCGAGTCACAGAGTAGGTCCATCCGACCGTCCGTCCGCCGCATCCCACAGCCGCCCCAGGGCTCCATCCTCTAAACACACCTCAGCCTCTGTCGTCTTGGGTCACAGAGTCAGATGAAGAGATCAATAAAGCCAAGGTCTGAGCATGTGGGACACAGACAGCTGGGGGCAGGGCTCAGCAGCTAGGAGCACCTTGGTTCTGTTCCCAGCACCCACACGGTGCTCACAGCTACAGATAACTCCAGATCCCAGGGTCTTTAGTGCTCTCTTCCGGCCTCCCTGGACATCGCATGCACAATGGTGCCCCAGACAAACACACGTGGGCAAAACACCACACCCATAAAATAAAAATACTTTTATTTATATTCGTTGTGATTTTTTCAAGACAGGCTTTTTCTGTGTAGTTCTGGCTGTCCTCAGAGAACTGCCTGCTTCTGCCTCCCAAATGCTTAGAATAAAAAATTTAAAAGGATCAAAGCTGGCAATGGACCATGCCTTTAATCCCAGCTCTCCAGCAGCAGAGGCAGGCAGATCCGTGTGAGTTCGAGGCCAGCCTGATCTACAGAGTTCCATGATAGCCAGATTGGGGAATGGGAGGGAAAGGTGGCTCAGTGGGTAAGAGCACTGACTGCTCTTCCAAAGGTCCCAAGTTCAAATCCCAGCAACCACATGGTGGCTCACAACCATTCGTAATGAGACCTGACATCCTCTTCTGGAGTGTCTGAAGACAGCTACAGTGTACTTATATATAATAAATAAACCTTTGGGCCAGAGCGAGTGGAGCTGGAGCAGAGGTCCTGAGTTCAAATCCTAGCAACCACATGGTGGCTCACAACCATCTGTATAGTTACAGTGTACTCATATACATAAAATAAATAAATCTTTAAAAACAAAAATGGATGAGCGGATGGATGGAATGACCAATCCATAAAATACAGTCCTAATATAATCTTTTTAGTTGGACAGTGGTGGCACATTCCTTTAATCCCAACACTTGGGAGGCAGAGGCAGGCGGATTTCTGAGTTCGAAGCCAGCCTGGTCTACAGACTGATTTTCAGGACAGCCAGGGCTACACAGAGAAACCCCATCTTGAAAAAAACCAGAATATATGTATATGTGTGTGTATGTGTGTGTGTGCGTGTGTGTGTGTGTGTGTGTGTGTGTGTGTGAACGCCCATCACAGGTAAGGACACGTTGCTGACTGGTAACTTGGACTTTTGAGGTAGGATGCGTCAAGGTGAGCTGTAGCTCACTTAGAACTCGTGTGCCTGAGGATCCAGAGTGGTCTTTACTGTTAGTCATGGCTTCCCATTTTGTTGCAGGATATTTGATCCCACTGTGAACCCCAAGATTCTGTTAGTTACTGAAAAAAAAAAAAAACCTGTTTCTATTTGTGGTGGGGTCCAGCCCGTAGCACACACCTCTCGCCCCCCCCCCCCGGCTGGAACATAAACACGCCCTTCGCACACACCTTTGATCCCAAACAGTGATGGCAAAGTGAGTTTATAGAAGGAAGCAGCCATGTTTGAAAGCGATGTCTGAGAGCGAGGAAAGGGAGGCGACTGAAGAGGGAGGGGCAGTGCAGCGAGGGGGAAGGCGGCGGTGGTTCTACTGGCAGAGTTGAACAGAGACAGGTAGAGGAGAGGGAACAAGCTAGACACGAGACAACAAGCCAGAGAGGAGGGGGAGCGAGAAGAGTAGAACCTGCCGAAGTTTGAAGCCGAGCATAGAGGACGTCAAGCCTCGACAGCCAGAGACCCTGGGCCTCGGAGACAAGTTACCTTAAGCAAATGCACACTGCGTCTACACCTTTTCTGATCTCCTGCTGTAGCAATTTTACATTCCATCTTCCCCGTCCAGACTATTCAGTGACTTCTAAGTCACCTTGGCAGTCAGGGTTTGTGGCCACTAGTTGCTGCAGCCGTCGGTCTCACAGACAGGCCTTGGGGACCGTCCATCTGCGTGGGGGGACCGTGGCCCCACTCACCTCTTTGATCTCCTTCAGAAGCTCAAGAGCACAGCTGAAGTCGGGGGGCACGGCTGACAGCTGCTCCTTCAGGTGCTCCCAGAAGTCGCTGGGCATGGAGTCCTTGCCCTTGCCTTCCAGGCTGTGGGAGGGTCAAACGCAGCACAGATCACCCACGGCGCGGGAAGCCGGTCCAGGCCCGGAACCTAAGCCCCCCTCCCCCTAAAGAAAACACCAGGAGTAACGCATGGAGCTCAGCAGGGCTTGCTGAGGGCCGGGTGAGATGCCGAGGCACCCCGAGTTCAGCAGAGTCTCGCCTACACGCGTGACCTGTGTGCATGCACAGTACTGCCTGGGGGAGCTGTTCTTTTCTTCTACTCAGAAAAGAAAAATCTTTCTTTTTTATTATTATTATTATTATTATTATTATTATTATTATTTTGGTTTTTCGAGACAGGGTTTCTTTCTCTGTGTAGCCCTGGCTGTCCTGGAACTCACTTTGTAGACCAGGCTGGCCTCGAACTCAGAAATCTGCCTGCCTCCCAAGTGCTGGGATTAAAGGCGTGTGCCACCACGCCTGGCTTTATTATTATTATTATTATTATTATTATTATTATTATTAGTTTTTTGGATTTGGTTTTTTCAAGACAGGGTTTCTCTGTATAGTCCTGGCTGTCCTCACTCTATAGACCAGGCTGGCCTCGAACTTAGAAATCCACCTGCCTCTGCCTCCCAGAGTGCTGGGATTATAGGCGTGCGCCACCACCGCCCGGCTCGGCTTTATTATTATTATTATTTTTATTATTTCTGACAACACTTGAATGTAGAAGACACCTCCAGACCAGTCCAACTTAAAAAAAAACTGGCTCAGCAAAGTGTGATGACTTCCCAGCACCCAGGAGGCAGAGGCAGGAGGATCTCTGTGAGTTCGAGGATGGCCTGGTCTACACAGGAAGATCAGTGAGAGCTATACATACACACACACACACACTCACACACACACACACACACACACACACACACACACAGATATACAAGTATAAAATCATCTCAAAAACAAAAAAACAAAAACAAACCACAAACCTCTTCCTCCCACAGTTTTACTCTGAGAGTGCTATCATCTCTCCAGTCTCAGGGGCAACATTTTGTTATCATTATCATTCTTTGTTAAGACTTAAAACATTTTTAAATAGGGCTGGAGAGATGGCTCAGAGGTTAAGAGCATTGGCTACTCTTCCTGAGTTCAAATCCCAGCAACCCACATGGTGGCTCACGACCATCTGTAATGGGATATGATGCCTTCTTCTGGTGTGTCTGAAGACAGCTGCAGTGTACACACACACACACACACACACACATAAAGCCAAGTGGTGTCAGTGGTACACACCCTGAGTCCCAGTGCTCAGTGGGCAGAGGCAGGCAGATCTCTGTGAGTTCAAGGCCAGCCTGATCTACAGAGTGAGTTCCAGAACAACCATGGCTACACAGAGAAACCCTGTCTCAAAACAAAACAAAACCCCAAACGAACAAAAATTAAAATAATCTCCACACTTGGGGGGCACACTTGGGGGGCATCGGCGATAGGACCAGCCTGGACTATGGAAGTCCCTGTCTAGGCAAATAGACAAAAAATGCAGAGCGATTCAACACAGAAAGGAGAATCTTCTCGACAAGAGCTGCTGGACCAACCGGACAGCCGCGTGCAGAGACCTGACTCTAAACACGAATATGGCCACAAGGCAGCCCACGTTTGGACTGTGGATTTTACATCATTAGCTGCGAGAGACTAATCATCAAAACAGGAACCGCGGCAATCCACACAGTTTGCCAAGGAGACATGCAGTTGTTTCCTTTGCTTGAGGTGTGGTCTCTCTGTGTAGCCCAAACTGGCCTGCAACAGCTCGCCACGTAGACCAGGCAGGTCTCCAGCTCGGAGATCCGCCAGCCTCTGCCTCCCAACACTGGGATTACAGGTGTGTGTGCCGTCACACAACGCCGAGTTTAACCTTAATAACATGTATCTGTTTGTTGGGGGAGGGGCATGTGAAATTAAACTCGGGCTCACTCAGTCACCTCCCCAGGCCCCAGAATCCTTCGGTGCTAAATGACATCAGGAAGTCAAATACAGAAACTGTGAACGCCAGTACCTGCTTGAAGATAATTTCCTTTCTTCCAGGTGGCAGTCAAGCTTGGAAGCGTCGTGAACTCTCTCCATCAGACCTGAAATTGGAAGAACTTCTGGTGGACAGCTATCAACCCACGCAAGTCTGAATCTCCTCGGGGTCACTCGTCCATCCCCCCCCACCCCCACCCCCCGCCTGGGGTCATCTCAGAGTCCACTAGCTCAGGAAGGCGAGACATGAAGCGGATCCCAAGGATAAAGCTGTCGGGCTGGAGGGATGGCTCAGCGGTTAAGAGCACCGACTGTTCTTCCGAAGGTCCTGAGTTCAAATCCCAGCAGCCACATGGTGGCTCACAACCATCTGTAACAAGATCTTATGCCCTCTTCTGGAGTGTCAGTGATAGTGACAGTGTACTCAGATCTGACCCACTCTGGTGGGGTGTCTGAAGACAGAGTGTACTCACATATAATAAATAAACAAACAAACATAACAAATAAATATAATAATAAAAATAATTAAAAAAAAACTGTAGAGAAGCCCCCACAGGATAGTGCCTCCCTCCCTCCCTCCCTCCCTCCCTCTCCCTCTCCTCTCTCTCAGAAAGGAACATGACAGAAGTATTTAGAGTCACTCCTGTAGCCTTCAGACAGCAAAGGGGGGGAAACACAGAAAAAGAAAAAATAACAATGGAGCGAGTCACCTGTCAACAAATCGGAAATATTTCAAGGTAAGAAAGTTGACCAGGAACTTTGACAGAAAATCTAGAGTCCTTGCCTGGGTTATAAAAGCGTGAATGAACTATGGGCTGGGCAGATGGCCGAGCAGATAAATCACTAGCTGCCCTTTCCTAAGAACTGGGGTCCATCCCTGGCACCCCACATGATCGCTCGCCATCTCTTCTGGCCCTGAACACACAGTGCTCAGGAAGCGTCCAGAAGGTCCACCAGAGCACTCCCGAACCAGGAGGGCTCCAAAAAGTAGAGATAAAGTGTGGCTAAAATTCTTAAAAATCCAGATCGCCCCCACCCCACCCCCCAAGAAAGAAAACTGCAAGAAGACAAAGCTGACCTGAGTCACACAGTTCCGAGAGTTTTCAAAAGGAATTTGATGATATACTCCGGAGTTATTTTAGCTATGGACGCCAACAACCATGGCTAAGAACTGGGGTTTCCAAAGCAGCAGCAGTACACCCTGACCTTCCTGAACCCCACTCTGGCCAGGATCCTATTTGGATGCAAACCCCACCCCTACCCACCCCACCACCCACCCCACTCCGTGCTCCCGGTCTCGTCTCTAGTCACTGCATTAAGCAGCAGCGACCCCGCGTGGCCACAGGGGGAAACTAACTGTCGAGCGTCACAGGAAATCCATGGCAACGCTTGCGCGGGAGCATTAGAACCGAGGGAGTCCGGACCTGCCGTCCCCGCACTTGGAGGACCCTGCCTCAAGCAGATACCTAGCCTGTGTGAGCTCGGGGTCACGCCGAAGTGGCCCTTTCCCGGGGATGGCGGAAGCGGTGCCCCACGCGTGACCGGGGGGAGCTTCGCTCGGGCGGAGGGCTGGGGACACCGGGAGGTCAGGCCGGTCCGCAGTCCTCCGTGGCCCACGGGACCTCGTGGCGCCGTCTGTACCCCGCGCCCCTGCGCGGACCCTGGGGTGAGGGCGGCCGTGCTCGGGCGACGGTTGAACCTACGCGATCGCTGCCCCTGGGCGCTGCTCGCGCTCTCCCGGGTGTTCCCCCCGCGGGATTCACGGGAGGCGCTCTCGGCCGCGCCGGGCTCCTTCCGGGCCGCCCTCTCCTTCACGTCTGGCATCCTGGTGATGGTGATGGTGGTGATGGTGGTGGTGGTATCTGGGTGGTGACAAATGTTGGGGGCTCGTCGGGCTCAGCCCCGACGGACGCGCCCCCACACCCTGCCTTTACCCCTCTCCATCCCTCACCACTCCCCTTGTCTCTCCCTCTCCACTCCTCTTCCCCTCTCCTTCCTCCCTCCCCTCTCTCCTGCCCTTACCCCTAGGCGTCCCTCTCCCTTCCCCTCTTCCATCCCTTCTGCTCCGTGGCTCACCTCCTCCCTCCCCCTGCACTCTCTCCCTCCCCTTCCCTCTCCCCCCTGCGCTCACTTCCTTCTCTGCCGGCCCGCCCGCTCTGGCTGGCTGGGCGGCACGGGGCGCGGGTGGGCAGCGCGGGGCAGGTGGGCAGCGCGGGCTCAACCACCTAGGAGGACGGGGCGGGGGCGGGGGGGCTGGGCGGAGCCACCAAGCCCCACGTCGATGCTGTCACACACTCCACATCACCACCCTGCGGTAGCAGGAGTGGGAGCGCCCGGGGTTGCAAAACAAACCGCTGAGGTGTCCCTGGCAACGAGGCAGGTGCAGCCCTCCCCTCCAGCGTCGCCACCGACCACCTGCCGCCACTCCAGGGCGAGACAGAGAGTGGGACAGGGACGGTCATCCCTGTTGAGTGTAGGTGTCAGGAGCTTAGGGATAGCTTGTAGCGCACGCACAGGGGTGCTGGCCTCGAACTGGGGTCACTCGGCCGGAGTGCTGGGCTCACAGGTGTGAGCCATCACCATGGGTTCATGCAGTGCTGGGGTTGGAAGAGGCCTCAGCTACGCTCAGCTCCATTTCCAGCCCTCGGAATCTTAAGAAGGATGGAGGGGAGGCCTGGAGAGATGGCTCAGCCGTTAGAACCACTCACTGGCTTTCTTCCAGAGGTCCAGGGTTCGATTCCCAGCACCAACATAGCGAATCACAGCCACCTGCAACTCCAGTTCCTCAGGATCGAACGTCCTCATCATAACCTCCTGGGCATGGCGTGCATGTGATGCATTTACATAGATACAGGAAAAATACCTGTACATATAAAATTGTCTTGTTTTACATAGAAAATTTCTCTTGCTGTGTTGGCTTTTTTCCTCTGAGACAAAGTTTTTCTATGTTGCCCCAGCAGTCTGGAAACTCTCTCCGTAGACCAGGCTGGCCTCAAACTCAGATCTTCCTGCCTCTGCAGGGATTAAAGTCTTTTAAATAGAATATGTACCCGGACCTTGGATCTGGGGAGAGAACATGGAAAGGGCTTTTCTCCCTCACATTCTTTCTGGCCTCTTCATTACTCTGACTTGAAGTCATCAAAATAGATGTGGAAATGCATCACATGCATGCAGTACCCCAGGATGTCAGAAGAGGGCGTGCGAGCTCAGGAAAAAGGAGTTAGACATGGCTGTAATGCCCGAGTGTGTGTGGTGGTGGTGGGGGGCGGGGCTGGAGGGGATGCCGGTGCTTCCTTGTCAGGACACAGAAGCAGTTTGTTTACCAGCCCCTGACTTTGGAAAGCCTGAAAGTTAGCGCAGGCTGGTCACCCTGGCTACTCAGGAGGCTGAGGCAGGAGGACCGACTGGCCCAGGCCTGCCTGGACTACACAGTTCCAGGATGGACGAAGCAACAAAGACAAAACCAGGCCAGATAACGGATACATCGGATACATCGGATATATAATAACACGCCATCGGATACATCGTAGTAATACCACGCCGGCCATGTCTGAGGGCCCGGTTCGGTCCCAGTACTGCAAGGTAGGGTTTATCGAAAGGAGTTAAGGCTGAAGAAGTTTGGTTGGTAGCCCTGGGTTCGATTCTCGCCGACCACCCAAACTATGTCCAGCAGCCCTAAGCCTCCTTCCTCCCCATCGTGCTCCCGGGCATTTCCCTCCGGGTGGCCAACCGTGAAGTGAACAGAAGCTACGCAGTGACGTCCCGGTTTCCTGTCACATAAGGAGGTATTTAGACTCTTGCTCTTCTAAAAGGAAAACTCGGGGCCTGGAAAGATGACACCAAATGGCGGCCTACCCGATGCCCTCGGGGTCCCTAAGGTTGCCGTGTGTGTGTGTGTGTGTGTGTGTGTGTGTGTATGTGTGTGTGTGTATGTATATATGTGTGTGTGTGTATATATGTGTACATAGATACATACATACATACACACACATACATTCAGGCAAAACACATAAAATATTTCCAAGATTTTTCATGACAGGGTTTCTCTGTGTAGCCTCAGCTATCCTAGAACTCACTCTGTAGACCAAGGTCTCTTGACCTCCCAGAGATCTGCCTGCCTCTGCCTCCCCAAGTGCTGGGTGGAATTAAAAGCATGTTACAGTACAGTGTGACCTATTTGGTAATGTTAATGTCAAGGAGAAAAAAAAAAGTGCTTGCTTTTAAATAATAGCCCGTTTTCTTCCCTATAAAATCATCACTGCTATAAAGGTCTCCCCCGGGTGTCTGAATTCCCCCTGGGAATTTATCTGTAGTCAGGAAATAGCCGGTCTCGATGGGTTAGCGAAATTCTCTAAGCTTCCAAGCCTGACTACCTGAGGTCAGTCCCCGAGACTCCCATCATGGAGGGAGAGAGCTGCCACAGGCCACCCTGTGGGTGGGCGTGAGGTAGCCAAGGAAGGCTACAGGAAGCATTTCCCAGGGCCGGCCATGGTGCGGGCGCCCGGGATCCTTATCATTAATAGTTATCAGAAGCAACCAGGCAAAAATTAGCGTCGAGGGCCGAGGGGGAGGAGAGGAGATATGGCCTCTTCCTCCAGGGGGTCTTAGTTAATCACTGACTGATGGCTTAATGATTTACCGGGCGCTTTTACGCTCCAAATGCATACGATCGCCCCGCCACCCCACCCATGCAGACGGGCAAAAGCGGGCGTCACATCAGACTGTCCCCGTATGAGGACAGATGTCACACCAGACTGTCCCCAAGTATGAGGGCAGGGGTGGGCAAGATCTTGACTGGTTCACAGGCTTCTTGGGAAGTCACACTTAGTGCTTGACTCTGGCTGACACGCTGTCTACACACAAGGAGATCTAGCACACAGTGTCCTGGTGAGCTGCTCAGAGCTGCCCTGCAAGGGGCAGGGCAGAGGAAAGGGTGGGGTGCCCCAGGCCAAGTCTCTATCTGGGGATCCCGAGCACAGATTTCCTATAAGGCCCTTTGTCTGCGGAGCTGGGTCCTACCTGGCCTGCCCTCCACCTCCGGCCTAATGGTGACCGGGTCCTCCACAGCTCTGCGGTTCAGCACAGATTGTCCCCCCTGTGAGAGTGTATAAACCTCAGGGACGGGGAGGCACGCAGGCCAAGTGCTGCTTGCCCTCCCGCCGTCCAGCACCAGCGCTTGCCGGACTGAGCTCAGGCTGAGTCTACGGCACAGTCCCCGCTGGCCTCAGATTTCTTGACTGAGCCTCATGTCTCGGCCTGAACTCACTTTTCGACAGAACACCATTTGACCTTTACCTTCTAATCTTCATCTCTCTGCTTTTGTTTATTCACTGTGACTGGGTCTCACTCTGCAGGCCCAGCTGGCCTCCTACTCAATATGTAGCCCAGGCTTCCCACAAGTGTGTGATCCTACTACCCCCAAGTGCTTCCAGGTACGAAACAGTACACAGGAACCTCGCATCTATTAACTCCTCCTCCCTTTAATTACTTGAGAATCATTGCCCTGGAAGGAAGGGCTGCCCGTCTGGGTTATACAATGCCTCTCTCCACACAACCCCAGCCTGATGGTTCACACCTGTAATCCCAGCACTTGGGAAGTAGAGGCAGGAGGTCATCCTTGGCTACGTAAAGAGTTTGAGGCCAGCCTGGGCTGCATGAGAACCTGTCAGATAGGAAGAAAGGGCTGGAGAGATGGCTCAGCGGTTAAGGGCACTGGCTGCTCTTCCAGAGGTGCTGAGTTCAAATCCCAGCAACCACATGGGGCTCACAACCATCTGTAATGGGATCTGATGCCCTCTTCTGGGGTGTCTGAAGACAGCTACAGTGTAATCATATACATAAAATAAAAAATTCTTAAAAAAAAAAAAAAAAAAAAAAAAAAAAAAAAGAAGCCGGGCAGTGGTGGCACATGCCTTTAATCCCAGCACTTGGGAGGCAGAGGCAGGCGGATTTCTGAGTTCGAGGCCAGCCTGGTCTACAGAGTGAGTTCCAGGACAGCCAGGACTACACAGAGAAACCCTGTCTCGAAAAACAAAAAACAAAAAACAAAAAACAAAAAAACCAAAAAAAAAAAAAAAAAAAAAAAGGAAGAGAGGGAGGGAGAGAGGGAGAGGGAGGGGTGCTGAGGCAGGGGAGGAGGAGAAAGGGAAAAAGTAATGAAGAAAAGAAACAATAGGCATCTACAGCCACGATTCCCTGATGCATTCCCTGATGTGGGTGAAGCTGAATTGATATTCTCATTGGGTGAATCCAGTTTTGTGTGCCCCTACCCTAGAAAGCAAATTATACTGAAGTCGGATCTAATCCCCAAAGATGTTCTGGGGAAAAAAAAATGGCGTACTGACTCCATGTGGCTATGAGGGGGCTCAAACTTTAAAAGAAATCCTGGGTGCGGATGGGGAAGGAAAAAACAAGGGGGGGGGAGTCGCCATTCTGAGCTCGGAATGGTAAAGGACTGAGTCAAGGTCACCGCCAGTTTATGGAAAAAATTTCGAGAAGAATCCACAGCTCAGTGTGTTTACCGCGTGATGTATAGAACTTTGGAAGAGTCAATGCCAATACCGTAAATAAATATTTACATCTTCCCAAGGAAAACAACGTAAATGATAGACCACAGGACGGAAACGGCAAAGGCTGAAGTTAAGTAGAGGCCAAGCCAGCCAGGCCGACTGAAGGATAAACAGCCGGCTGGGGCGGTGGGGATGCGGAAATACAGTGCGGGGTGGGGGTGGGGGGCATTTAAATGGAACCAGTTGGAATCGTGTAAACTGGGACAGACTCCACCAGGGGCCTCCCTCACACACAGAACCGCACGCCAAAACGATTGGTTTTAGTCTCTTGACAAATGCGTTTCTTTCCACCGACCCACCCCCACCCCCCATCCCCCAAGGTTATGAGAAAGGCTGAGGTAATCTGGAAGGCTTGGAGGTGGCCCTAGAGGGGTCAAAGGGAAGTGTGGCGGGTGGGTAATGGTGCCGGATCCCTAAGGAGGCTCAGAGCCCAGGACAAAAGATTCTGGAAGTTGGAATCACAGCATTGCTTCTGACCAATCTTTCCTTTTCTTTTTTGGTTTTTCAAGACAGGGTTTCTCTGTGTAGCCCTGGCTGTCCTGGAACTCACTCTGTAGACCAGGCTGGCCTCGAACTCAGAAATCCTCCTACCTCTGCCTCCCAGAGTGCTGGGACTTAAAGGCGTGCGCCACCACCGCCCGGCTCCCTAACCAATCCTCCTCCAGCAAGATTTTAGAAGGCTTTGCCGGTCCAGACCCCGCAGTACGCTTTCCCAGATCCCACACACCGTGATTGTCGCCAAGTCCTCACTTCCTCGGAGCAGCTCCCTGGATCTGATACTTTTTTTGTTGTTGTTAAGACTGTACCTTGTCTCCAGTGCAACCATTAAAACATGTAGTCACAGGTCTCCTAGATTAATCTTTATTAAATGAGAGTGGGGGCGTGGCTGCGGAACCGGAGGGTTCTGGCGCCGGCCGGTAGGGGGCGGCAGAGGGCAGCGAGAATGTCCACGGAGAACCTGGGACACCCCCCCTTCCTTCTCCCCTCCCGCATCCCCCCCCCCCCCCGCTCTCCCCAGCGACTCAGCAGCCACAAACACCAACTTGAAAAAGTTCCCTAAGCTATGTCCCCCAAACAATTGCTCCTTGTGCCCGGGACACGGGCGCGAGTTACACACTTAAGCTGTTCCCAAAGAACTATATTCAGTTGGTTTTCAACTCCGGGGAAAGCTGGCAGCCTCTTTGTGGGTTTAAAAAAAAAATTTTTTTTTAAGTCGGAGGGACAATTAAACCTTTATGGGCCCCAGAATGTACCTAATGCAGACATAAATAATGCCCTCATTTCTGCCCAATATGCTTTCTGGCCACAGAGAGGGTTGGTTTTTTCTTTTCTTTCTCCCATGGCAGGATAGAGCAGAAACCCATTTTGATTAGGGCAGGTGACAGGGGTCAGGAGTCATGACTCTGACCCTAAATATGACACCAGCCCTCTGTCATAAAATGGACATGTCGCAGGCCTCCGGGCCTTACGGGTCTTAAATAAATCACTTACAGAACTCCTAAAGACTTCCCAGACAGCCACCAGGATTTCAGGCCAAGAAAACGCGTTTTGTTTTCTCCGTGTTTCTTGGGGCCCAAACGGTCCATTTGTCAAGAGGCCTGGCTCCTCTCGACACAATACAATACATTCATATACTTCCAACTCGTGTCCTTGAATGGTCCACGGGATTTCATTTTAATCCAATAATATCATTAAATACTCCAGGGCCTCCCTTCTTAAAGGACGGTTTGAGCAAACCCTTTTGTTGAGAGAGGCGGCCTTTGTAAGGCAAATGACCAGCCACCAATTTTGTTTTCGAAATCTTTGGATTTCACATCGCCCATTCCCTCAGACAAGGGCCCCACTGGAGGTGGGGCCTGCGTTTCATTTTTCCAACTTGGGTAAAGACTGTCTACTGGACACCCAGGGCTGGACAGGGATGAAGGCACCGCACGCTAGCTGGGGCAAGAGATGGGCTTCAATCATTCCTGTCTTTTGTAATTAACTAGATTGCGCTGAGTTCTGAATGTAATGACCTGACAAAGAACGGGCCACAGTGGAGGCCCGGTCTATTTGAAGTTGATCTCAAAAGAAACAGCCGAGGAGTTAGGGGGCCATTGCTGTAGGGGTTCTTAATTGTGGTAAAATAGTTTAATATTTATCACTTTACCCATTCCTGCATGGACAATTCCGGGACATTAAACAAAGTTACAATGTTGAGCAACATCGTTACTTATCTATACCCAAGCCTTCCCTGTCACCCTCAACAAAAGCTCTGTCCTCTCTGGACAAAGGCGGTCCACCCACATCCCTCCTCCCAGACCAATGCGGTCTCGTCTGTCTGTCTGTCTCTCGTCTCTAATAGTAGAGATGTCTCACACACAAGTTTTCCGTAGGCCTTTTTCCCTTCCCACCTCAAGAGGATGGGGGAATTGCAACGTGAGCTCACACACACACACACACACACTCACCCACACATACATAAGTTCATACACACTCATACATTCACACACACACACACACACACACACTCTCACACACATACACACTTTCACACATACACACACATTCACTCACACATATATACGTACACTCACACACATACACATGCTCACAAACATATGCACATATACACACACATGCACATTCACTCACACACATATAACACATTCTCTCTCACACTCTCACATACACATACACACACACACACACACACACACACACACACAGCTTTTCTCCACTCTTCCTAGCACTGTCTCCACATTCTCCCTCCCGATGGCCGTACCACAGGCTGCGTGCTGAAGCTGGAAGGCTCAACCTTGCCGGAGGGGCTGCAGCCCCCCCACCCCCACCCCGCCCCCCCACACCCCCAGAACAAAAGGAGGTCAGTGGGGCTGAGTCTCTGCTGCTCACTCAGGAATGGCAAGAATTTTCTGAGTCTGACGGTCTGAGGAAGCAAGAACAGGATAAGCCGCAGCTGGTGGGGCGCCCAAAGTCCCCGCGTGGCCCTCACGTCCCCACAGCCTGTGATGTAGACACCTGTGCCACAAGAAGAGACAGAGGCCTCCCAGGGCACCCTCGAAGTCCCTGCTAGGGAATTTCCCATTGAGTTGCTGATTAAGGCAGAGACAAGAGGATTGCCTCAAATACCAGGCTAGCCCGGGCTGTGCAGTGAGATCTGGCTGAACAGCCCAGAGTGTACAGCAAGGTCCTGTCTCAACGGCTCCCTCAGACGGTGTGTGTGTGTGTGTGTGTGTGTGTGTGTGCGTGCGTAGAGTCCCAGCACCCAAATAAAAGCCAGGAGCACAGCTGTGTAAGTCTGTAGACCCAGTCCTGTGGAGTCAGAGACAGGAGGGTCCTTAGAGGCCACCGCCCAAACTGATGGGCTCCAGTCTCAAGACAAACAAAAAACCTAAAACGCAGCTAAAGATCAGCAAGAAATCCTCAAGCCAACCGCTAGCATCCAAACGCGTGCACATGTGCACACCTCCACACATGCACGAAAACACAAACCTGCACACACAAGTACCAAGGAGGGCTGGGGAGCCCCACCCCAGCCGCACCCCAGCCCAGCAAGGCAAAGGCTGGGAGTACAGCCCAGACGTGACACTCAGGACTAGGCCAAGTCACGCCCTAGGCTCTCAGTCCAGTCACAAAGGAAGAAAACACAGCAGAGCCACCTCTGACCCCTGCAGGGTTTCCACCTCTAGTATCCACCCGCCACGACCGAGGCACCCAGAAGGCTTCCGGTTCCGGTTCTCCGCAGCTCATAGCATTTAGTCTCCTCTCAGCTGCCTCCTACCCCACCCCCACCTTGGTCTAACGGAGGCCTCGCTTATGAAAAAGCTGTCTTGTTCTCTAAGGAACTATTGAGGGGTTCCTACAGACCCCTCCCCAGCTCCAGCACTGCGCCCCACCCCCACCGAGGCCGCAGCTCAAAGGGATAGCCGACTCTGGGCTTCAGAATGGGGAGGAGGGGTGCCTTGACAGCAGCCTGGGCTCCTGGGGAGCTGTGGGTGTCCTCCGAGGAGGCCAGAAAAGGGTGTCAGGTTACAGGGACCTGTGAGCCTCCTGACAGGCGCTGGGATCCCAACTCAGGTCCTCTGCAAGAGCAGCTAGTGTTTTTAACTGAGTCCCTCCAGCCCCACATGGCCCTCTTCATTTCCCTCCCTCCCTCCCTCCTTCTCTCCTTCCTTCCTCCCTTCCCTCCCTCTCTCCCTCCCTCTACTGTTTCTCTGGGTTGGAACCGTGTCTACAGTAGTGCTCTCAGAAGCTGCTAAGAGGATATGGCTACCTGCAGCCCGTGTGTAAGTGTATGAAAGGGAAGTCGTTGTGTCCCAGCTACACCGAATCCTGGTCCGAGCACAGGGTCTGAGTGGACGGGCCACGGAGAAGCCAGCGCCGGCTTCCGAGGTTTTTGTTGGTTTCGCACAGAGATCGGCCGTGTGCTGGGGTTATAGACATGCACCACCACACCACACAAAGCTGGGCTGTGGAAATATACCCGGGTAACCATCACCACTAACAGTATATCCATCTTAATTTTCCCGTGCCAGAGTTGGTCGATACGGCACAAGCCAACCAACACATGGCCCCCTGACACCTCTAGGTTAGATGTACCCCTGGGCCAGATGCACTCACACACACAGACGGACAGGGTGACCGGCCAAGCAGATCTGGCCGCGGTCTTGGAGGCAGCTGCCGTTGCACTGTGTCCTTGTGAGCCCTGTGCTGGACGCCATACATCCCCAAAACCGGCTGCAAGAACACCAGTCCCATTGGTTGACGGTCCCGATCTTTTGGCCCCATCAGAGTGCAGCGGCCCCTCACTGGGCTTCAAATCCGTATGGCCCCGATGGCCGACAGAAGGCGGGCTTCCTTGTATTTGTTTATAATACGGGTTCTCCTTTGTGAACCTTTAAAAAAAAAAAGACTAATTTAGTTGATTAGCTTGGCTTTTACCAAGTAAAATCCCAACAAGCCTGGACTTACTCTGTAAGCCCACACCTGCCTCAAACTCATAGCAATCCTCCTGCCTCATCCTCCCTAGTGCTGGGATCAAAGGCCTGAGCGACCTATTTATTTTTGTTTGTTTTCTTTGAGATAATCTTTTTGTTTTGTTTTGTTTTTGTCGAGAAAGGGTTTCTCTGTGTAGCCCTGGCTGTCCTGGAACTCACTTTGTAGACCAGGCTGGCCTCGAACTCAGAAATCCACCTGCCTCTGCCTCCCAAGTACTGGGATTACAGGCATGCGCCACTGCTTCCCAGCTTGGGATGATCTCTTAGGCTCCGGTCCAGCTGCTCTGGGACTCACTATACACCAAGTAGCCTTGAGCTGTTCGAGCCCCCTGCCCTAACCTCCCACGTACATGCCAGTAAGTACACCGGACTCTAAGTCCCTGGCTGACCCAGAACTACGCAGACCAGGCTATGTTGGACCTCACAGAGGTCTATCTTCCTCTTCCTTCCCAGTACTACGGTTAAGGCATGGCCACCACACCATGCCCGCCTTTCGCTGAGTCAGGATCTCACGAAATTGTCCAGGCAGGTCTTAAACATGGGATCCTCCTGCCTCCGCCTTCTGAGTAGCTGGGATCACAGTCCTGGGTCACTAAGGCTGTTTAATGTTTTCAGGTGGAAGCTAAAGTTATTGGTTCGAGGCCGCAATCGTTGGTTTTTGGTTTTGTTTTTCTTTTCCATTGTTTTGAACAGCCTCTTACTGTGTAGCCCTGGCTGTCCTAGAACTCGATTTGTAGACTAGGCTAGCCCCAGACTCACAGAGATCCACCAGCCTGTGGTCCCAAAGTGCCAGGATTAAAATGTATACCACCACATCTTTTCCCGGTTTTTGTTTTTGTTTTTGTTTTTGTTCTTTTGAGACAGGGTCGCTCTACTTAGCCCTGGCTAGCCTTGAACTCACTCAGTAGACCAGACCGGCCTTGAACTCAGAGTTCCAACTACCTCTGCCTCCCAGGGGCTGGGATCAAAGGTGAGTGCCTGGCTCTAGCTTTAATTTTCCACTTGGCCTACAGTCACCAAGGGAAATAATCTCAATGAGAGATTGCTTAGATCAGGCTGGCCTGAGGATGTATCTGTGGAGGATTGTCTTGTTCGACGTGGGAAGACCCAGTCCACTGTGGGTGGCTCATTCCCTGGGCTTGGGATCCTACACTGTTTAAGAGTAGAGAGAGCCGGGTACTGGGTGCACACGTGTGCTCGTTCCTCTCTGAGCTACTGGGGCAACAATGGGACTGGTTAAGTTCCCCACAAACACACTTTGGCTTCCCCACAAGATGGACCGTACATAACTTAGAACTATGAGCTAAAATCAACCTCTCTCTCCTAAGTTTTGTTTTCTAATTTAATCAGAGTGCTTTTATCATAGCAATGGAAATAAGACTAAGACAGAACCTTCCCTAACCTTGATTTGGTGGCATGTTTTCAGGGTTAGGGTTCCTAGCCTACCCAAAATACATCCGAGTCTCTCTTTGTATTCTCCTTTGACCCATGAGTAATCTAGAAGCAAAGTTCCCAAATATTTGGGGATTTTCCAGGAATCTTTATTATTAGTGTCTCATTTAATTCCATTGTGGTGAGAAAACTTTAAAAAAATATTGCTTGAATCTTTTTCAATTTACCGAGACTTGCCTTTTGCGAGACTTGCCTTATGGGAAGACTATGGCCTATTTTGGTAACTGTTCTCTCAGAGTCTCAGAAGTGTGTGTGTTTCCAGCTGCCGCTGGATAAGACAGTCCATGAGCTGACGGAGGATGTTGATGGCGCTGCTCACGTCTCCAGAGCCTGACTCATTTTCGGTATGAGCAATTAAAGGATATCGACACAGCCGATTATTATGATTGCTGTATTTATAGTTTTATATTTATTAAGCATATTGTAGCTGTTTTCAGACACCCCAGAAGAAGGGGTCAGATCCCATTACAGATGGTCATGAGCCACCATGTGGTTGCTGGGAATTGAACTCAGGACCTCTGGAAGAGCAGTCAGTGCTAACCACTGAGCCATCTCTCCAGCCAAGCCTCATATATTTTGAAGTTCTGTTATTAAGTGCAATGACTTTTAGGGTTGTGAAGAACTGAGGCTGGGGTGTGGCCCTGTAGTTAAGAGCGCCTGCCTCGCATGCACAGACCCAGGGGTTTGAGAGCCAGTGCCACATAGACAGGAGGGTGACTGCCTGTGATCCCAGCGTTTGGGGGGGGGTGACTGCCTGTGATCCTAGCGTTTGGGGGGGCCAGCAATCCAAGCCTAAGTTACCTGCTGCACTGACTGATTCTGTGTGTCAGCTCGACACAGGCTGGAGTTTTCATAGAGAAAGGAGCTTCAGGTGAGGAAATGTTCCATGAGATCCAGCTGTGGGGCATTTTTTTCAACTAGGGATCAAGGGAAGAGGGCCCCTTGTGGGTGGTACCATCTCTGGGCTGGTATTCTTGGGTTCTATAAGAGAGCAGGCTGAGCAAGCCAGGGGAAGCAAGCCAGTAAGGAACATCCCTCCATGGCCTCTGCATCAGCTCCTGCTTCCTGCCCTGCCTGAGTTCCAGTCCTAACCTCCTTTGGTGATGAACAGCAGTGTGGAAGTGTAAGCTGAATAAACCCTTTCCTCCCCAACTTACTTCTTGGTCATGATGTTTGTGCAGGAATAGAAACCCTGACTGAAACACCACCCACATAGTGAGTTTGAAGCCAGCCTGGGCTATAAGACCCTGCTCCCAAAACATGCAAACTGAGTCACAAAAAAATACCCGAGAACCTTAAAATATTTTTTTTTGTGTGTGTTTTTCTAGACACGGTTTACAATGCATAGCCTTAAACTCAGATATCTGCCTCTCTCTGCCTCCTGAGTGCCAGGGTTAAAAGTGTATGCCAAGATACCCAACTTGTTTTGTTTTGTTTTTCGAAACAGGGTTTCTCTGTGTAGTCCTGGCTATCCTGGAACTCACTCTAGACCAGGCTGACCTCGAACTCATAAATCTGCCTGCCTCTGCCTCCCAAGTGCTGGGATTAAAGGCATGCGTCAGCACTGCCCAGCCCACCCTTTTTTTTTTTTTAAATTTAGAGTTTTTATTTTTTATTTCTGTCTCTTTGTGTGTGTGCATTTATGTGTACATGAGTGTGAATGCAGGTGCTCACAAGGCCACAAGAGGGCGCCAGATCTCCTGGGGCGAGAGTTATAGGCCCAAACTTGGGTCCTTCAAAAGAGCGGCAAGCACTCTTTATCACTGTACCATCTCTCCAGACCACAGACAGACAGACAGACAGACGGATGGACAGATGGATGGGCGGACAGATGGATGGGCGGACAGACAGGCAGACAGATCACTGTCCCCCTTCCCATTTTGCATACAAGAATCTTCCTACAGTATGAATTCCTTTCTCCTCCTGAACTTTTGGCTTTTATATTGTTATACTTTTTACATATACATGATTCAAACCGCACAATACAACATAAATTTTTTTGGTTTAAGTAGTCAATTATCTTTGAAAAAGATATAAACTGTTGCTTAAAATTCCGTGGTGGTTTTTTTTTTCCCATTTTTTTTTCTTTTTTTGCCCTTGTTTTGTGGGCAGAGCCGCAGTTGCATCTGGCAGCGTCTCCCTCTGTCTGGGGGACTTGAACAATTTCCTACAGCGCAGTTCTGCTGCTGGGAAATTCTTCCGACTTTGTATGAAAAGGCCTTTATTACACTTTTACTCTTAAAGCTTTCTTTACGTTTTTATTCTGTATATGTGTATGCAGCAAACACGTGCATGCTCCCTGGTGTGTGTGTGTGTGTGTGTGTGTGTGTGTGTGTGTGTGTGTGTGTCTGTCTGTCTGTCTGTCTGTCTGTCTATCAGAGGACAGCTTTGTAGGAGCTATCTGTCCCTCTACCACATGGGTCCCGGGCATTGAACTCAGGTTACCGAGCTTGGCAGCAAGCTCCCTTGCCCAGTGAGCCATCCTCTAGCCCACTGGAAGATATCTTACTGAATTTAGATTTACAATTCATGGCTGGATACAGTGACTGTTAGGATACAGGAGATTTCGAGTTCAAAATAGGATGAAGCAGCCGGGCGTGGTAGCACACGCCTGTAATCCCAGCACTTGGGAGGCAGAGGCAGGGGATTTCTGAGTTCGAGGCCAGCCTGGTCTACAGAGTTCCAGGACAGCCAGGGCTACACAGAAAAACCCTGTCTCGGAAAAAAAAAAAATCCATTCAAAATAGGATGAAGCAATTCTAGGGGTGTCTTATTCCCCTCCCCCACCTTCGGGAAGCTGGTAAATTCTAGAAAACTACTGCTTATTTCTACCTTCCTCCCCTTCCCCTACCATATCCACCTTTTTTTTGGAAATGCAATCTTTTGGGGCTTCTGTTTGTCTTTGTTTTGTTGAGACGGGACTTTTTGTATAACAGCCCTGGCTGTCCTGGAACTCGTTCTGCAGACCAGGCTGGCCTCAAACTCGCAGACAGCCACCTGTCTCTGCCTCCCAAGTGCTGGGATTAAAAGTGTGCACCACCATGCCTGGTTGAAAACATCATCTTACCGTTAGCCTGTCTGTTCATACAAGCACCACTACATGAGTGCAATACCACGGGGGCCAGAAGAAGGCGCCAGAATCCCAGGAAACGGAATTACAGACAGTTGTGAGCTACCGCATGGTTGCTGGGAACTGAACCCAGGTCCTCTAGAAGAGCAGCCGGAGCTCTTACCCACTGAGCCGTCTCTCCAGACTCCTTGTTCTCTTTCTTTTCCCCTCCGTTCCCTATCTCCCCTCCCCCGCACCAGACAGGAGAGTAAATACAGTCACCAATGTTCTTTAGTTGAAAGAAAAAAAATCCTTGTATGTATGTATGTGTTTTTAAAACAGGGTTTTTAAAGATAAGGTTTCTCGGTATAGCCCTGGCTGTCCTGGAACTCACTCTGTAGACCAGGCTGGCCTCGAACTCCCAAGTGCTGGGATTAAAGCATGCGCCACCACGCCCGGCTATCTTTATCTTATAGCTCCCAGGTCACAAGCCATCACCACGGAAGTCAGGGCAGGAACCCCGAGGCAGGAACGGAAGCAGCAAACATGGAGGACCACCGTTTCCTAGCTTACCCTACTTCCTTTTATTTATACAGCTTAGGGCAGGTAAGGACTACACAGAGAAACCCTCTCTCAGAAAAATAAATAAATAAATAAATAAATAAATAATAAAATAAACAAAAAATAAAGAAAAAGAAAAAATAATTTTGAGGCTGGAAAGATGGCTCAGCGGTTAAGAGCACTAGCTGCTCTTCTGAAGGTCCTGAGTTCAAATCCCAGCAACCACGTGGTGGCTCACGACCATCCGTAACGGGATCGGATGCCCTCTTCTGGAGTGTCTGAAGACAGAGGCAGTGTACTTACATAGAATAAATAAATCTTTAAGAAAAAAGTAATTTCAACAAAGGCAAGCAAAGAGCACACCCCTATAACAGATGGATCTGAGGGCGCGAAGTCCTCAGCTGGGGTTCCTCTTACCCGGGGGAACTCTGGTTTGTGTCAAGTTGATAAAAACGGACCAGTGTGCTTGTTGGCAAGCACTCTCCCTGCGCCTGAGCCACGCCCCCAGGCCTTCAACTATTTTCTAACTTACAGAAACTAACAGGCGTAGAGTGAGCGCGCCAAGAAGAAAGTGCGCTGTCTGCGATCTCCAGTCCGCAGTGCTTGGCGGGGATCCAAAGAATGACTCAGGTGCCATGAGGGGAGATGGTCGGGTCCAGAAAGTCCCTGCTGCGGAGGGAGACCCCAAGTTCAGATCCCCAGTGCTGGTGTACCTGTGAGCCCAGCATCTGGTAGGGCAGGGCAGGAAGGAGGGCAGACTCCTCCCAGAAGTCCCGGGCAGCGGCTTCCAGGGTTCTAAGTACTCCAGGGTACGTGAGCTCTCCGTTCCGAAGAGCCTCTTTCTCTCCAAGTAGAGGCCAACAGTGATTTCTAAACCTAAATGGATGGAATGGCCTTCAATGTATTGAATAAACCATGTTCAGTAGATATTTAATATATTCAACAGAGGCCCGAGAGTCCGCGGGCCTCTCCCTCTTGTGGCTTCTGGGGGAGGAGGCCTTCCTAAGTTCCTTGACCCTGAATCTTGGCAAATCTTGTGTATCCTTTTTAGGTCCGTGGGGAGGCTTGACTCAAGGACTCAAGGGTTCATTCTGGAAAGGGCCAGCAGAAGGGGGCCTGGGTAAAAGCATCCGGCTGGGGCAGTCAAACAGGGCAGACAAGGTGGGGGTGGGGGGTGGGGGAAATGTTTCCCCTCTTGTCGAAGTTGGCTGGGGGAGAAAAGTTAAAGAATGCCAGGTGGTGATAAACATCTCTCATGGTCGGCCATTACTCACGGTCAATAGGGCAGGGAGGGAAAAATCTAGAAATTAGGGCGCTTTAGTGTGGGGAGCCAAACGACTTTAATTCTGAAGTGCTTGTCACTGTTTAACCAAAATGGAGACACTTTGCAAAATGGTTAACTGCCCGCCAAGCCCCGGCTAAGCTGTCTCTCCTTCAGAAAGAAGCCAGCTCCCCATGCAGGCAGCTCTCCTTTCTGTGTCCCTGTCTGAGTGACCCCGCTGCCTCAGCCTTCCAAGCCAGGCCCAAGGACGTCTGCCTCAGCTGCCGAAGCGATCAGAACCAGCCAGTGCCCGCCACTGCTTCCGAGGTGCCTGGCCCTCTGCTAACTGTGATGAGGAGACAGAACAAAGATCTGCTCACCCCAGAAAGGGCCTCAGACGCAGACTTTATAAAGGCCTGGTCCTATACAGTTCAGAAGGGTGAGCCTTCACGGTTACCGTGAGGGTGTGGTCATGCTCATCGAGGACATGGTGAGTTGAGCACAAACCCAGCCCAGAGTTGAAATCCCAGCACCACATACACTGGTGCCACATGCCTGTAATCCCAGTGCTGGTAGGAGAAAACTGGAAATTCAGAGCCAGCCCAGGCCATAAGGGACCCTGTCCTCTGGTTCCTGGACCACAGCCCTCTGGCACAACGCTCAGTGCCCCTCAGGCCAGCAAGTACCCTGCCACCAGCACCGAGTGTGTTGACTGAATAAAACACGGAGAGAGAGGGAGGTGGCCTGGGAGGAGACACGACAGAGCGGTCCTGTGGTGTCCCGTCGTCCAGGAAGAACACACAGATGGGGAACCGAGGTGTCCCCTCTTCCCCCCCCCCACTCCTTTGCAGGGTAAGCAGAGAGGAAGTTGGGGTGATTCTTTTCCTAATCCCCCCTTCTAGAACCAGCCTAGGAGAGGACGTCTGGATCCTAAGCCACACCTCCCAAGGCCCAGTCAACCGACCAGAATCCGGCCCTGTTGCGGAGACAAAACCAATCTGACCCTTAACTCCCCAAATTAATTTCTGGGCTTGCCTCTTGGGTGCAGAGGGTCTGGCCACCCGAAATCTGGTAATTATTTACATAAACACAGCGTCCCACCTCGGTGGATGAGAATTGGTTGGGCCCCCACTGGAGGGACTTGGAAAAGTCCAAGTCTCCAAAATCTTCCTCAGATAGTGCTAACCAAACCAAAAGAGCTTAGTCTACCTCAGCGGGCCGGGACACAGTCCCGCAACACTGAGATTCTTGGAGAGTTTCTAAGATAGGAGGGAAGGAACGGTCTCCACCACCCTGGCTGCACCCACACAGAGCGGGAGGTGTGGAGACCCCCGTGGGACCCACGGTCTGTCTGCTGGGAGCGGAGCTTTACACCCCGCTGAGAATAAACAGGATTAGGAATTTTATGCTGTTTGGAAAAGAGGAGCGGGCCATGGCTGGCAGGGGGAAAGGTTCCGCCTTTTTTTTTTTTTTTTTTTTTTTTTTTTTTTGCCGATTTTTCCCCCCAGGACGTTGAGCTGCACCACAAGTCAGGAGGATTAGGAGCCAGAAAATAAGCTGATTGAGCTCCCAGAGGGCGGCTGGGTTATGAATTGGCACCTTTAAATAACATTAATTTCTGAAAGGCCCAGGTTGTTTCCTAAATTGCTGCCCAGAACCTCTGGCTTTCATCTGTTTTTATGGTGCCTCTCCAGGTTGTAGGCAGGAGCTGCCGCCAGACAACAGCCAGCACCAGGGACGGTCCTCGGGCCCAGTACAGCCGGGGAGAAATCATTTCCGGCAAGGGGAGGGGGGAATTCTAAGAATTAAGGTATTTTTTGAAAAAAAAAAAAAATCAGCCCGCCACAGAAACAGCCCCCCACCCACACCTGCAGGGGTACCCTCAGGAGAACCTGACACACAGCCCTAACACAGCTGGGACCTCATTTCCTAGGTAGCCTGGGGCAAGCCACTTAACCTCAGTTTCCCCATCTGTAAAATGGGGTTAATCATGCTTAGCCCCCCCCCTCCCGCTTCAGGAGCCCTGGTAGGTTTTAATTGGGTAATGGTTGTGGCGCCCTTTGATGTAGTAAGTTTTATTAACTTGCGAGGGATCCCCTGGGGCCAGAAAAAGCAGTTAAACCAGAGAGGGGAAAAAGAAAGGGCTTGAAAAGCAAGCCAGGCTCCCGTGCTGAGCGGTTCCAGCTCAGATTCCAGACGTGCAGGGTCCTCCCAGCAAGCAGCGCGCCCAGGAGCCACTGGCTGCTCAGGTGTGGGGGTCAGGAGCAACCCACCGCCTGGCTCCTCAAAGCCCCAGCCTCCCTCCGCCCCACTGAGGTCCTTTGCTGAGCGCAAGGTCTTTAAGATCGAATTTAGGAAGATTCCAGCCTCTCCCTCCTCAAAATTAAACAGGCAGACCTAGAGGGCTGGCACCCAGCCAGGGCTCGCCAGCGAGGACTCGGGGAACGGCGGTCACACAGGCTGCCAAACTCCACCTTTTGCCTCAGCGCCATCCTGTTGGCCACCAACACAAATCTAGAACTCTGTGCCTCCGTTTCCCCTCCCTAAAAATGGTTCTAACTTTTTTTTCTTTTCTGAAACAGGGTTTCTCTGTGTGGCCCTGGCTGTCCTGGAACTCACTCTGTAGACTAGGCTGGCCTTGAACTCAGAGATCCGCCTGCCTCTGCCTCCCTAGGCTCAGCCCTGTTTTGCTTTTTGTTTGTTTGTTTGTTGTTGTTGTTGTTGTTGTTTTATTAATTTTAATTCGCTTTTCTTTTGATGCTGAAGATGGAACTCAGGACCTTGTGCGCTAACCCAGAGTCTTTCTCCCTCCTGTCCCCTGCCACACTGAGGGCCCATTAACCAGTTAAAGGCAGGAGGAGGTGACAGCCACACAGATACAGCCCAGCAGGGTGAATGAATACCAAGTCCCACGTCACCAAGGACTGTCCCAGGGTGTGTCCGATCCCGGCACCCTTCCAAGCACAGGCAAACTGGAAGAGCCCTGTTGCCCTTCTGGGTCCTCAGAGGGGCTGGAAAATGCTATTTAAAATTCCTAAATAGTCGATATCCATCCAAAAAAGCCAGGCGGGTTCGTTCTCTCTCATCTGAAAATGGTTTTCTTAGCCCAGGCTATCTTCAAACTCACTACACAATCGAGAATGACATCCTCCTGCCTCCACCCCCCACCCCACCCGGGGAGCTGGGATTTAGAGGGGGGCGGGGCCACACTGTCTGCGCAAGCGCTCCAGCCAGCTCTGCCTTTCTCTGTGACGAGTTCACACACGGCCAGCACACACGGGCCTCCCAGCAGCAACCGAATACTGACCATAAGTGTTCAGATCACGCTTCTGCCTGCGGGGAGCCTGCGATACCGTTCAGAGTCAAGTTCTACATAACACATACTAGTGTTCTGCCTGTGTCCTGTGTGTGAGGGCGTCGGACCCCCTGGAACTGGAGTTCCAGACAGCTGTGAACTGCTGTGTGGGTGCTGGGGATTGAACCCAGGTCCTTTGGAGGAACAGCCGGTGCTCTTAACCACTGAGCCATCTCTCCAGTTTTACTTCTATCAGGCTGAGTTTGGTTCAAGTATGTCACATTGATCACCAAGTCCAAAAATTAAGTGATTTAAGGCTGGAGAGACAGCCTGGCAATCGGTAGCATTTGGCACTCTTCCAGAAAACACAAGTTTGGGGGCTTGGTGGTTAAGAGCAGGGACTGGCCCGGGCGGTGGTGGCACACGCCTGTAATCCCAGCACTTGGGAGGCAGAGGCAGGCGGATTTCTGAGTTCGAGGCCAGCCTGGTCTACAGAGTGAGCTCCAGGACAGCCAGGACTACACAGAGAAACCCTGTCTCAAAAAACAAAAAACAAAACAAAACAAAACAAAACAAAAAACAAAAAAAAGCACTGACAGCTCTTCCAGAGGACCTGAGTTCAAATCCCAGCAGCTACATTGTGGCTCACAGCCATCTGTAATGGGATCTGATGCCCTCTTCTGGCTCCCAAGAGAACTGCACACACAACACATATATACACACACTTAGAAACACACACACATACATTTGAAAAAAATTTTTTTTTTCAAGACAGGGTTTCTCTGTGTAGCCCTGGCTGTCCTGGAACTCACTCTGTAGACCAGGCTGGCCTCGAACTCAAAAATCCGCCTGCCTCTGCCTCCCAAGTGCTGGGATTACAGGCATGCGCCACCACGCCCGGCGAAAAAAAAATTTTTTTTAAAGACCAGTGTAGGGCTGGGGTGTGGCTCAGGAGGGAAAGTGCTTGCCTGGTGTGTACACAGAGCCCTGCATTCGGTCTGGAACAGCAAGTTAATGCAGGCTCCGTGGCCATCCCAGCACTAGAGAGAAACAGGGATCTAATTTCATGCTCAGCTGAACAGGGAGTGTGAGCCCAGCCTGGGCTACATAAGACCCTGCCTCAAAACCACGCAGGCGCAGGCTCACTAGCTCCCCATAGTCCACTAAGCCGCAGTACTCCGCCTTTTCTGTCGCCGTACTTAATTTACTTTGGTTTTCGGCAACAGGGTCTCTGTATGACCCCCATTGTCCCGAAACTGGGGTATGTGGAGCCGGCTGGCCTCGAACTCACGGATCCCCTCTCATCTGCTGGGACCAAAGGCATGTGCCACCACCCCAGCTCCGCCTCGGTGCTCTCCGGATCCCCAGCGGCGTCACCGTCACCGCAGACGGTTAGTTCATCCTGGCGTGTGCTTGTGGGGACCGCTTTTAGGGGCTGACAGCTCTCTGAGCACCCTTGACAGACTCTCGGGTAATGAGGGCAATCTTCCCGGGACAGATCTAAACCTGACTTTTATAGCATTGAAGGGGGAAAGGCAGTTTACATCAGGAGAAACGAGAAACAGTGATTAAATCAAAGCCGCCCTGGGCAGCCTCTCCCCCTCCGCTCCTCTGAGAACAGCCCCGCTTCAGTTCCGCCGAGCTGGGCTACGTGCTCAGTGGGCCAGAGCCCACACTCTATAAATTCTCTCTGCCCTTGCGCCACAGTTGCTGACTCTATGCATTTTGGGTCCCTGCATTCAGTCCCTCCTTCCTGGCTGGTGACACGAAGATTTGTAACTGATAAAATATATTTTTAATGTGTTTCCTTTGGGTTACTATTAAATACACGCAGTTTATCTGACCTTGCAAGAGGTTCTGATTCCATTTAGAGAGGGGGAAGGGAGGGGGAGGGAGAAGGAAGGGGAGACAGGAGGGAGGGGGGGACTGTGATACTGAAACAACTTCCCAGCATCCATTGTGTGGGGGGGGAGCTGATCGGTCCAGGGCCGGTTTCCACTCCCACCCCGTCTGGCCTCTTCCTCCCCTCCCCCCCCCAGCTTTCCTGGGTATGAAGTGAGGATAAATATTTGTCTGCGAGATGAGGGAGTTGTAAGGATTAATTGGTCGGTGCTCCCGAGAAGCCTTTGAAGATGAAAGACGCTCCTTGCGGATGCTAAGTAAACTCAGAGAGTGTCTGGCTTTAATGAGCCAGGTGAAGCCTGCCGAGGACGGCTGGAGATTAACTGTGCCTTGCCCAGCACCCGCCGCCTGCCTGCGTGGGCCCTGGCTCGCCCGGCTCCCGGTGCATCGGTCCGCTCTGAAAGCGCTCTACGCTCTACAAGCCCAACGGACCCAAGTGGAATTGAACCCAGAACTCAGGGTACAATTCTGGCACACGGTCCGGGCAAGTCTCTTAACACAGTGTCGGTTCCCTGTTTGCTGTGTGTGTGTGTGTGTGTGTCCTAGTCACCCAGGGTCAGGCTGGGTTGTGCTGAGTCTACATCATAAACACAGCTAACAGTGACTGAGCCCTTATCAAATCCTAGGTGTGTGCTCCGTTTTTCTACATGCATGAGTATTTGTGTGTGTGCCGGTCAAAAGCTGATGTAGGCCCCAATCTCTCCACCTTTAAAAAAAAAAAAAATAGAGCCGGGCGTGGTGGCGCACGCCTTTAATCCCAGCACTTGGGAGGCAGAGGCAGGCGGATTTCTGAGTTCGAGGCCAGCCTGCTCTACAGAGTGAGTTCCAGGACAGCCAGAGCTACACAGAGAAACCCTGTCTCGAAAAACCAAAAAAAAAAGTTACATTGGGCAGTGGTGGCTCATGCTTTTGATCCCAGCACTCAGGGAGGCAGAGGCAGGTGGATCTCTGTGAGTTGGAGGCCAGCCTGGTCTACAGAGTAAGTTTCAGGACTATACAGAGAAACCCTTACTCAAAAGCACAAAAACAAAAACAGAAGGAAAAAAAAACACCCAAACCAACTGACTAAATATTTTAATCTTTAATTTTATGTATATAAAATGTTTGCCTGTGAATATGTGTATTACCTGCATACCTGGTGCCAGCAGAGGCCAGAAGAGGGCATCAGATCCCCTGGGACTAGACTCACACAGTTGTGACTCTCTTATCTGTCTGCCTCTCTCTGTTCTTCCATCTGTCTGTCTCTGTCTATCTCTGTCTGTCATCTGTCTCTGTCTGTCTCTGAAGTCCCCACTTCCCTCTGCTACAATTACAGGCACCTGCCAGCGCTCGGCTTCTGGCATGTTTGCCGGGGAACTGAACTCAGGTCCCGTGCTTGCCTGGCAAACTTTCCGAGGTCACACAGCTAAGGCGGCCACTGCGGTACCCTCAGCCAAAGCCTCGGCCGCCGGCGGGTGAGGCGCACACGGTAGCCCCTGCCCTTCCTCCACTGCCCCTCGGCGTGGAAAACAACTGCTGGAGGAGACTCGAACCCTCCAGCCGCGGAGATGGGGCAGGCACAGCCCGATTCTGAAGGCAGAAGGGCAGGAGCCCCAGCAGGCGAGACAAGGGCTCGGGGCTGTGGAAGGGCGCCAGGTCTGCGTGCCCACCACGCCACACCACGCCACGCCACACCAGTGACAGGCTGTAAGGCATGAGTCTGGGCCTGCTTGAGACAACCACATCTGGGATACATGATACTTTGTGAGAAGTGTCTCCTGCCAAATCCTGGATCGTAAAGACAGCCCGAGCCGAGAGGCTGTAACTCAGGGACCTGGGGTGGTGCCCTGGCTGGGGGCGGGGTGTGTGTGTGTGGTGTGTGGTGTGTGGTGTGTGTGTGTGTGTGTGTGTGTGTGCCTGAGCCGAGGGGCTGTAACTCAGGGACCTGGGGTGGTGCCCTGGCTGGGGGGGGGGGGTGTCGTCTTGGAGGCTGTGGCTGCACTGCTGGAGTCTCAGGAGGTCAGCCGACCAGAGACTCAAAAGGAATGAAATACAACAGGACTCTGGCTCCAGCGGCTTCGGCTTTGAGGTCCTCCGAGGAGCCAGAAGGGACGCTAAGGCTCACACACGAGCGATTTCGGGCAGGCATGATGGCGACCGCCTGTGATCTCAGCACTTGAGTCTGAGGCAGGAGAAGCAGAGTTCAGACCTATTCTGTAGGAGGTTTGAGGCCTGACTGAACTGCCTGAGACCCTGTTCTCAACAAATGGGAGGAAAGGAAAGGAAAGGAAAGGAAAGGAAAGGAAAGGAAAGGAAAGGAAAAGAAAAGAAAAGAAAAGAAAAGAAAAGAAAAGAAAAGAAAAGAAAAGAGAGCAGAGCCAGGCGGTGGTGGTGCACGTCTTTAATCCCAGCACTTGGGAGGCAGAGGCAGGCAGATTTCTGAGTTCGTGGCCAGCCTGGTCTACAGAGTGAGTTCCAGGATAGCCAGGGCTATACAGAGAAAACCTGTCTCACAAAACAAAACAAAAAACAATAAGGAAGGAAGGAAGGAAGGAAGGAAGGAAGGAAGGAAGGAAGGAAGGAAAGAAGTAAAAAAAGAGTTGAAGAGATGGCTCAGTGCTTAGAGCACGGACTGCTCTTCCAGAGGTCCTGAGTTCAATTCCCAGCAGCCACATACATGGTGGCTCACAACCATCTGTGATGGGATCTGATGCCCTCTTCTGGTGTCTGAAGACAGCTACAGTGTACTCATACATAAAATAAATAAATCTTTTTTTTTTTTTTTAAGGGGAAAAAAGAGAGAGAAAGAAAAACAAGCTCACCAAATCTGGCTGTCCTCCCCTCCTGAGCGCCATGACATCACGCCAGCTGAATGTGGGCCGGGGAAGCCCCTGGTCAGGACAGAAATATCTTCAGCCACGGCTGTCCGCGATGGGAAAGGAAACGGGATTTTGTTTGAATACCATGTTGTTTTGAGAAGTCTGACTAACGTGAAAGTCCCTATTTAGAAACAGTTGACTCTGCCTTGAAATTGGTCGGAGCCTCCACCCCCACATGTTGACTAAGGCCTTGAAACACAAACTTCCTGGTTAGCTACCAAGTCGGATCACCTGGGACTGAGACCTCCGCTGTACAATCCCGGAGCTGTGCTCCCAGGGCCTCCGCCAAGAAAAATCCCGGACTGCAGTTTATCAAAGGACAAAGAGACCCCGAGGGGGGGGGGAGGCGCTCGGCTTCGGGCAGCCAAGCCCTCCAGAGAGGAACCTGGGATTCAGAAAGCGTCTGGGCTGTTTTACCAGGCCCTTCTTAGAAACAGGAAAAGTGGGGCACGGGTCAGGCTACACGGAGCCTGTTCGCACTCAGCACCCCTAAATGCCACTCACCAAATCGTCAGTCCGGCCAGGAGAAGCACGGTCTATGGTCTAAGTTCCCTCCGTTCGTCCCGGCAGCGTGCCTCTGGTTCTGGGTTAGACCGTTGTTGCCCTGGAGTGAGGAAATTGTTTCAGGGACCGGGGGATGGCTCAGTGGGCAAAGACCTTCTTCCTAAGGAGGAGGACCTCATTCGGATCCCGAGGACCCATGGGGGGAAAATCAGCTTGGTATAGTGTAGCCGGAACTGCAAGACTCAGGTCCCTGGGCCAGCCAGTCCATCTAGCCGATCATCGAGAGCCAGGTTGGGTTAGAAACCCTGCCTCAAAAGTTAAGGTGACCAGCACTTGGGAGGCAGAGGCAGTCTACAGAGTGAGTTCCAGGACAGCCAGGGCTACACAGAGAAACCCTGTCTCAAAAAACAAAACAAAACAAAACAAAACAAACAAACAAAAACAGGGTAAGGAATGACAGTGGCATAAATCCCTCCCCCACCCGGGGAGCCACACAACACCCATCTCCCAGGTCTCGAGTGGAACCCAAGTGCCAGCCCTCCCTGGGGACCAACGGGTTTACCACGCTTACTTACCGAGCCTGGGGGACCCTAAAGTAGCCCCTATGGTATGCCGGCACCCAATGAGGAAGACGATTCCCCGTCACAGCTGTGTAGACGAGCCGCCGTCTCTAGGTCTTCCTCACCTCTATCCTCCAGCCCCTCCCAGAGCCCCCGGAGCCCCCGTGCCATTAGAGCACAGCTTGCAGCTGCCTGGCTGCGCAGCTGAGTCCACGACCCGCCCGCTCCCTCCTCCCGAGAAGGAAGAGCAAGCGTCTAGAAGCCCGCTGGGATGATCTCTGCCCAGACTCACTCTGGGAGGCGTGGGCAGTGTGGCTCAGAGGCTAGCACACAACTAGAAGCAACACACTGTCAAGCTCTGGTCTACACACGCACCCCCTGCCCCAAGATGGCTTTCCCCGCGGTCCTTCACGGTTCAGCCACCGCGTGAGGAGTCTGTTCTGTGACTATTCAAGGTGAAGTCAATTCCCAGGAAACGGCAGAGTCGAAATTCAAGCTCAGGTTTTGTTCGTCCACCGCCCTGTGAATGGATCTCCTTGCGTCAGGCGCGCTAGCACGCCAGAGGATCTCAAGTTCTAGGCTAGCCTGGGCTACAAAGCGAGACATCCCACCCTACTCCCACCCCCGTCTGGAAACAAAACAAGATAACCAAACAAGCAAAGGACCTTAAGGGACACAAACTGTAAAGCCCCTCAGCTCTTGGGGAGCAAAGTCCTGCCCCGCCTCGCTCTCTCCCCTCCTTACCTGCCCCCCTCCTCCTCACCCGCCTCCTCACTCTTGGGCCTTGGGAGTCTGTCTGCTTGTCCTTGAGGAAAGGAGCCCACAGCAGTCCGTGAGCCCACAGCACATGTTCCAACAGCCCTCTGGGATGTTCACCTTGATAGACACTGGAGGGCTCCCCTCTCGCTGAGAGGACCCCCTTTCCTTAGGAAAGCCGCCGGGGCCTCGATGGGTCTCCCATGGGACCATTCTCCCAGCTTTTCCTCTAAGACACAGGGAGGCCTTAATTCCTGCCTCAAGGTCACGTCCAATCATCTAAGACCGCAGAACCAACCTGAGCCAAACGCATCTTCACAGCTGAAGGAAACGGTTAGCGGAGAGCCGATGACTTGCCAACGGCCCAAAGCAGAAGGTTGAATACAGGCAAGACCAGAGTGCCCGACCCTGAGCGCAGGATCTGAGGCCAAGGCGCTTCCCACCTTGTGAAATCCCAACTAGCCGGGCCTCCTGAGAGGGGGCAGCTTCTTGGAATCTCCTGGAGAGGCCAGGCAGCCACTCCCGGGACGCCCTCGACCAGCCGCTGCCGACCTGCCCCTGCCCCTCAGCTCCCTGCTAGGGTGGGGGGGGGGCATCAGGACCATGGTTTGTGTTTCTCCTCCACATGCTGTGTGCAGACACCCCAAAGGGCAAAAGCGTGAGGCTCCCCAGTGCTCGCCGGCACCAGACAATCGACTACCACGGAGTTCCTCTTACTGAGTAGTAAGTTCACTCTGCCATCTAGTCTTGGCCCTTGGCTCTCCCAGAGAACCTGAGTTCAAGTCCCAGCTCACAACCCGAGTTCAAGTCCCAGCTCACAACCGTCTGTAATTCTAGTTCCTGAGATCTGACACCCTCACACAGACATACGTGCAGATAAACACCAATTCACATGAAATAAAAACATTAAAAAAAAAATTTTTTTTTGTTTTTCTTTTCCCCCCGAGACAGGGTTTCTCTGTGTAGCCCTGGCTGTCCTGGAACTCACTCTGTAGACCAAACTGGCCCCAAACTCAGAAGTCTGCCTGCCTCTGCCTCCCAAGTGCTGGGATTAAAGGCGTGCGCCACCACTGCCTGGCACCATTTCTATTTTCATTCTTTTCTCTTTCTCCCTTCTTTTTACACTTGTCGATGTGTTGTGTTGGTGTGAGGCCATAGCACAGGTGTCGGGAACACAAGACATCTGTCCGGAGTGGATTCTCCCACCATGTGGGTCCTGGGGACGGAGCGCAAGGCCTGGCCTTGGCAGCCGATGTCTCCACCAGCCAGCTTGCTTTGTCTGTTTCTTCCATCCTCGCATCTTTCCTTCGTTTATTTTTGAAAGATACATTTTTAATTACACATGTCCGTGTGTGGGTCTGTGCATGTGTGTGCAATGTCTGGGACAGCCAGAAGGGGGCGTCGGGTCCTGCGATCCTGGACGGAAACAGCTTATCTGCTGGAGTGCTTGGTGTGCGAGCTTGGAAGCCGAGCCTCTATTTCTTTTTCCTATGCTCTCTCTTCCTTTCTGTTTTTAAAGATTTATTTATTTATGTATATGAGTACACTGTAGCTGTACAGATGGTTGTGAGCCACCATGTGGTTGCTGGGATTTGAACTCAGGACCTCTGGAAGAGCAGTCAGTGCTCTTAACCACTGAGCCAGGTCTCCTGTATAGCCTGGGCTGAGCTGGAGGTCGTACTCCCACTGCCGCAGCAGCCCCCCCCACGCCCTCCCCAAGCTGGGATGAGGTTGCGTGTTACCATGCTCCACAGCTGCTGCCCCGCCCTCCGACCTCACATGAGAAACCTAAGATCAAAGCCCACCCCTGCCTTTTATGCGCTGTGTAGCCTTGGCCAGGCCAATGAACCTCTCTGAACTTCAGCCCGCACACCGGGAACATGACTGGCATTCCCTGGCCTGGCCAGGAGCGGGCGAAGTCCTTCATTCGTCGGCCTAGACCCAGAGGCTGGCACTAAGTCCTGAGGAGGGCAGGATTGCTATTCTTGCCTTTCTTCTGGCTCTTAGGGACATAGCCATAAGTGGTGTGTGCGATGGCATCTGTGTCACTCTGCAGTCTTGTCGCCTGCTGGATGGTTCCTTTTTCCTACCTGTAGTTGTGCTCTCTGTCTCTGTCTCTCCCATCCCCCCCTTAAAAAACTTCCCTTATCTCTCCTCCCCCTCGGCTGGGGTTGGGGACAGCAGTTGGCAGTCTGAGATGGAGGGAGCAGGAAGGTGACAGCCACCCAAGGCTTCAGCCTGCCTTGTCCCCATCCCCCACGTCGGGTCCATAAAAGGCTGCCCACTGCCCCAAGCGGTGACCCCGTGGGGCCCGGCGTGCTCCCCAGCAATTGTCTGTGGAGCGGTCCTCCCGTCCCTTTTGAAGCTCAGCCAAGTGGAGTGTGATGCCGGTGCGCCTCAGAGGGTCCCACAAAGCAGCCCGCAGGGCCACAGAAGCAGTGCCAGCAGCAGGCAGCTCCTCTGGGCCCTCAGGGTCCTCAGGGTCCTCCCCTCCCCTCCCTTCCCCTTCCCCCTCCCCCCTTCCCCCTCCTCCCTCCCCGCTGGCCTGTGACCACTCAACATTGGGGACTAGGAGACAGGGAGAGGGAGGGAGCTCAGCCTAACCCTCTTGTTTTGTAGATGAAGAAACAGGCCCAGAGAGGGACAGGAGTTGGCCCTGAGTCACACAGCGGGTGCAGGGCTCCGGGACTGTTTCCACCTGCCCTTCTCTGGGTGCCGTGAACAGAGCCTTCCAAACCCCGGGGACCGCGGGAAGCTTTCCATGGCTCTCATCCTTGCTGGCTGTGTTACCGAGACAGGTCGCACTCAACCTCTCTGAGCCTTAGCAGCTCCTTCTGGAGTCATAGCGGGAATGCTCCCCAGTTACTCAGAGAATTTGTCAAAGTCCTTAACACGGGGGCTCAAAGTCAGCAGAAGGCCTGTGGAGACAGTGTGTGTGTGTGTGTGTGTGTGTGTGTGTGTGAGAAAGTGACGGTGTGAGTGTATGTATGTGTAAATATGTGTGGTGTGTGTGCGTGTGTGTGAGGAAGTGAGGGTGTGAGTGTATGTATGTGTAAATATGTGTGGTGTGTGTATTGTGTGCATGTGTGACTGTACATGTGTGTGTGCATTGTGTGTACATGTGTGCACGTGTGTGCACTGTGTATGCATATGAGTATGTTTTGAGAGTGTGTGTTGAGTGTGAGTTTGTGTGAATGTGTACATGTGTGAGTATATGTTGAGTATATGTGTGTACATGTATGTAAGTTAATGTGTGGTGAGTTTGTGTGAGTGTGAGCATGTGTTTTTGAGCATATGTATGTAAGCATGTGTGTATGAGTGAATGATTGTGTCTGTGTATGAGCGTGTTTGGAGTGTATGTGTATGTGTTGAGTGTGTGCGTGCGCATATGTTTGTGTATGTATGTAAGCATGCGTGTATGACTGTGTGTTTTGAGTGCAAGTGTATATGTATGTAACTGTGTTGGTGTATATGCATGTATATGTCTATGTGTGTGTGCATGTGTAAATGTATATGTTTTGAGTCTGAGTGTATCTAAGTGTGTGTGTACGTGTGCACACATGAAGACCAGAGGTTGTTATAGGTTCCTCACTGACTCAGCCAGGCTGGTGGGATTGAGTTCCAGGGACTCTCCTGTCTCCGGCTCTCCAGCTGCACCCCCCACCCCCCACCCCCCACCCCCAGCTTCTCCATGACCGCAGGGCTTCAAACTCACGCCCTTGCCCTAGTGCAGCAACCGACTGACTATGGAAGCGGCTCTCTAGCCCCAGAGGCGGCTTCACAGTCTCGTGACGCTCATTCACAAGGACGCCGCTTGGCTGGGATGGCAGAGGAAGTCACTGCTCTCACAAGGTGCCATTGAAGCTTAGACGACGATGACGGGTGTGTGTGTGTGAGAATGGCGGCCCCACCACCTGACACACAGCTCCCACCTCGCCCCGAGAGGCTGCTGCTGCCAGTGGGAAGGTCCGTCCAGAGGCAGAAGGCCCTCTCTTCCCTTTAAAGATATGACCTGGCATCTGCCCGTGTCTGTTTCAGGCCATGTACTGCTTGGCAGCGCATTATCACGTAGTCACAGGTAGCTGCAAGGGAGGCTGGGAAATAGTCTCTCACTCAGTGACTCAAACCACCCCACACCAAGGGGGGGGGCATTTGGCAGTGTCAGGAGGGCAGGTAAGAGACGGGGGTGGGGGTTGGGGGAGCACCACTGAAGGAGGCTCTACAGGGAAGGCATGCTTGCTGCCGAACCCGAGGACCCAAGTGCAGTCCCCAGGGCCTGCATGGTAGAGACTTGACTCTCACAACCTGCCTCTGACCTTTTTGTTGTTGTTTGTTTGTTTTTGTTTGTTTGTTTGGTTTTTTGGGACAGGGTTTCTCTGTATAGCCCTGGCTGTCCTGGAACTCACTCTGTAGACCAGGCTGGCCTCGAACTCAGAAATCCACCTGCCTCTGCCTCCCAAGTGCTGGGATTAAAGGTGTGCGTCACAACTGCCCGGCCCCCTCTGACCTCTAAGATGTGTTTTATGTGTGTTATCTTACATGTACCTATGTGTTCCACCTATGTACGTACCTGGTGCCCAAGGAGGCCAGAATGTCGGCTCCTCTGGGACTGGAGTTGCCGGGTAGCTGCGAGCCGCCATGTGGGTACAGGGAAAGGGACCTGTGTCCTGAGCCTTCTCTCCAGTCCCCCCAGTCTTTAGAAAATCATAATCCAACCACAAACAGTGGTACTGACCTAGGTAGGGTACCCTGATGTGATGGAGACAGTAAGAACAGGAATTCCAGACTGGAGAGATGGCTCAGCGGTTAGGAGCACTGACCATTCTTCCGAAGGTCCTGAGTTCAAATCCCAGCAACCACATGATGGCTCACAACCATCTGTAATGAGATCTGATGCCCTCTTCTGGTGTGTCTGAAGACAGATACAGTGTACCTACATATAATAAATAAATCTTTTTTTTTTAAATGCTTGTTCTATAGGTGTGAGGACCTATGTCTAATACCCACAGCCCACGTACAAAGCAGAGTGTAGAGACAGGAAGAAGGGGCTGCCCAGTCCAGCCTCCTTAGAGAGCCTCAGGCCAGTGGGAGGCCATGTTCCGAAAAACCAGTAGATGGCCCCTGACGAGTGACACCCAAGAGCAGCCATGTGCACACGTGTACGCAGGAACCCGCAGACTGTGATGAGGAGGAGGAGAGAGGCAGGCACCAGGGACGCAGCATCACCCAGCCTTCTGGCTGCAGGGGATTAAAGCACACTTTTCCCCAAGGTGTCTCTCTCTCTCCAACAGGGATCAAGGTTTTGAATCAACAAACCTCCAAGGAACTCTCAAGAATTAGTCTCAAGGCCGGGAGGATTGTGGCCAGGCGGTCTGAAATCCTACCCTCTGGGTGGCCTGCGGGAACCCAAATGCCTCCCAGGGTGGTGGGCCCACAGGTAAGGTGGGCCTCTTCACTCGCTTGATCTCTTCAGAAATCCTCTAATTCCGTTGTCTGGGGTCTTGAAAGGAGGGCTTGGCACAAGGAGAACGAGAGAAGAGGGCTGTCAGTTTCCGGGGGTGAATAACCCAGGGCGACTTCCTGTTACCTATTCAGCAATGCTGACCTGCCTGAGGCCCTGGCCCTCAGAGTTAGGATGAAGGCCGGTCCTATTTGGCAGAGACTTCTCCCATCTAAGTACCAGGCAGGTTGGGACCTGTTCAGCTTCTGAGACCAGCTGAACTGGAGAATTCAGAGTGGCTCAACATCTGTATCCCCAACATCTGTATCCCCAACATCTGTATCCCCAACATCTGTATCCCTAACATCTGTATCCCCAGCATCTGTATCCCCAGCATCTGTATCCCCAGCATCTGTATCCCCAACATCTGTATCCCCAACATCTGTATCCCCAGCATCTGTATCCCCAGCATCTGTATCCCCAGCATCTGTATTCCCAACATCTGCTGTTTACTGGGCACCTATAACATCCTACAAGCTGTCTCCACTGAGAAGATTTACTTCCTATCAACCCACGAAAAAGCTACCATTGTATTATAGCCTTATATAAAGGCTCAGAGAGGGGCTGGGATGTGGCTCAGCCGGCAGAGTACTTGCCTGGCATGCCTGAAGCCCGGGGTTCAAATCCTCAGCACTGAATAAACTGGTCACTATAGCTCACTGCTATAATCCTGGCGCTCAGAAGGTAGAGGCGGGGGAATTGGGAAATCGGGATTAAGTCACGTGCCTAGGGCTTCAGGGGGAAACGGTGAGTTGGACTCAGGGATGTCCAGCCCTGACGTTTGGGTTCTTCCAGAGCTGTGTGTCTGGGCTGAAGGGACCTAAGTCATTAGTGCAGGCCTAGGCCTCCAGGGAAGGCAGCCAGTCCCCTCTGACTGGCTCTCACCTCACTCCAGATCAATACTCAGAGGACACCACCCTTCCCTCTGGGTCCAGCTGAGGAAACCCTAGGCCAGGTTGTACCAGGGGCTTCTTCAAAGCCACACAGAATCAGAGATGAAAAATAATGTCCCAGGGGCTGGTGAGATGGCTGAGCGGTTAAGAGCACTGGCTGTTCTTCCAAAGGTCCTGAGTTCAAATCCCAGCAACCACATGATGGCTCACGACCATCTGTAACAAGATCTGACACCCTCTTCTGGAGTGTCTGAAGACAACTACAGTGTACTTACATATAAAAAATAAATCTGAAAGAAAGAAAGAAAGAAAGGGAAAGGAAAGGAAAGGAAAGGAAAGGAAAGGAAAGGAAAGGAAAAGAAAAGAAAAGAAAAGAAAAGAAAAGAAAAGAAAAGAAAAGAAAAGGAGAGAGAAAAATAAAGTCCCCAGACTACGGCCGAGCTGGGACCCCAGGGTCTGCTCGCCCATGTGCCGCCTCAGGGCTACACAGAGAGCCAGACTGAGAAGAAAGGCTGCTTTTGCTTGGAAGGAGCCGGCCATGACAAACACAAAAAGTGTCCCGGAGGCTCTGAGCCACTTTTAGAGAGATGCTCTTTTAAGCTGTCCCTATACCCAAGGCCACAAGCTGTCTGTCAACAGGAAGCCCCTCCCCATGATGCATCTTTTCCCCTCAGTGGGAACCAGAGGCAAGGGGCTGGGCCATCTGAATGAAGTCACCAAGTCCAGGGATGACCTGGCTTTTAAGGAAGGCAGTGGTGTCCAGGACCTCAGATTTTCCCAGGCCTGGTCTACCACAGAGGGGCCTGAAATAACTCTGAGGTTCTGTGCTCATGGAAAGGGGGGGGGACAGCAGGGAGCAGCAGGGTCATAGTGCCAAATTATTGGGGGGCTAGACACTCTACCCCCAGCTCCCCTGGCTAATGCTGGAGCTCTGAGACACAGAGATATAGCTTCGTGGCTCTAGAACACAATAGCCCAGAAGCCTGACAGATCACAGGGAACACAGGGGCTAGCCTGTGCCCAAGAGGTAGGAGCTGCATGGTCACCACACCTGAGGGGGTTCAAACAGGCGTCCGCCAACAGAATGTGGGAAATCCGATTGAAAGATGGTTCCGTCATCAAAAAGGAAAGCCCATGCTACAACATGGATGGATCCAAAAACATATTACATGGAAGAAGTCACATGCTAAACAGGAGCCCCGTCACAGTCCAGGCTGGCCTGGAACTCACTAGGTAGCTGAAGGCACATCTAGATCTGCGCATCTCCGGCCTCCGCCTCCAGAGTGCTGGGATTACAGGCGTGCGCCACCACCGCCCGGCGCAACCTACTTTTAATAAGGGTTCAATCTCTCCTCTAGCCCACCACCCAGCAGGGACAGTGGGAGAGAAAAGTTGTAAGGATCTGTTCGGCCATGGCTCTGAGGCCCTCGGCAAGTGAACCGTTCTCTGGGGTCGAGCTCCACTTTCTTAGGCAGCAGTTCAGTCCCATAGCAAACACCACACAGGACTCAGCGGCTGCCGTCCAGTCTGCAGGCAGGCAGACACCAGGCACGAACCAGCAGCTGTAGTTCAACTCTGAAAATACCACGAGCCTCACCCACCGGCCTGAGGCGAGGCCACAGAAGCGGCAAGCTGCGGCAGGAACCGCACCAGGATCAGTTCTTGGGTGAGCTTCTCTCAATGGTAACCTTTCCACAAGTGGATCTCAACGGCACCACGCTACGTAAGGCGAACCAATACGTGCCTGCCTTTAGCGAAGAACAGCGTGGAGGAGCGAACCAAACCCACGCTCAGTGTTCATCTCCAACGATCTGTGGGGTCAGGTTTATGCTCCTTCATCCCGGGTCCTTTCACGTGTCTGCCGTATCCAACCCCCGTCACCGGTGTCTGCTCCAGCGAGACATCCTTTCACCCGTGTGCCCCGACACACACCATTTGACAGAAGTCGCCACCCCAGCGCCCAGTCAGCTTCTTTTTGCGTCATTTGGAGCCAGTCTTGCTCTGAAGCGCAGGCTGGCCTGAGGATCAGGCTATCCTTAAACTTGTGATGGTCTTACCACTTCCTGTGGTATTTGTGTGGTTACACGTGTATGCTCAGGTGTGTTTACATGTATGTGGTTACACTGTGAGGGGAGACGCTGGCTCTCTGAGGCTGAGGCTGGTGGGCCAGGGAGCGAGCGCCCCACCCGACACCCTCTGTGTGACTGCGGCCAAGTCACGGAGCCCCTCTAGGCCTCATCTCCTTTCCATGTAAGTGTGTGGAAAACGCCAAGTTCTCTGGAATACTGGGACAGAAAACCCCTCTCCAAGGACCCAACTAACAAGGTGGGATCGGTGGGTCATGGGGGGTTATGGGGGAGGGGCACCGCAGAGGGTGTGTCAGTCATGGAAGAGACTGCCAATCACCATAGAGTCTCCTGGGCAATAACAGGCCAGGTATCAATGGCTTAGTCGGGACAGTTATCTCTCTATGAAAGAAGTCTGGCCGGGCGGTGGTGGTGCACACCTTTGATCCCAGCACTTTGGAGGCAGATGCAGGTGGATCGCTGAGTTCAGGGCTAGCCTGGTCTACAGGACAAGTTCCAGGACAACTAGGGCTACATAGAGAAACCCTGTCTGGGGGGGGGGGGAAGAACCTGGTTAAAAAACAAAGCAGCAGCCGGGCATGGTGGCGCATGCCTGTAATCCCAGCACTAGGGAGGCAGAGGCAGGCAGATTTCTGAGTTCGAGGCCAGCCTGGTCTACAGAGTGAGTTCCAGGACAGCCAGGACTACACAGAGAAACCCTGTCTCAAAAAACAACAAAAAAAAAAAAAACAAAAAACAAAAAACAAAGCAGCTTGGAGGCAGAAGTCTGGACTGGGACCTCGGGCCCTCCTAAGTTCCAACTCTCTCACCTCGGCAACTTTCAACCCGAAGTTCCCTCATTACCAAGGTATCTGCTGAAGCCACAGCTACGGTATCTGAACTTCAGGAACTGAATAAAAAAGAGACAAAGAGACCACCACTACCCCCTTACACTTACACACACACACACACACACACACACACACGCACGCTTAAGGAATTCCAGGATCAGAAGTTTTCTCGTTCCAGGAACGTGGAATTGGGTTGACAATAACAGACTCTCAACTACCAGGCCATCCAGGTCAGAGGAGAGGAAAGACATGCCCGTCCTGAGCCTTCACCTTAGATTAAGGACGATGGAAGGTCAAGGGAGTGACAGTCCTCTTCCTACAGGAGCCGCCTCTGTCACAGCCATGCAGAGCGCTAGGACTGCCTGCATCCTGCAGGGCTGGGGGCCAGGGGCACAGAGGCCGATAGAGAAGAGGGGAGCGGGGGAGGGGGGCTGAAGTTGAAGTGTTCCCTGCCCCTGTGATCTGCTCCCCAGAACCACACACCCAGACCCTAGACTCAGAGTCCAGCCAAGGCCTCCTGCGTGCTCGGTCCTCAGGGCCCAGACTGACAGGCAGACCAGTTTGGCACTGCAGGGGAGACAGCGCCAGCAGCCGGAACCAGGCCTCAGAGAGGTCTGAGTGGAGACGTCGCCTAGGCCCCCTGCAGGGCCCAAAAAACCCACCTCTGAGTCAGTCAGCCCACATAAGGGTCAGTCATCAGGAGAAACCAAAACCCCAGCCAAATCTATTATTTACAGTTTCTCACCAAACTAACAGCAACAACAACAACAAACCAATTCTACCCCCCCCCCACACACACACACTCCCACCTCAACCACAGAGGTGTTCCCTGTCCACAGGAGTCACCTTGGGACAGCCCAGGCCGGGCCTTGAGTCTCCTCTACAGTCAGCCGCGGTGCTTCCAGGGACACAGGGGGGTTTCTCCTACCAGGCCTAGTGGCCTTCAGGCCTCGGGTCCTGATCAATCCTGTCCCCACACAGACTGGGGATCGTGAGGGTGTGCGGTGAGGCTCTAGGGGTGCCCTACAGGAGCCTCACATCCGCCGAAGGTGACAGTGGTCTTCCTTTCCAGTGCCGAACACCTGAGGGTAGGGGGTGGCTTCGGCTTCCCTGCAGATCCCCCCAGAACAAGCCCTGGGAAAGCCTGTCTTGGGGAGGTCAAAATCTAATTGGTTCCAGGCCGGGGGAGGAGCCTGCACACCTTAAGTGGTGTGGAGAATTACAAGCCCTAAGTGCTGTCCCTTACACACGCACGCACATGCACGCATGCACGCACACGCACGGCCTCTGTAAAGCCACCGGGGCTTCTGTGACGTCCCTGGATGCTTCTCGCCCGGCTCCCTTCACCCAGGACCTTCAGAAAACAAACAAACAAACAAAAAAATGTCTGAGAAAGAAAACTGAGAAAAGCAGCTTCGAGGGTTTCCTTTATTGTGTGTTTACATTCCGTTTCTCTCTCTCTCTCTCTCTCTCTCTCTCTCTCTCTCTCTCTCTCTCTCTCTCTCTCTCTCTCTCGTGTGTGTGTGCTTGCACCTGGGTACCAGAAGTCAGTATACGGTGTCTGCTATTATGTCTCTGTGATCAAAGCTTCTGACCAAAAGCATCTTAGGGGAGGGAGGAAAGGGTTTATTTCGCTTTACACTTCCGGGTCGCAGTCCACCAATGAGGAAGATCAGGTCCGGGAGCTGAAGCAGAAACCACAGAGGGTAGCCACTCTCTGGTCTGATCACTGGCTCTCGCACAGCCCAGGTCCGCGGCACCAAGCCTGAGGAGTGGTGCCGCCCACAGTGCGCTGGGCACGCTATAACAATTATGACAATCGGCGGCTTCTCCTCTCAGATGGTGTAGAGCGATCGAGTTAAATATAAAGGTTGGCCAGGACACTCACTCACGGACTCTAAGCCTCACTGACTGGTTAACAGATGAGCCCCAGGGACCCATGTGGCTCTGTCGCCACCTTCCAGTCAGTACTGGGTGCATTTCCGCGGGTATTTATAAAATAGAATGCAGCCGAGAGGTGGCACCTAGCCGGCCCATGCCAGGGTGTGCCCCCCCGAGAAGTCATGCCTAAGACGGGCCTGGTATAAGGAGGTTTATTGGGGGGAGAGAAGGAAATGTAGAACTGGAGAAGCAGTAGAGGCAGATCGCGAGTCACGAGGGCAGAGAAAGCAGGGACAGAGAAGGACAGAAAGAAAGGGAGGCTGGGGCAGCACGTGGGGGGGGAGAGGAGGGGAGGGGAGAGGGGTGGGGCTAGGGGAGGGAGCGGTCCTTTTTCTGCACCACCTAGCTCGCGCCTGATTGGGGAAGGCGTTAGAAGCAGGTGATGACGCAAGCTGTTGCTAGGCCCCTGTTGCTCGGTCCCTGGGAGGAGCCTAGCAAAATCGCTTGTAAGCTGTCACTGGGGCTCTGAGCTCACGTCCTCCTGCTTGCACAGAGAATTCCGCACCATCTCGGATCGCCTACCAGTGACTGCACAGGAAGAAAGACAAACAGACAGCCCAGAGTCTGAGCGCTCTCTCCGATGCAGCCGTGCCCTGACGGGAGCCCTACCTGAACCCCTCCCGCAAGCCGGCTCTGAGATTTGAGATGAAAGGCTCCACAGCATGTCTTCCTTCCTGTCTAGCTTCTTTCAGCATCACAGCTGTGACACCGCTGGCTGTGACCGCCATTTATTCTCGTGACTGAATAGCAGTTGTCGAGGGAACTTCCTCCAGACGGGAGTTATCAAAGCACTGTTAGCCACAGACATCCCACACCTTTCTTGGGATATATACCTCTATCTGTATCTCTCACAAGACATACATACACACACACCACACACATATATGGATATATTTTTTAAATATTTTATTATTTATGCATGGTGGTGCATTTAATCCCAGCACTTGGGAGACAGAGCCAGGCACATCCCTGTTGAGTTTGTGGCTAGCCTGGCCTACATAGTGAGTTCTAGGATAGCCAGGGCTACATGGCTACATAAAGAAACCCTGTCTCAAAACAAGAAGAAGAAGATTTTATTATTTATGACGTGTCGGGTGCTAGTTTTGTGTGTGTGTGTGTGTGTGTGTGTGTACATGTGTGAGCTTGAGTTACAGGCTGCGGTGAGCTGCCCCAGGTGGATGCAGGGATCAGAACTCAGATTCCCTGTAAGATCATCAACTGCTTTTAACCAGTGAGCCATGAGTTGGTTAGTTAGTTTGTTTCTTAAGACACAGTCTCATGTAGCCCAGGCTAGCCTCAAAATACCTTTCTATAGAAAAGTGATGTGGAACCCCTCACCCTCTGCCGTACTTTCCACCGGCCTGGGGCTCGCCTGTCTGGTGAAGCTGGCAGGCCAGCCGGGAAAGCATCCTGCTGTCAAACCCGAGGACGTGAATTCAGTATCCCAGGATCCCTTGGAGGATGGTGAGAACAAGCTGCCCCGTGTCTTCCAAATGTGCACCATGGCCTGCCCCTCCCCCAAAGCAATATAACAAAGCTGTTATTTTTAAAAAGGTAAGGAAAACACAGAGCCGGGGACTGGTGGGTCCACGGGTGTCGTCCCAGCGTTTGGGGGGGGTGGTAGGTGAGAGGATCTGTGCCTTAAGCTTACTTTTACTACACGGTGAGTTAGAGGCTAGCCTGGGCTACATGAGATCCTGTTTCAAAAAACTGAAAACCCCAGACAAAAACCCACGAGAACGCTCCTGGGGCGCGCATCCAATCGACACATCCGAGGCGGGATAATTCTCCACGTTCTCTCCTTCTCCCCGTCCGGTTCCCTTCACTTACTGAGGCGACACAAATCCCTCAGTGAGCAGGCACCGCTCCCTAAGAACAAAACACACCTGCGGACAACTCGAATCTCATCCCAGAAATACAACCAGCCTGTCTTGAAGAGCATGGGAGAGCCGGCTGCTGGGGCTGGCGTGTGGCGGGAAAAGGCCTGCCGGGCTCTTCCCCGGCCTAGGCAAACAGGGCCGCTGGTCCCCGGGAACCAGCATTCCTAGCTCTGCTGAGGTTCCCAGGTCCCAGAGAACAGCTATTTAAAGCCGAGTAATGTCACTTCCACCCACAGAGGCTGTCCCCGCTGCAGCCCACCGTGTTCTGGCAGGCTCCGTGGTCTGGCTGCCCAGGGTCAAGACCACAGGGCTCCCAGCCAACCTGTCGTCATGGCCCCGCTGCAGGAGGGCCGACCTTGGCTTTTCCAGGTCTCTTCTTCTTTCCGCTCAGATCCCAGGAGAAGCTGGATGGCCTCGACGGCGCCCAGTTCACCCTCTGCAGAGGCTGCTGCCCACACAGAGAGCGTCGCTGTCCGTGCTATCGGTCAGGATTGGGAGGAAAGGGGCAGAAGATCCGGACCCCAGTCCTCTTCCAGCCCGAATCTTACCCTCATCCGGCTGCGTGACCTTAGGCGTAGGTTTTCCCTCTCTGGACTCACCTTTTCTTACCTGGGCAATAAAATGGTCTTCACCTTGCCTTGTTGCTGGGGTAACCAAAAAAGATGAGAAACAGTCTTTCGAGCCGGTACTGGGGAAAGCCCATGAGAAATCCAGGTCCAGGGACTGGGGGGCCCCTTGGTGGCTAAGAATCCTGGCGCGGATGCGCGAGACCTCGGGGGTTGAGCAGGATGAACCGGGTGGGCTGCCTGGAGCCGGTCGGGCAGTGATCCAGCTAGACAGTGAACTTCTAGGTCAGTGAGCGACCAAAGCAGGAAGCGAGCGGCAGACACCCAGCACCCCACCATGGCCTCTGGGCTAAGCAGGCGTGTGCGCATGCGCCTCGCGCTCAAGCGTGCCACGTGCCCACGCGCAATTTAAACAGAATTCCAGCTATTGCCTCTGATAGCCCGTCTTGGCTTTCAAGTTAGCACAGGTGAGAAGAGGACGACGCCTGCGGGCGGGGTTTTCTTCATTCCTAATCGAGGTGGGAGGGCCCAGCCTCGGTCCCAGACAGGTGGGTCGGGGGTTCTAGGGAAGGCACCTGGCAGTGAGCCTGGGCCCAATCCTTCCTCCATGGCCTCCGCTTCAGTTCCTGCCCCTGCTTCCCTCAGAGGTGGACCTGTGACCCGGAAGTCGAAGCCAAATAAACCCTTTACTCCCCAAATTGCTCAGGGTCAAGGTAGCCATCACGGCAAGAGAAATCAAACTAGGACATGACCTCTGAGGCCACCTCCCCTCTCCTCTAGGCGACATCACTGCAGAGTAACGGCTCTGGGCTATAGGACTCAGCAGGCTGACCCCTCCCTAAGTTTTGAGCACCGTCACCAGGGACCCAAGGCTAGACTGTCCTCATGTTCAGTTGGCTTTGATCTGACACCTCTGTTGCTTCTGAAGTCTAGGGGTCAGGGAAAGTTGAAAGCTTTGGGAATGCGGCTAGCCAAGGCTGTCCCGCAGATGTCTGCGACTCTGGCCTGGAGAGTTCTGATGGGACCAGCCTGGGCTACAGGAAGAATAGATAGATAGATAGATAGATAGATAGATAGATAGATAGATGGATGGATGGGTAGATGGATGGGTGGGTGGATGGATGGGTGAGTTGGTGGGTGGGTGGTGGGTGGGTGGGTGGATGGATGGATAGATAGATAGATAGATAGATAGATGGATGGGTGGATGGATGGGTGGGTGAGGTGGGTAGATAAATAGATGGGTGGGTGGGTGGGGGAATGGATGTGCAGGCGGTGGATGGATGATAGATAGATAGGAAGGGCTAGAGTGCCGGGCGTGGTGGCGCACGCCTTTAATCCCAGCACTTGGGAGGCAGAGACAGGCGGATTCCTGAGTTCGAGGCCAGCCTGGTCTACAGAGTGAGTTCCAGGACAGCCAAGGCTACACAGGGAAACCCTGTCTCGGAAAAAACAAAAAAACAAAACAAAACAAAAAAAAGGAAGGGCTAGAGTTGGCTCAGGGGCCAAGAGCACTGGCTGCTTTTGCAAAGGACCCAGGAATAGTTCCCAGCACCCACATGACAACTCATAACCATTCCTAACTCCAATTCCAAGGGATATGATGCCGCCTTCTGGCCCACTTAGGCATGTGTACACACACACACAGAGACACACACACTCATACACAAAAACACACTCACACAATATGGGCAAATACTCATAAAAAACAATCTTTTTTAAAGAAAAAAAATAAAATTTGTAAGGAAAGATTGTGCCCCACGCAGGGCAGGGGCGCCCTCCGTCCATCTCTGCCCTGATGATGCGCCTGGGCTCGGGGAGGGATGGCCCCTGGAGAATTACCTGGCCTTAGGCAAACATGCTTGGGTCTGGAGCCCGTCCATCATCCACAGAGGCCAGGGAGCCAGCCGGGCGCTGCACGGCTTCTTGTCCCAAAATATCTCACTGGCCTGAAAAGCCGGAGTGAGTCACCCCCTCTGGCCTAAGGCGCCCATCAGGCAGTCCTCTGAAGAGCCATCTTAAAAAGCACATTCGTGGCTGGAAGGTGACCTTTGAGGTGTGTGGGGAGCAAGACAGGCCTCCACAGGGGATGCCCCGTGGCTCCCACATAGGGCGGAGGGCTGCTAGGCTCAACTAGAACCAGGCAAAGCCTCAGTCCCGAACCCACTTCTCCTCCCTCCTGTCCCCTGATCTGTCAAGTGAGTAATTCTGCTAACGGTGTCTGGGTGCCACACAGCGGGGAGCCCCTTGGGAAGGCTGTGGACTTCTGTGGATACTGGGATGGAGTTTGGAGAGGGGCCCAACATGGGAGGGGGAACCCTAAATCTGTGGTCACCAAGGACACGGGGCACTAATGAGTAGCACAATAGGAACCCCCGAGGAAATAAAGGACCGCCGGAACTGTAGAGGTGGCTCCGTGGCTAGGAGCACGGGAGGGTTCCCGGGGGTCCCGGCTTCGACTCTCAGCACCCACGTGGTGGCTCACAACCATCTGTCACTCCAGGCCCAGGGCCACCAAGGCCCTCCTCTGCCATGCACGGTGCACAGATATGTGTGCCAGCAAGATGTACAGGTACACAAAACAAAGAAGAAAAAAAAACACTTAAGAAAGAAAAGCCTAGCTGGGCGGTGGTGGCGCACGCCTTTAATCCCAGCACTTGGAAGGCAGAGGCAGGTGGATTTCTGAGTTCGAGACCAGCCTGGTCTACAGAGTGAGTTCCAGGACAGCCAGGGATACACAGAGAAACCCTGTCTCAAAAACAAAACAAAACAAAACAAAACAAAACAAAACAAACAAAACAAAACAGGAAGAAAAGCCTGCAGTTATGTGTGGTGGTGTATATCTGCCATCCCAGCATTTGGGAGGCTGGTGCAGAAGAATTGTGAGTTGGAGATCAGCCCCGGTTACCTAGTGGGTTAAAAGGGTTATCTCCCTGTTTAAATAGGGTGGAGGGGAGAAAGGGGAGGAAGAAGGGAAGAGGAGGGAGCAGGGAAGACAGGAAACAAGAAAGAAAAAGATAGTGTCTGAGCTATGTGGATGTGAGGGGAAACCAGAATATCCTTTTAAAAATAATTTTTATTATTATTTATTTACATGCACACACATGTACGTCTGTACATGTTCATGTGCCCAAGGCTAGAGGTACACCCTGGAGCTGGAGTTATAAGCGGGTGAGAGCTTTGTGGAGATGGGATGGAGGCGTGGCTCGGTGAGCTCACTGCTCTTACAGAGGACCTGGACTCGGTTCCCAACACCTGCAGCAGGTGGCTTACACGCATGCGCACATATTAGCAGCTGCAGGTTGTCTGGCGCCCTCTCCTGGCCGTGCTGGGCACCTGCACTTATGTGGCGCATATAAATCCAGTCAGGCATACTGCCACACAGATATAAAGGAAGTAACGTTTTTCTTTTGTTTTTAGTTTGTTTGTTTTTGTTGGTTTGTTTTCTTTCGAGACAGGGTTTCTCTGTGTAGGCCTGGCTGTCCTGGAACTCACTCTATAGACCAGGCTGGCCTGGAACTCAGAAATCCGCCTGCCTCTGCCCCCCAAGTGCTGGGATTACAGGCGTGCGCCACCACCGCCCGGCAGGAAGTAACACTAAGGAGAAAATAAGCAGGAGGTGGTTACTTCCTGGTTCTCAGCACTTGAGGGGCAGAAGGATTCAGAGTTCAAGGCCAGCTTCAGCTATATAGAGACAGAGAGAGCTAGCTTGTGTTATAGGAGACCTTGTCTTTGAAAAGGAGGGAAAAGTTAGGTAGGAATGGGGTCAGGGCTCATGGGAAGCAGAGAAAGTGGTGGAATCAGAAGTTCCAGGGCATCTAGGACTGCACAGTGAGCTCCAGGCCAGCCTGGACTACCCGAGAGCCATCACAAAACAACAGACACCATCAGAGCAAGTACTGAGGAGAGACCCAGAAGAGACAGGCCTGGGGTGCGGCCAGCTCTCCAGTGTCTTTGTGGGGCACGCGGGGTGCCGCGGGGAAACATTTCTCCCCCACTCTAAATGTGCTGTAACCACCAGGCACAGAGCCCTAAGAACCCCTCTCACCCCTGCCTTCGCCCCTCCACGGCCTGGGTCCCCCTCAGGGCAGTATGTGCTGGAGAAAGACGGGAAAACCCACAAAAATCTTCCAAATAAGATAAATATGCGTTGCAGACAAAAGCCGCGCTGGGTGGGACGAGAGGTTTCCGCTGCTTCCCGATGGGGCGGACCCGTCACAAGTGGCTTGTGGTTGCAGAAGAATGCGTCATCTCCTGCTCGCGACAAGGACTCGCTGTCTCTACCCCCCCCCAAAAAAAAAGAAAACAGAAAGAAGGGACTAAGCTTGTGGGGTTCCCATGGTAAGGGAAATGGGGATCTGTCGCTGGCCTTCAAGTCACCCTCGAGGTCTTGGTCGCTTCAGAGCAGGACAGTCAGGGCATCTTGGAACAGGGCTGCCCTGCTGGGGTGGCGGGGGGGGGGGGTGGGGGTGGTGGGAGGGCTGTTTTAAACTGTCGGCTTACTGAAGTCCCTAACTTCCCGGGGGTGGTGTCCAGGGTGAGGCTGGTGTGGGGGGGTGCCTTCTGCGGGCTCGAGTCCTCTGAAAGGGTGAGGGGTCGGGTCCAGCGGTTTTCCTGGGAACATGCCTCTGCGGAGGCGGTGGCAGCTGGAGGTGAAGACAAAGCTCTCCTCTGCACCCCTGTACCCCGCCCGCCCCCAGGCTCCCAGTCTCCGGAGCTCACTTCTCTCTGCTCCAGTTCCACGCTCGTTAGCAGGCATTGTTCTGGGGAGAAAGAGAGAGATGTTTTCGGTTTGAGTGCATTGTCTCGGACTTTCCCCCAGCCAAGGGACGGGAGGCCCCCTCAGCCGCAGGCAAGCAGAGGTGGCAACTGGCCTGGGCAGGAGGACGGCGGACTCTGTGTTTGTGCTGGTCAAGCCTGGGACACCCCACCCCCACCCCCAATCCCAGAGAGGCCAGTACTACAAGCCGATGCCGTCCGTGCCCACAGCACAGAGAAGGCTATCACCTCCCGACCCTCGCTGGCCCTGCCCCTAACTGACCCCCCTCTGCCCAACCCTGCCCCAGCTGCTTGGGCTGAGGCAGATTGAACAACTTCCTCTCTCTGGGCCTCAGTTTCCTTATTTGTAAAATTAAAAAGGGGCGCCAGCCTGGTGGTGCACGCCTTTAATCCAAGCACTCTGGAAGCTGAGGCTAGCCTGGTCTACACAGTGACTTCAAGGCCAGTTTAGACTCCATGGAACCCTGAAGCAGACACAGCACCTCAGTCAGATTTAAATTCAGTAGAATTTAGACAAATTCTAGTGTAGCCCAGGCTAGCCTCAAACTCACTATGTAGCTGAGGATGGCTTTGAACGTCTGACCTTCCACCTTACTGCATGGCCACTTTTAGAACACCAGGGATGGAACCCAGGATCTGGTGCATGCTAGACAGACACCATGGGGACCTCGTGGACAGCCGCGGAGAGCATTCTTGAGGCAAGAGAGCATTCCTGCGGTTTCTCAAACAGGCAAGTCTTTACCGTTTACTTTTCAGCCATCAGGTCGTGGGTGACAGGGACTTTCCTGTTGAGGCTCCGGAGGAATGAACAGAGATGAAAGTCTCCCCGGGCTGGAGAGACGGCTCAGCAGTTGAGAGCACTGGCTGCTCCTCCAGAGGACCAGGGTTTGGTTCCCAACATCCACATGGAGGCTCACGACCCCATGTCACTCCAGTTCCAGGGGATCTGACGCCCTCTCCTGACCTCCGAGGGCACCAGGCGCACACTCGGTGTGCAGGCTTTCATGCAGGCAAATCTCTGCATGTAAAAAAATGCACTTAATAATCTAAACCTGAAAGAAAGCACAAAGTATTTCTACTTCCTGGTCGCGAGGAGACATTTTTCTGGTGAACGTCCTGGGCTGTGCGGGCTGCAAGGTCTCAGCTGGGACCACTCTCTCACAAAGAAAGCAGGTAGAAGACTACAAACACCTGGGCGTGCTTCACCCTGGAAAACCGTATTCACAGGAACAGGAGTCGGGCTAGGTTTTCTGAAAGGCAGGATCAGTCACAGAGCTAAGTTCAAAAGCATGGCTGGGTGTGATAGTTAAGTAGTTAGCGCCGAGGGTCTGGGGAGATCACAGCGGGCAAGGTAAGCAGCTTGGGGTGCAGCCCAAGCACAGGCACAAAACCCTTGGAATTCACATTTAAAAAACAAAACAAAACAGAAAAACCTAGATTCTGTAGGTGTGATGGCAACCTTCTCTAATCCCAGCATGTGAGAGGCAGAGACGGAGGCAGGAGGATCCCTGTGAGCTGGACACCAGCCTGCTCTACATAGTGAGTTCTAGACCATCTGGGGCTACCTGGAGAGACCCTGTCTCAAAAATAACCAAAGCAAACAAACAACCCCCAAACGGCAACAAAGACACAAAGACAGCCCAACAACTAAGAACAAGCGCGGACTCGAACAAGCCTGGAGTCCCTCACAGCCTCTGGGCTCGGCAGCGGAGGTCTGAGTCAGGGGCGTGTGTGTGTGTGTGTGTGTGTGTGTGTGTGTGTGTGTGTGTGTGAAGATGGGCAGGCTGGGGCGGGGCTGTGTGGGGACGGATTTGAACACTTGCCAGCTTACTGAGATTCACTCTTAGAACAGATGTCTAAGGTGATGGTCTCCCCCCAGTACCTTACAGGTGACATTTTTAAGTGAGCCTTCCCCGTGTACGCATGTCCCCCAGACAGGCTGCCTCAGAGAGAAGCAAGCCTGTGGGTCCCGGAGATTTCCCAGAAGTTGGTTTACATTTCCAGGTGGCTATGGAGGCTCAATTCATCTCATGATTTTAAGGTCAACTTTTTTTTTCTTAAAAAGTGTGTGTGTGTGTGTGTGTGTGTGTGTGTGTGTGTGTGTGTGTGAGAGAGAGAGAGAGAGAGAGAGAGAGAGAGAGAGAGAGAGGGAGAGAGAGATCTAAGTGTAGGTGTGGGTACACACACGTCATAGTGTTATGTGGAGGTCAGAGGTCAACTTTTGGAGTTGGTTTTCACCTGCTACCCTGCTAAGATGGGCTATCTCATGTCACAGTCCCAGGCTGGCCAACCTGTATGCTTATCAATTCTGCCTCTAAATCATCTTGCCATAGTTGTGTTGGGGTTCTAGGTGCATATCACAGTCTGTTTCCAAGACAGGGGCTCTCTGTGTAGCCCAGGTTGTCCTGGAACTCACTCTGTAGAGCAGATTTTCCTGGAGCTTACTATGTAGACCAGGCTAGCCTCCAACTCAGAGACTCACCTACCTCTGCATCCTGAGTTCTAGGATAAAAGGTGAGCACCACCAACCAGAGGCGTCCATCCTTTTCTGTGCAGTCCAGACCTGAGCCCAGGCTAGCAGGTGTTTTAGTTCCTCCCAGCTACCTCTGAGTACCTTGAGATTAATAGTTGTTAATTAAAATTTTTAAAAGATTTAATTATTTGTGTGTGTGTGTGTGTGAGAGAGAGAGAGAGAGAGAGAGAGAGACAGAGACAGAGACAGAGACAGAGACAGAGACAGAGACAGAGACAGAGAGAGCATGTATCTGTTTGTTTGTTTGTTTTTTGAGACAGGGTTTCTCTGTGCAGCCCTGGCTGTCCTGGAACTCACTCTGTAGACCAGGCTGGCCTCAAACTCAGAAATCCGCCTGCCTCTGCCTCTGGGAATAAAGGCATGTGCCACCACTGCCCAGCTGAGAGCCGTATTATTAACAGTATTTTTAGACTCCTCTTGTCATCTTATTTTACGATTTTTCCCTTTCTGTGTTTTTTCAGCTTTTTTGTGAGGCTGGCTCAATTTTCTCTGATATTTTCTCTCCCATCTGTTTTGTTGTGAGACAGAGTATCATGTAACCCAGGCAAGCCCTAAACTGGATATGTAGCCTATAGAAGTTAAGTCTGGTGCCACTCCCAGCCCCATGCTCCCAGAAATAAGACTCAGACGCAAAATACATTTATAAATACCTTAGTCACAGAGCTAGGCTCCCTTCTGAGGAAATCATTGCTAAACCCATTGAGTTTAACCTCCAATCTGCCACAGGTTGGTCACCTGTGCCCAGGTGCCATGTGTCCGTCTCCTCACATCCTCCTGGGCGAATCTCCCGGGCCTGGTTCTACCCCAGAATTCCTTCTGCTTGCTGGACGTCCCGCCTCCTACTTCCTGCTTAATCCACGAGCCATCAGATTTGTTATTGGCAGGGGCTGTACCCATACAGAATAAGATATTCTCTCTACAGTAGTTGGGGATCACTCTGACTTCCTGCCTCCACTCCCCAAATCCTGGGGCGACAGGCGTGCTCACCAAGCTTGGCTTGTGCCGGGGATGGGCGGAGGGCTTGTGCAGGCCAAGTCAGCTTTCCCAACCGACCTTGAGCCCCAGCGCAAGCTCGTTTTCTAGTCCATGTTGTCTTTCAGTCACCCTTAAATAAAATATATTTTTTTCCTTTTATGCATATGTTTTGCCTACGTATCTGTATGTGCATCATGTGTGTACCTGGTATCCAAGGTACAAGCCAGAAGGGGGGGCATTGCATCGCCCTGGAACCAGAGTTACAGGAAGTTATAAGACACCATATAGGTGCTGGGACTTGAACGCAGGTCCCGTGTTCATAACCACTGAGCCATCTCACAGGGCCTGGCTGCCCTTAAATTTGAATCCTATATATATGGAATGTGCAGATACATTTATCTTGTCTGAGTTTTTATTTTTGTGGCAGCATCTCGACAGGCCACCCAGGCTCGCCTCAGACACCCGCCTTTCCTGTCTCAGCCTCCTGAGTGCTGGGAACCACCCCTGTTTGGATGCCCCGGTTCCCTACGGTGGGAGGCCAATCTGGATCTTCCTTAGCAAACACCCACTTGCTGTCCCGGAAGCTGAGGTCATCCCAAGAGAGCCTGGCTCTACAGTAAGCAGCCTTTAAATCAGCAGTTCTTTCTCAACTTGCGGATTGCGACCCCTTTGGGGGGTCAAATGGCCTTCTCACAGGGGTCGCCTATCAGATATCCTGTGTATCACACATTTACATTAAGACTCGAGAGTGGTTAGGAGCACCGTCTGCTCTTCCAGAGGTCCTGAGTTCAATTCCCAGCAGCCACATGGTGGCTCACAACCATCTGTAATAGGATTGGATACCACCTTCGGGTGTGTCTGAAGACAGCTACAGTGTACTTGTATAAATAAAATAAATCTTAAAAAAAAAAAAAAGATAACAGTAGCAAAATTACAGTTACACAGTAGCGATGAACATAATCTTGCGGTTGGGGGAGGGGTCACCACAGCACTGAGAACTGTACTCAAGGGTAGCAGCTTAGGGAGGTTGATACAACCGATTTAATTGTTTACATTGTGTCTTGTCGGGCTTTGCGCTCACTGAGCAGGCTGCCTCTCACAGTTTCCTTCCGCAGCTCACGGCTTCCTCTTTGAACTCCCGTTGCACTGCCAAGCACCTTCTCTAGGATTAAAGCACCAGAGGGTGGAAGCATTTCCTCCGGAGACCCCGACTGTCCTTCCCTCTCATCCAGAGGCTTCAGAGAGAGCTTGTCTCTCACATCCTGGCCGATGCTGCTTCACATTATTTATCAGACTCTCCCTCTTGTGCTTGTTATGAAGCACCTAGATCTTTGTTTCTTGTTCTAAATTGTTTACATAATGGTTCTCAATTCCTGGGCATGGCCCATCCAAGGATTCATTTCTTTCTTTCTTTCTTTCTTTCTTTCTTTCTTTCTTTCTTTCTTCCTTCCTTCCTTCCTTCCTTTCTTTCTTCTTTCTTTTTTCTTTCTTTTCTTCCTTCCTTCCTTCCTTCCTTCCTTCCTTCCTTTCTTTCTTTCTTTCTTTCTTTCTTTCTTTCTTTCTTTCTTTGGTTTTTCGGGAGACAGAGTTTCTCTGTATAGCCCTGGCTGTCCTGGAACTCACTCTGTAGACCAGGCTGACCTCAAACTCAGAAATCTGCCTGCCTCTGCCTCCCAAGTGCTGGGATTACAGGCATGCACCACCACGCCTGGCTTATTTCTCTCTCTCTCTTTCTTTCTTTCTTTCTTTCTTTCTTTCTTTCTTTCCAAAGATGGCCAACTGGGGACCGAGTATTCATCCGCCCCCAACTTGTGTGCGTCATCTCATTCAAACCAGCATGAACGTCCCCGTCTTTTCTGAGCTCCAGTCTTACCCTGACGCTGTGCTGAAGGAGAACCCTACCTTCCTAGGGACGAGAGTGTTGCATTTACCTCCAATCACAGGCTGGGAAGAACTTGACCTCCTGACCACCCTGCTTCAACCTCAACCGCCCAGGGCTGGGATCTCAGAGCTATCACCCCAGTTCACAAGGTGCTGGGGATACCACTAGGGACGCCACTAGCGATGCATGCAGCCAGGCCAGCGGACACACCCCTGCCCACAGGAGCTTTTCTGTCAGTTTGCAGAGTAAAGGGGAAGAGTGAGTCTGCTATCTGCTTTGGTCAGAGAAACTTCCACACTGTGTCTGTCATGCTGACAGCAGCCACTGCAGGACCCATAGTTGAAGGCTAGAGACCCCAAGAGTCCACATTCAAGCGGGACTGGCCTGGTTGCACTGGAATCACCCCTGGGGGCTACACACACACACACACACACACACACACACCCCTCTGCCTGTCAATCACCCCTCTAAGAGGGGTAGGTGGAAGGGACTCAGAGGTCACGGTTTCAGGTAGTTTGTGGCCAAGGCCCAAGCGTCCAGGATCCCTGGCAGCCAAGTGACAGGCTGAGTGGATGGGCCACAGGCTGGCATCTGCAGGCGGAGGTCTGAGAAACCCTGAATCCTCCCCTCCAGTGAGGTCTGTAATCCAGGCCCCTGGGAGCGGGAGGCAGGAGGGTCAGGAAGTCAGGGGCCACCTCGGCTGCAGAGAGAGATTTAGGCTATCCTGGGCTATGGGACACCCCATCTTGGACAAATTAAAACAAAAAGAACAAAAGAAGAAAGAAAGAGGAAACTTGAAGGCCACTGGGGATAAACACAGGCAAGGGGGGATAGTCTTTAAATGAGACTGCAGAGAGATGAAAGGTGGGGCAGGTCTCCAGGCCTCCCACGAGATCAATGCCGAGCCAAAAACCTCCCCCACCTAGAGATTAAAAAAAAAAACCCAAACCTTCCATTGTCATCCCACCAAGAGGACCCACTGCAGCTCCGGATGGTTACAGTTGCTAATTATTATTATTGTTACCGCTCGCAAGAATACATTCTTTGTCTCCGGAGCTCAGAACTGTGGCCCAAGCATGACCTCATTTCTCCCCGGAACAGGGCAGGTATGCGGACTGCTCTCCAAAGGAGGCCGCAGAGGTCTGCTGAGGTCTGCACCTTGGGCAGGGCCACACATCGAGAGGAAGAGAGGATGGAGGTGGGCCTGCTCCTCGGGGCTCCTTGTCTGTCGCCTTAGTCTGCTGATTTCCTCTGTGGTCACAGAGCTGGTTGGATGGGTCCTAGATAATCGGGCTGATTAAAGTGATCAGCGTAAGGTGCAGAGAGACACTGAGGTGGGGTGACCAGGCACTGGGTGGCCGAGTGCTGTCCCTCCTGAGCCCCACTCAAAGCACCTCCAACCTTCCGCTCCCGGCTCTGAGCTCTCTGCTTCCCCTTGGGTGACTGCCACAATCCCAACTCCCTTCCCAAGAAGCCTTTCTTTCTCTGAGTGTACTGTGTGTGTACACGCTTGTGGAGACCAGAGGTGCAGTGTCAGGGTCTCTCTGTGTAGCCCTGGCTATGCTGGAACTAGATCTGTAGACCAGGCTGACTTTGAACTCAGAGAGATCCACCTGCCTCTGCCTTTGCCTCCCGAGGGCTGGGATTAAAGACCTGTACCAACATCACCTGGCTGTTGTTATTTTTAACATGGGTTCTGGGGGATTAAAGTCTGGTCCTTACGCTCTTATGGAAAACACAGAGCCATCTATCTAGCCTGCCCCCTTCTCTCTCTCCCTTCCCTCATCCCTCTTTATTGTTTTTGAAACAGTCTGATGTAGCCAAGGCTGACCCAGAACTCACAAAATAGCCTAGCCTAGCCTAGCCTCCCAAATGTTAGGATTATGACAGGTGCCACCTGCAGCTTTCCTTCCAAGCCCCCAAGGGCTGTTTGGAGACGCTGCTACAACTCAAAGAGAGTGGGGCTGCTGAGCTGAGGAGGCGTCTCTCCCACCAGCCCTTTCTGATCTCCCAATCGGTCATACAGTTGCTTAGGATACAGGTACTGAGGGGATATTGTGTCCTGTGCTCCAGCTGTCCCATGAGTACCAAGAGCCATCACTCTCGGCCAACTTAGAGCTGAGGTCTTGCCCCCCTCCCCCTCCCTTCTGCTCCCCCCCCCCAGGACACCCTAGAGCCATGCTGACAATGGGAAGTCTGGAAACGGAGAAATATCTCCAAGGAGAAAGGCAAGGTATCTTCTTGGGAGTCTGGTTGGCCAAACAGAGGGCGAAGGTGGGAGGGGCGTGGCCTTTTGTGCCCTAGTCACACAATTTTAATCTTCACTAGGGATGAATATGGAACGGAATTTAACAGAACACGGCAGAAAACGTCACTTGGGAAAACAGATACTAGGGGCAAAGGTTTGTATATGATTGGGGTGAGGGGGGCTTCTAGTCACCTCAATACTTACCTGACAGCATGTGCCAACTTATATACATATGTAAATGACTTACACAGTTCAGTATATTTCCATTTTTTTAGATTTATTTATTATATGTAAGTACACTGTAGCTGTCTTCAGACACACCAGAAGAGGGCGTCGCATCCCATTACAGATGGTTGTGAGCCACCATGTAGTTGCTGGGATTTGAACTCGGGACCTCTGGAAGAGCAGTCGGTGCTCTTAACCACTGAGCCATCTCTCCAGCCCTATATTTCCATTTTTCACAAGGGAGTGAAGTCCTTAAGTGGAAGCAACTAGGGCTCCTCTATGGGGAAGCCAGGAGCTGGAACAAGGCAGGGGGTGGGGGGGCATGTTGGCTCCCAACTGTGATCTCTGCACATGAGGGTGGGGGCAGGGACAGGAGGTCAAGGCTATCAACAGCGAATTCAGGATGTAGGAGGCCCCATGTCAAAATAAAAGCCAGAGGGTTGGGGTGAAACATCTAAGCAGGTGAAAGCTTCTCTCTTAACTTCTCGTTCTCGTTCTCCTCCTCCTCTTCCTCCTCCTCCTCCTCCTCCTCCTCCTCCTCCTCCTCCTCCTCCTCCTCCATCTTCTTCTTTATTGAGACAGGGTCTCTCTGTGTAGTCCTGCCTGTCCTGGAACTCACTCTGTAGACCAGGCTGGCCTCGAACTCAGAGATTCGCCTGCCTCTGCCTCCCAAGTGCTGCTGGCTCACTGGGTAAAGGACTTGCCACAAAGCTTGATTCCTGAAAGCTGTTCTCTGACCTCACACACCCATCATGCACACAATGCACACACCCACCATTTACACACCCACCATTTACACACCCACCGTGCATACACCCACCATGCACACACCCACTGTGCATACACCCATCATGCACACAGTGCACACACCCACCATTTACACACCCACGGTGCACAGACCCACTGTGCACACACCCACTGTGCATACACCCATCATGCACACAATGCACACACCCACTGTGCACACACCCACTGTGTACACACTCACTGTGTACATACCCACTGTGTATACACCCACCATTTACATACCCACTGTGCACACACTCATCATTTATACACCCACTGTGCACACACTCATCATTTACACACCCACTGTGAACACTCTCTCCATCTACACAGTGCATACACCCACTGTGCATATACAATGCACACACCTACATGTACAAACTACTGTGCACACACCTACCACCCACACACAGTGCACATACCTACTGTGCACACAACCACTGTGCATACACAATGCACACACCCACATGCACAACCTACTGTGCACACATCCACCATCCACACACAATGCACACACTTACTGTGCATATACACACTGTGTACACACCCATATGTACACACCCACCATCCACACACAATGCACACACCCACTGTGCACACACCCACCACCCACAAACCCATTAACCACACACCCACCAATGGGAGCTTTTGAGGCCAGTGTCCCAGATACTCCCTGTTAGCCAGGAGCATCTGATGTTGATAATGGGCTCATAAAATTTAGAAGGGAAGAGCCCACACCCCAGCAGTGCCAAGGAATCTGTTCTTCCGTGAACAGGAGTCGCCGCTGCCACCCAAGCATGGAAAGGATCCCTGGTCTCATGAACGGTAGCAGTGCGTGTTAGGTTAACTTCCAAGGGCTGTGGAGGCAGAGGCCGGGCCCACCCTTGGGGCGAGAAAGCTATGGCTCTCTGTGGGTTCCCCAGCCCAGCAGGACATCCTGGCTTCATGGAGAGGAGCCTCGGGGCTAATTCTCCCCCACCAGAATGTGTAAGACAGGGACATGGCTGACTTAGCGCACACAGAGGCCTTTCTCGGGGACACTGAGAGGCCCACAAATCCTCGTGACAGAATCCTACTAGCCAGAGGCCAGCTAGGAGGCCACTGTCATTGTCTGTGTATCAGCCTCTCCCGCAGACATGCTCCTTGTCAGACAGGCAGAGAACAAACAGGCCCAGCAGAAGACACTGGCAGGCCTGCCACACACTGTCCTGAGAAAGACAGAGACAGAGACAGAGACATAGCGACAGAGAGAGACAGAGAGGGAGAGAGAGAGAGGGGGGGGGGAGAGAGAGAGAGAGAGAGCGAGAGAGAGAGAGAGAGAGAGAGAGAGAGAGAGAGCACACTCCACCGGTTTCCTCCTCTGAGCACACGTGCACACACCCTTCTGGACTAACACAATGATAATTGTTTCCCGACAGGGTGGAACTGCGTGGCCCTGGCTAGCCTTGGACTCACGGAGATCCACCTGCCTCTGCCAGCTGAGTGCAGGGAAATATGGCTTTGGATCCGGCAGTGTCAGCTCCT
>OZ030025.1:6214297-6269297 GCA_964023405.1 Apodemus agrarius
GATCCAGGGAAAGGAGAGGCTTCCAAGATGGGAGAGAAAATTGCACCAGAGGCCCTGGGATGACGCAGTCGGGTCAAGTTTTGATAAGGCCTGGCAGGCAGCCCAGGATGTGAAAATGCATGTGGAAGGCCCCGGAGACCTTGGCTCCCGGGGAAGAAGTGTCAGAACCATGCGCCAGAGCACGGGGTGACCCTGTCAGGACTGAGCACAGCCAGGCTCCTGCTAGAGGCCTGGGAGCCAGAGAGGCTGGTGTGGGTTCTTGCTGAGACTTAAGCCTGTGTTGGGGGGGGGGGGGAGGAGCTTTGGTGGAAGCTTATCTATGGGGTGAGCAGGTCCCTGCATATGGTATTGATTGGCTAGGCGGAAAGATGGCTCTCCCAACCCAAAGGCAGAGGGAGGGGTGCTGACTGGAGAAATGGGGGACGCGGCAGCAGAGACTGGGACACAAGTTTGCCTTGGGGCACAGGTGTTGTCTCTAGGGTGGCTGGAGACACACCTGGCCATTGGAGGTTGGAAATTTCTTCATGCAGATATCTGGGGAGAGGAAGCCAGTGTGAGGTGCAGGGGGATGGCCAGGGAGGGGGTTAGACACTGGGGTGTGGGTTAGCCCTGAGTACTAAATGTCCAGAAGAAAGCTTAGGACAGGTGTGGGCATGGGGACCAGGTTGATTCCTCTCCGTATCCTGACAGAGCCATTGTGACCTCGCTAAGGACTGAGGGCTGGGGCAAGTGGATCCTGGAATCTAGGACTGGGACACACTGGTTCTCGAGCCATCTCTGATCTGGACCACCTGTCTGCCACCTAATGAGGACCCCTTCCTCCTCCTCCTTTCCTTTTTGGCCACAAGCTTCTATTTGCCCTCCATTGATTGACTATATCTATATCTATCTATCTATCTATCTATCTATCTATCTATCTATCTATACACACACATATTTGGTTTTTTCTTTTCTTTTCTTTTCTTTTTTTTTTTTTTCTTTCTTCTTTTTTTTTTTTTTTTTTTTTTTTTTTTTTTTTTGGTTTTTCGAGACAGGGTTTCTCTGTGTAGCCCTGGCTGTCCTGGAACTTACTCTGTAGACCAGGTTGGCCTCGAACTCAGAAATCCACCTGCCTCTGCCTCCCAAGTGCTGGGACTAAAGGCATGCGCCACCACACGCCAATATTTCTATTTGCATATTTACATCTGTTCTCTTAAAAGCCATCAAGGTAGGTTGACACCTTCTCCAGGAAGCCTCCTCAGGTTCCTGTCTCCTATGGCTCTGACCTTGCCCTCCTGGGCCCTTCAAGGACATCCGGACACTGTGTCCTGGGCCGCCCACTAAGGCCTGAGACTTCGGGGTTCACTGAGCTCTTTCCTACCCCAGTGCTAACCCAGTTCCCTCCTCCCTTCGCTCTTTCTCTAAGGATTTCATCTTTAGTTATGCGCACGTGTGCGTGTGTGTGTGTGTGTGTGTGTGTGTATGTGTATGGTCTGAGCGTGTGCCCTCAGAAGGCTTTGGAGCTGAAGTTGCAGGCAGTTGTGAGACACCTTAGGTGGGTCCTGGGAACTGAACCCGGGTCCTCTGCAAAGGCAGCCAGTGCCCTTAACCATCCAACGGTGCCATCCATCTGGCCTAGCCCCTTACTGCCTATGTGCCCGTCTCTGAGTACTGTGGTAACAGGCGTGAGCCGTGGTGCCTCTGTCTTACGAGGTGCTGGGGATTGAACCCAGGCCCTTGTGAATGCAAAGGCCCTAACCACTGAGCACCAGACCAGGGACACAGTTCCTAATTCTCTTGTAGTGCCACGGGGTAAGAGACAAGCATCCCACGGGTCCTGCCACGGACAGGGGTTGCCAAAGCATTAGGAAGAGGGGGTGCAAGAGAGGCAGACAGCTCTGCCCCGGAAGCGAAGGGTGCGGGATCTAAGATCAAAGGAGAGTAGAGCCCTGCCTCTGGCTTCCCCTATATGTACACTGGGTGACCTTGGGCATGTCACATGACCTCTCACATCCGCTGACCTAGGTAGCAGGTGATATCTTCAACCCCCTCTCCTGGCTTTTGTCCTTGGTTTTATAGCATTTTAGGCAAGTCGGTCTACCGGAGCCTCAGTTTTCCTATCAAGGAATGGGACTGTACCCGGGGAACGGTAATTCAGGCCTGCAAACCCCAGCCACTGTGCTGAGGCAGGGGGATCACATGTTTAGAGCTACCGTGGGCAGCAGAGTGAGTTCAAGGCCAGCCCTGAGAACGTCCATGAGCTCTAAACAAAATGTAAGAGGGTGGGAGTGCAGCTCAGGACCGGATGCTGGCCTGGCGCTTGCCTGGCACCAGGGCTGGGGGACGGGGGAGGGGGATTCTAAGTTTAACACCCGGTCTAAAGCACTGAGGTATTAATTAAAATTCGTGCCTCGCAGGCCTTGGCTGGAGTTGCGGTAGAGGGTTGGCACGTAAGCCGCCCTCAGTGAGTAGTAGCTGGAAGCCCTAATGTGAGCCCTGGCGTCTGCATCTTCCTAAGGTGGGGTAGGGGGCGCGGGAGGCAGGGCAGGAGGGTCAGGTGTGCTCCTTCTGCATTCTCTGCGAAAAACACGGAAGGCCACAGATAAAGGCGGTACACTGGAATGCGTGGAATTTTTGGAACCTTCTCGGGAGGAATGTGTGACAGACAGGGACCTGTTAGGGGTGGCAAGACAGTAGTCCAGTTGACCTTGCCAGCACCCCAAACTTCAAAGCCTAGCCTGACCCCGGGCCGATCGTCCCAGGCACTGCTAGACTCCTCACCCATGGGACACTGGGGCCCTTTGTTCCTGCCCGGGTGCCGGAGGTGGTAACCATGACCTCTATAGGATGCCTTCTTCGTGGGGCAGGTATTTTCCGCTGTGAATCCTGGGAGGCTGTTACATGTCTGGTCAGAGGAGAAAATAAAGCTGGTCACAGGTCACATATGTAACCCGGCCCAGGGCTGAGGCGTTGCCTCCGATGGCCAAGGGCTTGCTGTGTGAGCAGGAGGACCCAGGTCTTCCACAGAACCTATACAGAGCCAGCCGCAGCAGGACGCACCCACAGTCCCAGCACGGTGGGGGCAGAGGCAGGAGGATCTCTGAGTTCGAGACCAGCCTGGTCTGAGTTTCAGGACAGCCTTGGCTGTAAACTGGAAGCCTGCCTCTCGGCACTGGCGATGGGCCAGGCCGTTCTGGCTTGTACCTGTCCTCCCGTGGACTGTACTGCCCGTCAGGCTAGCGCCACGGATTGGTTTCCCCTTCGAGTCAAGGCTGAGAACAGGGATGGAGCAGGGTTGGTCTAACAAGGGTGCCCCCAAAAGGACCTGACCCTGGATACATCAGCCCGGCGCCTCCCTCAGGACTCTCTTACCAGAGAAGTCTGTGAAAGAAACACATCTCACAAGCAAGGGAGATGAGATTCAAAAGTAGATGGCGGCCTTCCTGGGTGCGGGGATGGCCACCTGTCATGGCGGCCCTTGCGGGTGGAGGCAGGGAGGCTAGGAGTTCAAGATCATCCTGGGTTACATAGCGAGTTTGAGGCCAGCCTGGGCTACATGAGAAACTATCTCAAAAAAAACAAACAAGGGGTAGGAGGCGGTGAACAAAATTTAAAAAAAAATTTTTTTGATTTTTCGAGACAGGGTTTCTCTGTGTAGCCCTGGCTGTCCTGGAACTCACTTTGTAGACCAGGCTGGCCTCAAATTCAGAAATCCGCCTGCCTCTGCCTCCCAAGTGCTGGGATTAAAGGCGTGTGCCACCACCGCCAGGCTCCCAAATAAATTAAAGGTAAATTTTAAAAATGTAGCTGAGCAGTGAGTTGGGGGGGGGAACCCGGGGGACACTGGATACTTTGTCATACACTGCTAACAACTCAGTGTTCCTTCCTAGTGGTCTGGAGTCGAGTTGTTGTCTAAGTGTGAGTTTGCAGAAATCCCTGGTAATCGACAGAGCAGAGGGCAAGGCGGCCACACCCCAACTCACGGTGCCCAGGCTAGACCCCTCTGCTACTACTGGAGTACACATGACCGGACAGGTTGCATTGGGGGTGGGCAGAGAGCAGATGCGTGGGAGAAGCTCCCTGGGGTCAGAGGGGAACTGGAAAGTGGGAGGAGTAGGGGACTGTGGGCACACAACAGGGCTTCCAAAGGGTGCAGTCAGGGCTTGGAGGGGCTTGCCACCCACCGTCAGTCCCTCCCACCCAAAACTCCAGGGGGACAGCGGTGTTCAGGGGGTCCCGGGAACTCTCAAGAGAACACCCCAGAAAACTCTCAAGCCCCGGCAGAGTCCTCCATGCCCACCTTAGCGGTGGGGTGGGAGGAGTGGGCTGGCAGCAAACCCGGCCTCCTGAGGACGCAGAAGGGCGCGCATTTGGGATTCCAAGAAGGCTAGCAAGGGACAGACTTCCCTCCACACGTTGGGGGTTCCAGGCTCTCTCCGATTCTCCCCCGACACTGTCTGGCTACCCCCAATTCTCTCCTTTCTCTCTCTCTCTCTCTCTCTCCTCTTGTTTGGGGCAAAGAGAATGACAAGTTTGAACTTGTTCTCCGGCTTCCACATAATTGGTGGCAGCAGGCGAGGCCGCTGCGGAGGGAGGGGTTTACCAGAGGAGTGGGGGCGGAAGGCGTCTTAGGAGTGACAGGGCTGGGAGGGCCGCGTAGGGGGTCATCTGACCAACCTCTCTGTGGCCTGCACTCCGTTCCCATGACCCGTGTGCTCAGCTCCCCGCGCCGGCTCTCATTGTCCGGGGGCCTCGAGGATTCCCCCTTCCTAGCTTTCCAGGGGCAGCGTCCACTCGGCATCCCCGGCCGGATAAACCCATCCTCCTTTTCTAGCTGGGGAAACTGAGGCCAATCGGGATGGGACCGGAAGCCAAGGGGCATCTCGGGAGCAGGGACTGAAGTCAAAGCCTCTGTGTTCATTCTCTCACCCTTCCTTTTAATCCCTGTAAAGGGAGGGAGGGCTAAACTCTCCCCCAGCGCAGGAAGGCAGCTGCCGGCGGGGCCCACCCCCACCCCAGCCGAAGCCCGCAGCCAATGTCAAGGGTTTGGGAACTGAGTCATCTTTAGGGAGACCTTGGTCATTGCCCAGTTTTCCTGGGTACTCTGGGATGATTTTTTTTTTTTTCTGCACAAAATTGGCTCTGAAGCAGGCAGGGCTCCGAGGCTGGAACAATTGGCTCAGAGAGACTGAAGGGATAGGGGGAAGGGGGACACTGTCCAGGCCCCCGGGGGACTTGCTCCTTCTGCAGTTTCTACTTTAAACCTATCCTCTGCTGCCAGTGAGGTTAGCACGGGATGCCGGTTTGGAGAGACTGTACAGAGCCTTTGTGTGTGCCCAAGATGATTGTGGGGTAGCCTCTGCCGGTGCTGAGCACCAGACAGGGCATACAGGAGCCACACGGAGGAGGGCGTCTCAGCGGGCTACCTTCAACGCCCAGACCCTGCCCTGGAGCCAGGCAGTTTTAGCTGGGACTCATCTGAGTATGAGGATTGTGTCCAGAGGGGTGGGAGTGACTTCAGGGCCAAAGGTTCGGAGGACGTTCCCTGGCCCGGAGTTAGAGCCCATCTCTGTTCCGAGGTGCAGCCCTTCCAGCCTCCCCGACACCTCGCGCCCTCTTTGTCTTCCCGCCGAAGTGCGCGTGCAGACCTTCGCCGCTCGGCCCTCCTGGAGTGCGAGCGCGGGGGCGCACCCTCGGCTCCCCCGCTAGCTCCCCACGGGGAGAGAGCGAAGGAGCTGGAGCCCCGGTGCTGTTTGGTCTGGAGCGGAGCGGGGGCTTGCATTGATCCATTGATTGTGCGCGGTCTGCGCCTGACCTCCCTGCTCCCGGGGAAGCCGTCTCCATGGAGACCGGGCCCGCTCCCCCAGCGCCGGATTGTAAATTCCTGCAGGCAGCGGCCCGGCAGCCTGGGGAGGGGGCCGCGCGCCTGGGCGCGCAGGGGGAGCGGCCGCCACGCCGAGGCCCCCTTTGAAAGAAAAAAAAAGGGCACGAAAAAGGAGGTGGAGGAGGAGGAGGACGGAGAGGAGAAGCAGGAGGGGCAGTGGGAAGGGGAGGAGGAAGAAAACGAAAAGGAGCAAGGAGAGGAGGAGAAAGAGGAGGAGGAGGAGAAAGGCGAAGAAAAACAGACGGAGCCCGGGAGACGAGAAAGCAAGGGAGGAAGAAAGAGGCAGAAAGGGCGTGTTTAGGCGCTACGTCTCCCCTCCCCTTTCTCAGGTCCCAGCTCGGGCTCTGCGCGCTCGCTCTCCGGCTACAGCTTCCCGCGGGCGAAGCTGGGCGTCGGGTGCGATAGCCCGGGCCGCCCCTCGGGCCGCCGCCCCGCGCCTGCCCGCGCTCCCTGCCGCGGGCGTCCGCGGGGCGCCCTCCTGTCCCCTCCCCCTCCGCCTGGCGCCCTCCCCGGGGCTACGACACCCCCGCGGCCCCGCCGCGCGGAGCTCCAGGCCATGGGCTCGGGGCGCGTCCCCGGGCTCTGCCTGCTCGTCCTGCTGGTCCACGCGCGCGCCGCCCAGCATGGCAAAGCTGCGCAAGGTAAGGGGGGCGCGGTGCGGGGCTGCGGGGCTGCGGGGCCGGAGGAACCAGGGCAGGTGTCTGGAAGTGCGTGGCTGTCAGGACCCAGCCCTGTTTCCCCCGACTCCTGGGCTAGACCACGGGGCGCTGCGGGACGCGCAAGGGCGCCGGGGGAGGGGGGGCGGCCAGCATGGGAGCATGCACTTCTACCGGCTTCCCTGCCGCCGTCTAGCATCTTCCTCCGAGGTCAGAGAGAATCTTCTCTCAAACACTGCCAGGGACTTGGCTTTGGAGCTTGAGACTGAGGCAAGGAAGTTTTCAACCGTGCCATCCACTTCGTAGCCGCCTCCCTTCCCCGCATGAGACAGAGTCAGGCCGAAATTTCGAAGTTACCGTCTTATCAAGTCGAAGGATGTTAAAGAAAAACAGACTCTTTCGCGGTGAAACCGACTGCCTGTCACGGAATAGTAGGGGGCAGTAGGAGAAAATGTCTGTGACTGCCTTCTGGCACGAACGTTGCGTTTCTGCCTTTGGAGGGGGTGATCCCTTTCGTCTCGCATGGCTTTCATTTCTTATCATAATATTTATTTATTAAGGCCTGGGGTTTCCAATTCCATTTAAATCCAGGTCAGAATTGCATTAAAATAACAAAGTAAAATTCCAGGCTGGGAGCCCTGACAGATCCCTCTAGGAATTAGAGAGACTGGGAGGCCCTCCTGCCCTGGTCCCTGACCCCGAGCGCGCTGGCAGAAACCAGCCTGGTGTCCCACAGTTCTCCGGGGACAGCCTCCCCTCCCCCCATTGACCTGCTGTACCCTTCCCCCCACGCTGTCCTCACCCAAAAGAGATTTATATGGACAAAAAGAAAATTCCTCTTAGCAAGATTTTGCCCGGGAGGTAGATTCCGCCTATTGTGCTAGGGGCTCCTGAAGCCCGCCCGCCAGGGTGTCTGAGCCTGGAGGAAAGTTGAACTTGGGAGTTGAGGAAGTGGGAGTTGTCTGGCAGTCAGTCAGTCCGTCAGTCAGTCAGTCAGTCGGGGGTCAGTGTGTCTGGGGGGCCGAGTCTCTAGCCCTTTTCTCTGTTAGTAGAAGGTGCTGAGCCAACCTCCCTCCTCTCCCAAAACTGCATCTTCCCTTGCCCCCTCCGACCTGTCCATTAACATAACCAAACACTAGAGACCCCCAGGTGTCAAGTACCACACCCCACCCTAGCTTCCTTCCAGCCCCAAACTGCCGCTTCTGCAGCCTTCCTACCAGACAGCCCGCCGCTGCCGCTGCCGCTACTGCCGCCGCCTGGAACAGCCCCTCTCCCCACAGTGGATTTGCTTGTGTGTTTTCGTAAACAAAGCTGGCTTTTGTAGTGCATGCTGACTTACTCATAACATGGAATTAGCCAGGGAGTTTAGTCTGAGGAAGGAACAGATTTCGTGCAGTAATCTAGAGACAAGATAAGGGCCTCTTTCAAGTTGGAGCCAGTGTCTGCAGGGGCTTGAGGGGTGGGAGTGGGGGCAGGAGGAGAAGCAGCCTATTAAAGGGGCTCCAGGTGCAGCTGGAGACCCCTCAATGGGACAGGTGTTGGGGGAACCAGAACTCTCAAGCCTGGAGACCAGCCTGTCTGCTGGGGATAGGAGGGGTCTGGGTACTCAAGGGCACCTTCTCTTATTGGACACCTCACTGGGTGCTGGGGGGACACTCAGCTGGAGTAGAGGCGGTACCCTCAAGGTCTCTGGGCTACACCTGCCCTGATGAGGTTGCAGTAATTGTACCCCCAGCCCCCTTTACGATTTCTGAGTCTAGCTGAGGTTAGAATGGAACCTCTCATTAGCCCCACCATTCTGGGAATCTGTGAAACCCTGTCCATCAAAGGTTGCCTAACAACAGGTTGGCCGGAATACAGAGCCTTCCTTGGCCTCGGATTTGCAGGTAGATGTTAGAGGGGAGATGAGAAGTATTTGGTCTGAGCCTTGCAGGCTTACCCATAGTGCTCTGGGCTTCGGGCGGCCTCCCTGCGCCCCCTCGACACATCTCCCATCTACCACCAGGGCTAGGGAGTTCACCTTTGACGCCAGGAGCTCTTCAGTGGCACTCGAGGGTCTGGGCATCACAGACTCCCGCAGCGAGCGGGAAAAGAGCCCATGCACCCCCTGGAACATCTTGTCTCTGGGAGGGTCAGAGCCATGGTGGGGGCATAGAGAAGAAAAGAGGGGGGAGCGGGACACAGGAGACAGGGACAGCAGCACTGGGACATCCCTGTCCCACCGTGTCTACGAAGACACCCTCTGCTTTAATCAGAAATGCAGGAGGTTCTGTCCTGGTGGACGGAGTGGGTGGGTCAGCTGCTGGGACTGGGGAGGGGGGTGAGCTTGCCGGGTACACGGTTTTGAGTGGTTTTCAAGTGCCTGTCTGTGTGTCTTAAAGTAGACAGACTGGATAACCAAGGTAATTGTAAACTTAAAAGCATTAATTTGCTTTGCTTTTTGGGGTGGGGGTGGGGTGGGGTAGCGTTGGCAGGACAGCTATCCTTAAAAAGACCTAATCCTCACTTAGGGCTCAGGTTGCAACGGAATGAAAAGGCCTTGGGGCCCCGGGGGAGCTGGTCCTGTCCCCGGGCAGGCTCTGGGACAGCCAGGCTGGTCATCCACTTTACCTGGTCGTTTTTCTTCCTGTGTGAGGGACAGAGTTTTGAGAAAGTCACCCTTTTAGAAATCACACCGTCCCCGAGGCTGAGGGCGTTCATCCGGTGCTGAACAGTGTCTCTCTGTCTCTGGGTCTCTGTCTGGGAGTCTGTGTCTCTCTCCTGGCCCCCACCCCTCTCTTCCTCTTTAATGTGGCTGTTCCTTCTCCCCCCTGCTTCCCTCGGCTCCACAGTGAGGGGACTGTTCCTCCTAGCCCCTCCCTCTAAAATATGAAATGAAAACCGTAACCGTGTCAGCGGGTGCGGGTGGCTCCTCGGGCAGCCGCCACTGCTTGTGCCCCAGCGGTGCCCCACCGGAGAGAGCAGACAGACAGACAGACCCCACTCTTGGAGCCTGTTTTATCTGTTTCCTTAAGTTCATCCCAATTTTAAGAAAGTTTTCAGAAGCCCCTTTGACCTCCCTCTGAGGCTTGCTGGCGTGTCTAAGGTGTGGGGAACGCCCACAGCTAGAAGGATATAAATTTTGTGCCCCCCCACCCCCGTTCTGTCACCCCTCGTTCCCCTGAGTCTCTGTGGGGTGGAATGAAGAGGGGACTAAAAGATCTGGGAGCCACAACCACGACAGGTAAAGCAAGGTGAGACTCATCAGATGAGAGTGCTTTCTGGAACCTTCTGGAATCAGACCATGAGAGCCGGTCTGAGATGTGAGCAGCTAGGACCTGTTGTGCGTAGAGGCAGGCCGAGAGTGAGTTTGGGAAGGTGCGGTGTGCGAGCGTGCGTGTGCGTGGCACTCTGGTGACTGGGATGGGTGGGGGTCGGGGTGGAGGAAGAGGACAAACGTGTGAGTTCAGTTTTAGTTGGAGGGGAGGGGCCGGGTGGCTTGGTCCGGAGCCTTGAACTGAGGGTGGGGGAGGGGAGGGCATGGCTTCACATCCTCTGGAGAAGAGAAGATGGAGGTGGAGGAGCTTGCAGACGGAACCCACCCTGGCCTCTGCCGGGGCCCCGGCGCATGACCACTCAGTAAGAAAGAGTTCCTGTCAGGGCTGGAAACTGCGGGAGCCGCTCTGAGGCAGGCTGGCAGTGCTTACGGGAGGCCCAGACCTGGGGAGACAGGAGTTTGGGTAGGAGAGGGTTGCTGGGGCTCTGGGAGAGGTGGAAACGGTCAGCCCCAGGGTGTCTGCAGGGGATGAAAGGGCTTCTCACCTGGGCGGAGACGGGGACATTCCCTCTCGGTCTGTCAGACTGGCCGCCCTCTTCCCCACCAGCCTGCACTCTGGCCTGACTCAGGAGGCGCTAGGCGGGCGGGCAGGAGATAAGGTGACTTTTGACAGGCTGAGCAGTCAGATGACTGGGAGCTCTGGGGTTTGGCCTGGTTTTTCTGAACTCATTCATATTGGTAAGCTTTATAGTCCCGAGGCCTGGACTTTCCCCTACGGCCCGGCCCTCTCCACCTGGACCTCTCTGCCTGCTGGAGGCCTGCCTGCCTGCTACTTTTCCTTTCTCCCTCCCCTCCCCCACCTCAGTTTCCCAAGCATCTGACAGTCCTATGTCCGGTGAGCAGGTAGCCATCCTAGAAGTGCATGTGTGTGTTTCTGTGTCCCACCCTGTGGAGGCCATAAGTGATCTCTGCCTCCTCAGCCCAGCCCACCCTTCCCTCCTCAGATCAAAGGCTTGTTCTGGAGTTGGAGCTGGATCCACAGCTGCTTTCAGAAGTGGGTCGATGACCCCCTGACCAGGCGCTTCGGGGCCTTGGTTTGCCAATGGTTTCCCCCTTTGGTGAACCGTAGCCCCAGAGAGCTGCAGACTTTGAATCTCAGAGCTTTGTGCCGGGACTGTCTGCTTGTGGTTAGTGACTGAGCAAGCTGAGCAGACTGGCTTCTGGGACGTGCAGGATAGGACAGCGGGCCTAAGGGATCCCTGGGTGAGGAATAGCCTCAGGCTATGTGGTGGGGGGAGGGTTGTGGAAGGCTAGATCCTGGGGTGGGGGGCAGGTTTACAGAGAGGACTTTTTTTTTTTTTTTACAAGTTTCTAATTATATTTATTTGGAGTTTTCCTCTGGCGGTTTGAAGCTGTTAACAGCAGGAACCTGTATCCCCTGATGTTTGTTTTTGTTTCTGACCAGCTGCTTGGCCCCAGAGTAGTGAATCCCAAGGCTGGTGAAGACACCTGCCCACCACTGCCCCCGCCCACCCTCTCCTCCTCGCCTGTGCCTGTGTGCCTGCCTGCTCTGTCTACACTGGCCCCCTCGGCGCCCCCCTCCCCCGAGAGATTTATTTATTATATGTGAGTACACTGTAGCTGTCTTCAGACACCCCAGAAGAGGGCATCAGATCTCATTACGGATGGTTGTGAGCCACCATGTGGTTGCTGGGATTTGAACTCACAACCTTCGGAAGAGCAGTCAGTGCTCTTAACCCTGTAAGCTGGCTTTTAACCACCAGCCAGATGGAGCTCTAGTGCATCTCATGCTCTGGGCCTGTTGCTTGCTTCAAGCTGAACAAAGTATTGAGCTGAGGGCCTGGGGGGGGGGCGAGACCTCCCTCTCTCTCATGTGCCTTTAGAAGACCTTCCTCGGGGCGGGTTTGGTCCTGTCCGTACACTGCCTATTGGTTCTTTCCCGGGATAACCTCACTAGGTGTTAACCCATCCATTTACTAACCCGTGCCTGCTGCTGCCCAGAGGGTAACAGAGGAGCCCATGGTCCTACCATCCGCCGTCTGCCGTCTCGTCTCTTCGTGCCTGGACTCATCGGAGCGCTGTCTCTGTGTGTACGCGCGCGGACACACTGCTGCAGCAGCGGCACACACGTGGGGGTCAGAGACCACCTCAGGAGTCAGCTCTCACCTTCCGCCTTGTTTGGGACAGTGTCTCTCATTGCTCACTACTCCTTAAGCTAGGCAAGCTGGCTTGCAGTCTGGGGACTCTCCTGCCTCCGAGGTGCCGGGTCCCGAATCGAGCTTTGAGTTCTGGGGATCGGTCGGGTCCTCATGGCCGCATGGCGCTTTGCCCAGTGAGCTCTCTACTCAGAGTGAACTCCCTAGGACACACTTGTTCCCAGAATGCCAAATGCTCAAAGGAGGGTGAAGAGGCAGGCTTCTTCCCTGGAGTGTCCCGCACAGTGCTCGCCCTCGCCCTCCCACCGGCACCTAGGAGCCGTTCACTGAGTGCTCGAGTGTGCACGGCTCTGCCAGCAGTCATTGTGGGGCCAAAGGTCCAGGAGCGGTGGCCCCGAGGAGTTTGTGGCCCCGAGTTGACATGAGGAGAGCATCCAAGAGGATGCTGGGAAGGAGGAGTGCGGGCAGGAGGCTCTAGTGAGCACGCCCAGTGGCCACACTGTGCTGTGCGGGCAGCAGGCTCTAGTGAGCACTCCCCGTGGCCACACTGTGCGGGCAGCAGGCTCTAGTGAGCACGCCCCGTGGCCACACTGTGGCACCCGGTACTTGGTGGATGTTAACTCATTTGATACTGGTAGAAGTTTCCAGGATGGTGCTGTGCCGTTTTTAGGGGATGAGATGGGTGTGTTCAGAGGCCACTCAAACATGGCGCTAAGCCTGCCCCAGGACTGTTGTAGTGGCAGTCAGTCTAGAACCTCGTCCCTTAGGTTCTAGGTCCCCTAAGTGTCGTGTTGCTGCCTCCAGAGTGTCTCCCAGATCAGGCAAATAGCTTAAAAGAGAGAGATCCCCAGGCTAGACATCCATAGGTCCTCAGAGGTCCCCAGATTCCAGTGTGCAGCCTGAGCCGGGGACCACCAGCCCAAACCAACTCACGCCCCAAAGTGTCGCTTGGCTTGCAGCTGGTAAACAGCTTCTAAGAGGATAGGTAAGCTGAGGTTGCCCGTGTGTGTGTGTGTGTGTGTGTGTGTGTGTGTGTGTGTGCCACAGAGGTCCCTTTGAGGACTTATTCTGGGTTGGCAGGTGTGCTGAGAAGGAGCTTTGAAGACCTGGCGGAGGTGGAAGTGGATGATTTAGGGCCCTGTCTCCCTGATCGGGCCAGAAAACTTCAGCCACACCGTTGGAAGGTCCTTTCTTCAGCAGTCGCCAGCCACGGGAGAAGTGGAACGTGTTACCTGAGACAGCTTCAGAGTGTTAGCTACGTGGTCAGCGGGAACCACAGAGAGGGGGCATGCTGAGTCCCCCTGGGCTGAGAGCTTACTGGGGGACAAGGCAGACAATTCTGAGCCAGTCTTGGAAAACACAAGTGGGTGGGCCTGCAACATAAATGGGAAGAAGGTGATATGTGGGGTGTAGTGGACTGGTTAGCTGGTGTTGAGGGAGTAGCTGTGTCCAAGGGAGTAGCTGGTGCTGAGGGAGTAGCTGGTGCCAAGGGAGTAGGAGCAGGGTGGGACACCTCCCAGAGCTCCCAGAGCAGAAGACATTGAGAGTAGGGAGAGGGCTGAGGCTAGGAAGGGCCTGAAGCAGCCAGCAGGCTGTGGTTGGCCTCACCCGCTGCTCTGGTCCTGGGGGCCACTTGAGGGGAGACAAAGGGACGAGCCTGCGGCATCAGGAGCCTTGCAAGCCCCAGCACATGGAGACAGGCGCCGCTGAGGTGGCTGCAGAGAGGGACTTCTGGGGGAGTCTCTAGGATTCTGGGCCAGCCCCAGAAGTGTCCCTTATTTAGAACCCCTAGAGCAGGCTCTTCTGTTCCGTGAAGCTGGTGCCGTTGGGACATTTCCTATTGCACAGCCCACCACGAGTAGCCTCAGGCTAGTGGGACTGAAGGGCTGCCTTTGAAACGAAGAGGGCCACACGTGGCCCATGGCTGCCACCACAGTGGACAGAAGGGACCTAGATCCCCCGGTGCTCAGCCCTTGGCTTCAGCTACCCAAGCTCTTGCCCGAGTACTTCCTCAGGCAATTCACAGATTAAAAAGTGGATGGCCCTCCTGGGGAGGCGCCACCACCCTGCATTGTATGGGGGAATCTAAGGGCAGAGAGTGAGACAGGAGCCAGGTGTGGCGGCAGCGCCTGAGAGGCTGGAGCAGGGGGATCATGAGTTCAAGGTCAGTCCGTGCTATGTAGTAAAACTTTCTTAAAAAGAAAACTTAAGGGGGTGGGGAACCAGAAAAAGGGAAATGAATTGTAAATATAGAATATATCCAATAATAAAAAAAAGAAAAGAAAAGAAAAAAAGAAAACTTAAGCTGGGCAGTGGTGGCGCATGCCTGTAATCCCAACACTTGGGAGGCAGAGGCAGGCAGATTTCTGAGTTCGAGGCCAGCCTGGTCTACAGAGTGAGCTCCAGGACAGCCAGGACTACACAGAGAAACCCTGTCTCAAAACAAACAAACAAAACTTAAAAAAAACAAAAACAAAAACAAAAACAAAAACAAAAAAAAACAAAAAAAAACTTAAAAAAAAAAAACTTAAAAAAAAAGAAAAACGAAAAAAAAAAGCCTCCCCAGAAAATGGAGCTGAATCTGGGGCTGTCTCCACAGGTGGCCCTATATAGAATGGACATTTCTTGCTTCTGATTCCATCAGTTGGTCAAACATTCCCCAACAGCCTCTCGCACCCACAAGGTCTAGCTTAGGAACTTGACTACGGGGCCTGTCTCCTTCCTTGGTGACTGCCTGGCAGGCACATGACTGCCGAGCTAGGCTGAGGCAGGCAGTAAGTGTAGACAGTCTCCTAATACTCAGAACTGTATCTACAAACGGCAGAAGTTGCCTTAAAGATCTGGAAGTACCGGATCAGCGAGGAGGCCTGAGAATCTGCATTGTATCAAACCCCACTTCAAGCTCAGGAGTCACACCGGCCTCCTTGCCCCCCGCCTGGGCTTCCGCTCCTTGACTGACAGACTCCAAACCCATGCACTCTGGTTTTCCAGTTTGTAGGGACACGTGGGCTCTCCCTCCTCAGACTGTGGCGAGGTTCTCAACCCCAGCTGCTCATTAGAATCAGATGTGTTGAGGCCAGTCTTTGGGGCCTTGGGCATCTTTAGGGGAGTCCGCCGTGCTGTGTAGCCCGGGCTGAGGCTCAGCCCTAATGCCTCATGGCACCTGCTAGTTTCAGCTTTCTGTCATTTATCCTGGCTGGTAGTCACCTGTGTGGTTCTGATGTTAACGGCCACACAGGAACTCTTTTCTGCTGAGTGAGACCTTGTCTTCGTCACTTCTTCATGGATGCCGTGGTGTTGCCCCAACTGCTTGAGGTCTTCTTTTCTTTTCTTTTTTCCTGAGACAAGGTTTCTTAGTGTAGTCTGCTCTCTAGTCCAGGCTGGCCTTGAAGTCAAGAGATCCTCCTGCTTCTGCCGCCTGGCCCGCCCGACCAACCCCTTCCTTTAGTGTGGCTCTGTCACACTGACTAGAGGGGACAATGAGTCTTACTCCAAAAGTATCCAGAACTCGAGGGCACGGAGGAGGAGAGGGGCGGGGCCTGGTTGATGCCAGGCCAACACCTGCTGGCTCCTGGTCTTCCCGTTGATAGCTCAGGGCCAAGAGAAATCTTCCCAAGTGGAGCTCTGGTCCTCTAAAGCTCCTTGGGGCCGTGGTGAACAGTCAGGAACTGGCTTCATCCTCTTCTGGGTTGTTGAGACAGGCTCTCACTAACCTAGAACTCTTGCTTCTTCTGCCTTGGTCTCCAGGTTCATTTGAATTCCTGAAGGGTTTAAGAGAAGGTGAGGGGACCTCAGGTGTGCGCGGGCATACGGGGACTTTGCCTTTGGGGAGCACACCTTCAAAACTCACCGTACACCACTTCTGTTCAAATGTTGCTTGTGTGTGTTCGTTCTTATGTGCACGGCGGTGGCCGAGCACCGGGATCACAGCGGTGCCGCCGCTGTGCCGGGCAGGGCTATGCCATGAGGCAGCTGGGGATCCCAGACAGGCCCCGTCTCCCTTTCCTTAATTACTAGAGAGCAGCTGGGCAGGGTGGGGCATGCCCGTAATCCCAGCATTTGGGAGATGGGGGGGGGGCAGGCACTGAGGACCGCCCTCAGCTATGGGATGTGTTCTAGGCTGACTTGGGCTCCATGGGTCCTGGTCTAGAAAAACACCATCAGTGGTCACTGGATCATCACCAGTGACTCTGTGCCTGTCTCTCTCCCCCCAAGTCTGCTGCTGAGAAAGATAAACCAGTCCACACTGGGCTGTGTCTGACAGACACATCACGTGTGCTGTTCAAACTGAAGAGGGGCGTTTCAGAGAGAGAGGCGGGGGTGTCGCCGTGGTTTGATTATTTCTGAGGCAGTAAGGCTTCATTTGAATTCCTAAAGTGTTCCGAGGACTGTGAGGGGACCTCAGGTGTGCACGGGCATACAGGGACACTGCCTCTGGGGAATGACCTTCAAAGCTCGCCCAGGAGACACCAGCTCTCTTCTTACGAGTCCTCCTCTGCCCCAGCAGATGTAGATGAGTGTGTGGAAGGCACTGACCATTGCCACATCGATGCCATCTGCCAGAACACCCCGCGGTCCTACAAGTGCATCTGCAAGTCCGGCTACACGGGGGACGGCAAGCACTGCAAAGGTGAGCTGGGAGGGGCCCCGAGGGGAGCCTGTGGGGAAGCGGGAGTGAACGCTGCTGCCCCAGGGGTGCGCCACACTTCCCACGGGCCCGCAGCCTCTACAGGCCAAGGACGACGGAGAGGGCGGGTACCAAGGCGGCGCACGGCCGAGGTGACACTGAGGTGACACCGAGGCGACCGTGCGGCGTGCTGGTGCGGACACTCCTTCGCCTGGAGGCCGCAGAGCTGTGAGGCTGGCACACCCGTTACAAGGCCAGGGCTGGGCAATCCCCAAGACAGGAGCCTGTGCTTGCCCGTCATACCACACGCCGAGGACGGGACCGCGAACCCCAGTGGGCATTCGCCCACGAGCAAGCGTACCTTTTGCTATAAGTGGCCTAGGTGTAGCATTCTCAGTGTGTGACCCCAATGCCATGGAGGCTTCAGTGGACAAAGTGCACGTTACTTTCTGTTGACATAATAGAACTACAGTTGCCTCCTGGGATTTGGAGGGTGGGGTGGGGTGGGGGGCGTTGGTTCAAGGAGAGACACCTTCCCAGCAATACCACAAATAATGAATGTTCGAGAACTGTATATGAATGGCGTAATCAAAAGCAAAAGTAAAAATGGCATAGCTGTTTGCCTGTGACCTTCGACATCCTCTGGTGTACGGTCTCTCTCTGCGCAGACGTGGATGAGTGTGAACGGGAGGACAACGCGGGCTGCGTGCACGACTGTGTCAACATCCCTGGTAATTACCGGTGTACCTGCTACGACGGCTTCCACCTGGCACACGACGGGCACAACTGCCTGGGTGAGCGAGGGGGCGAGGGCTGGCTGGGGAGGAGCTGCTGCCGGCTGTGTGCGTGTGCGCACGCTGGGCTTAGCACCGTCACGGGGATGGTGACTTAGCTTCACCGTCACGGGGATGATGACTTAGCTTCACTGTCACGGGGATGATGACTTAGCTTCAGACACATGATTCTGCTACTTGGAACCCCTGCGGGGCCAGTGAAGAACTCTCTCAGGTGCTGAGGCAGGAGCACCGGTGCTCTCTGAGCCTCGGATGCCTCTGTCCCGTGCCTCCCCTCCTGTCTTCAGTTCCACCCTCTCCAGTTCGGAGCCTCAGTCTGGCCGGGTATGACCTGTCCCCGGAGCTCTCTCAGATAGAACCCCTTGGCCGCCAGCCATCTTTGAGAATCTCTCTGACCACGTCAGAGCCTCCCCTGCAGAGAGAATCTGAAGCTTCTAACAGGCCTTGACGTGTGACCCCGGGTCCTCTCACGTGTCTGGCAGATGAGCATTGATGGCCAGAATGTGACTGGTTGGATGCCCCGTGGCCTAGGAGCCCTCTCACTGCACAGCTGCAGGCCACCACAGCCACCAGCCACCCAGGTCCCCCGCAGGCCCTTCCCAGGGGCTGCCTCCCCTTCCCCTCTGCTACTCTGGAAGAGCCTTCTCCACAGTCACCCAAGGGACTATTTAGGGACAAGATCTAAAGTGGTCGGTACGGGATAGGTGTGCCCACCTGACCGTGAATAACATCTCTAGTTCTTTGACTTCCATTGGGTCCTAACCCCAACTATCACCAAGAACCAACCATAGAGAGAAGAGAAAGCGGGTACAGGGAGGGCAGGGCTACAAGGGTCAGTGTAAAAGTCAGGGTTCATAGCCTCAGCCATCCCTCTAACCCTTGAGAGAACACCAAGGAAAACTATGGGTGGGCCTTCCCCAGGGAGTAGTAGAGGACGGGAGGGAAACGGCCAGGATAAAGATGGGGTCCAGATGCAGAGTGAGACTCCCGGGGTGAGTTTGGCTCTAGTCGTGGTGACTTGGGGGCACCCTATTGTCCCCTCTGCCATCCAGGGTGTGGCCTGGACACCTGCCACGCCCTTCCATGCCACATTGCCAGGCTTTGTTTGGTTAAACCAAAATAGGAGGAAAGCTGGGGAATATGGCAGCGAGCCCGGGGCTGGGGGAGGGGGAGGGCTTAGGCTGTGCAGTCCACAGGGACCTCAGCCATACCGCCATCTGAGGGAAGAGCCATCCCAGGTTCCCCGACTCCAGGCTGCTCCTCCGAGCTGGCCGCCAGCCCCAGTGCGCGCTGTTGCCGCTCAGCGTGGCTGGCCCCATCCTTGACTTCATCACGATTCCTCTCACTCTGGCTTCTCTCCTGACCTCTGTGCCGAGGCCCAAGGTGTATGTGTCTGCATAGGTGTCTGCACGCATGTGTGCCTGTGCACACACGTGTCTGAGGAAGACATCGGGTTCCCTGGGACTGGGGCTCCAGGCAGTTAGCCGCCATGTGGGCCCTGGGACTAGAACGCAGGTCCGAGGGCTCAGACCTCCTCTACAGTGTGGGAGAGGAGTACAGTCCTCTCCTCCGAGGGCCGGGTTTGGATGTCCTGCCCTGCCTGAGCTCTGAGCTCTGGACAAAGGTGCCTCTTCACACTCGGGGAAGTTTTAGCTGACAAGGGATCTGGAGTGCTTGCTAAGGTGTGTGTGTGTGTGTGTGTGTGTGTGTGTGTGTGTTCGCGTGTGTGTTCGCGCACACGTGCATTCTTCAGTCTGCCCTCAGTCTATGCTGCTGCTACGACAGCAGTCCCAGCAGCCCCCTCTCTTGGCAGACGTGGATGAGTGCGCGGAGGGCAACGGCGGCTGCCAGCAGGGCTGTGTCAACATGATGGGCAGCTACGAGTGCCACTGCCGCGAGGGCTTCTTCCTCAGTGACAACCAGCACACCTGTATCCAGCGGCCCGAAGGTCAGCCGTGGCTTCTCTGCCCGCTTCCCCCCAGCACTCCCTGTCCCACACTCTATCCCGTTCCTCTCTATATCTCACAGCCTAAGGGCTTCGTGCTTAGACACTGTATTTGAGACAGATCTAGGGAATGGAACGGGACCTGCCAGTGTAGAGGGGAAGCTACCTCGGGGCAACGCCCTGTTCTGAGCGTTGTCTGTAAGCGTCCCCGTCTCTGGGACAGCCTCGCCTGCATCCCCTTCTGAAGCCTGGCTCATTCCCCCCTTGACCCTGACATTCTGAGAGCAGCAGCTAGGTCTCACCTGCCCTTGTGTCCCTGTCAACTGGTGTGCTGCCCTGCCTGTGGCAGGAGCTTAATAAAATGTGTGGCCTAGCCAGGTATGGAGGGCAGGCCTTTAATCCAGCACAGGGGAGGCAGAGGCAGGCCGATCTGTGAGCTCGAGGTCAGCCTGGTCTACAGAGTGACTTCCAGGACAGCCTGGGCTACACAGAGAAACCCTATGTCAGTGTGATAGCTATTTATCTTCTTCAGGTTTCTAGTCTCCGTATAAGCTGAGGGAAGAGCTCCTGTTTTAGCTTTTCTGGGTCCTTCCTAGACCCTCGGAGCCTCTGAGCAGCTGACTCAGCTGATCCTTAGGATGTCCTTAGCCACAGCTGGCCCCCCCATCCCCCCCCCCCCGTGCACACGGAGCGTCAGCCCCCCCTCCCCTTTCAGAAGGAATGAACTGCATGAACAAGCACCACGGCTGTGCCCACATCTGCCGGGAGACGCCCAAGGGGGGCATCGCCTGCGAGTGCCGCCCTGGCTTCGAGCTCACCAAGAACCAACGGGACTGTAAACGTGAGAGACGATGGTGGGGAACAGGGGAGGGGGGACCAGAGGGGGGACAGGAGGGTGTGGGGCCACGGTAGCCAGAAGGCAGGGATGGGAAGAAAAAGGACTGGGAAGCGGGGCACAGTGAGGAAGAGGGTGGCTACCCTCCTACACACACACACACACACACACACACAGAATGCCTTGCAGACTTGCAGCAAGAGGGACAAGCAGGCTGACACGTCTCCTCCCTCTGCAGTGACCTGCAACTATGGTAACGGCGGCTGCCAGCACACGTGTGACGACACGGAGCAGGGTCCTCGGTGCGGCTGCCACGTCAAGTTCGTGCTCCATACCGACGGGAAGACATGCATTGGTGGGTGAAGCCAGGGAACAGCTCGAGCCCCTTGTGACGGGGTTAGGGTGGGGCTGGAGACTGCAGGAGAGAGACCCTGGGAAGGAGATGTCAGGCGCTGGCTGGAATTACTGGTGTGGGGAAGAGGACAGGTTGGAGGACCACTCGGACTACCTGCACCCCCCAGCGTCTCACCCTCCTCTTCCTCCCACACTGAAGCATCACCAGATTAGGAACCATTAGCAGAGGTGTGGTCAACCGAGGCTGAAGCGCTGGCTCAGGGGTTCTGGAGAGGTCAGCTGAGCAGTTGACCCGGGCTCTGGCTGACCTGCGTGGTAGGGGTCTTACCACAGCCAGGGCAGGGCCCCTACTGTAGCGCTGGTGCCGGCACACAGGACACGTTTCCAGAGCAGTTAGCCTTGGGCTGAACAAGAAGGGTGGCTCTGGGCCCCCCTTCCTCCTTACCCCCGCAAACCCCCTTCCTACCCCTCACCATGCCCCAGGCCCACCTCCCACCCAGCACCCAGCGGTCCTGGCTTTCCACCGTGCCTGTGGCCGCGTCCCCCCCCCCCGTCCTCCCCCCCCCCCCCGCTTGCTGCGCCTTCCCTCCCTCCGGGCCTGAAACCCTCCCCGAGTTCCTAGGCCTGACCCGAGTCTCCAGGTACCCTGAATGAGCGAAGTCCTTAAAGTTAACTTTGGATTCCTCCCGTTGCTATTTCTTGAGCGTTGGGAGGACTGACAAAGTCTCCTTAGAGAAGTGGGGATGAGAGGCAGGGCCTGAGGCCGGAGGTGGCTGTGCTTGCTCTGTGGTACTGGCGTTCATGGAGGCGTGTGTCTGGTGTGCCACACGGGCTGAGGACGGAACGGTGGGCATAGTGGCTCTGTGAAGCCCCTTGTGTGTGTCCAAGGCAAGTTCAGGCTAAGAACTGGTCTGCCCCCTGCCCCGTGCCCTCTTCACTACGGGCTCCAGATGCACATGGCTCCGTAGGACTGCCTAAGGCCAAGCTCTCCCGCTCTGCTCTCTAACTCTTCAGAGACCCCAAGGCAGGCTCAGGTCTTCACGTCACATTCCTGTTTCTGGCTGTGCTGTCCCAGCTCCTTCCTCATTCTCCTGACAGGGCTAGTTCTTCTGCTTGCCAACCTCCCACCACCCCGTGGACATGCCCACATAGCCCCAGATTCTTCCAGAAGAACCTGCATGCAGTCCCTAGGGAGCAGATGCATGGGACAGGACAGAGGCCCTGTGGGGGACGGGCGTGGCTCCCTTGGGTCTCTGTTCCAGTGTTCTCAAACATGGCTGCTTTTGACAATGCCGGTTACCGAGCTTGGCCTCTCTAACCCAGCCCCACCGGGCACTCTGGGCAGAGCATGTGAGGCCCCTCCCTCCGCACCCCTCTCCCTCTGCCCCGAGGGAAGGGAGCCTGCTCGTCTTGGATGCCACTGTTCTTGGCAGGATGAGATGTCACTGGAGTTATGGGGACATGCAGCTGGAGTGGGGAGACAGGCGCGTGGTTAGAAAGGACTTGAGAGGTGGCATCCTGTGCCAGCTTGCTGTGTGGGGCTGGACCACAGGGCTCTCTCGGAGACCCAGCGTCTCTGTTTTACGGCCCCTTGATGGGGGCTTGATTTCTTTGAGGGTACCAGGCAGGCCAAGGCTGAGGAACGAGGCTAATCTGGGATCAGCACATGGGGCTAGAGGTTTGGGCCGTCAGGGTGGGGGGCGTGGGGTGGACCCTGCCTGCCCCGAATCTAAACGGCTTCTTTACAATGTCAAACAGGGGAAAGGCGGCCAGAGCAGCTCGGGCCCACTCAGGCCGTTTCTAACGGTAAATATGTCTGCCCTCTGCTTGCACTCACGGCTTGCTAGGGACGGGCTAACCCGCTGGGGCTCCCACTAACCGCATGCCCAGCAGGGCTCCCCTGGCAGAGCGGGCTCTGGACCCATCAGGTGGGACTGGGACCCTTTGCGCTGCCATCTTCCTGGTCCCTGGCTCTCCCCCCACCACCCTGTGCCTCCTCTGCTGCCTCTCATGCCCGGTCGGTCCCAGCCATGCGCACCCCGCGGTCCCTGCAGCCAGGGCCATCTTGCCTGCTCTTCCTACTGTGCGGCTGAGATAAGGCGTATCAGAGTTGGGTGCCAGGCTCTCTGTGGGTCACCTTCTTGGGTTCCGTCTGTCATGTCACCCAGCATCAGCCTGACTGGGTTCAGGAGACCTGAGCCTGGATCCGGGCTCGGCCACGTCCTCACCTGCCAGTCTCAAGCGACGGGCCAGCCATCTTTTCTGACCCTCTGCCCACCCCCCCGCAGGAGGGGAGTGACAGCCTTTCTTCTCTCGGTGTGATAATGAAAGCATTAGTATGTGCTCCGAGCCTGGCACAGACAGGGCGAGCTGCGCCCTCCTCCCTGCGCTCAGCCACTGTCCTGCAGAGCTGGGCAGCTCTGCCCAGCGTCTTGGTCTAGCCTGGGGTGAATACCATGGCAGTTCTGTCTGCACCCACCCTGGATGCTTGAGAGGATGTACACACTGACAGCATCTTGTCCCCCACTGTGCTATTCCAGGCCTTGGGAACCCTCTTTCCATACATAGAGCACTTTTGGGGGGAGTCTGGACTTGACCTCAGGGAGAACACAGTGAGACCAGGGCAGGCCAAGGATGCCCAGGCAGAGGTGGGCTTCTTCTGGAGTCCTGGCACACGGCCTGCTCTGGGGACAAGGGGGACCTGACACCCTCATTCTTAGAACAGCTCTTCTCTCTCACGGAGGCCTTAGGATGCTGGTGGGAGAAGGTTGGCGTCTGGGACAAGCCACAGCACTCAGGGTCCCCGTGCCAGGCTCTTGCTCTCCTGGGGCTGACGGCTTTGCTCTGAACGCGGGTCTCCAAACGTCTGTTCTCCTCCTGCTCTGGCCTCTCAGCTGACGGGGCTGACAGGAGAGACCCAGCCGAGCAGGGCGCGTCTGAGCTTCCTCTTCTATGTCTTCCACCTTCTCTCTTCTCTGGATTCTCCCCACCCCGCGCCCCATTCACTACACATCTCATCAGCAAAATCAAAGAACCAGAGAGCCCGTGTGTTTCCGGGTAGACACAGGGCTTTGGGCCAGGGCAGCAGTGTCAGGAGGGGTGAGCTGACCGGCAGCCCTCCCTCAGGGTCGAGAGACACTCTTCCCACCCCACCCTATGCTCCCTGGCAGGCCTTGGGATGCTCGGCGCCTAGGACAGGCCCTCTAGCCTTCATCCCCCTGCCCCTCCCCCACCCCAGCACATTCCTGCTTGACAGCTCTGGCTTGTACCTGCCTCACTGCTGCCCACCTTGTTTCAATCAAGTAGGGGGCAGGGACGCCAAGTGAGAGAGCGAGCGCTTCCTGAGCTTGTGAGGGGCGGGCGGGCGGCATCGTCGGGAGGAAGGGGAGGCTTAAAGCTCCTGCTGAACCCGGGTGAGGTGGCTGAGGCCGTCCCCTAGGCTGGCAACCCTATCACCACCCACACCTCCCTCAACAGAGACCTGTGCCGTCAACAACGGAGGCTGCGACAGTAAGTGCCACGACGCGGCGTCCGGCGTCCACTGCAGCTGCCCCGTGGGCTTTATGCTGCAGCCGGACCGGAAGACCTGCAAAGGTGAGCCCTGGGGATGACAGAGTTCAGAGTGGCCGCGGGCCCTTCTAAGGGGAGTGTCCGCCAGCCTCTCCCACCTCCTGGTCTGTCTCCCTCGGTCCCACTCTCACTGTCGTCCCTGCACTGGGGAGAAGGGTCCCAACTCGGGAGGGGCAGCTGAGCCTGACTGTGCCTGAGCCCCGGGCCGTTTAACTTTGAACGTGTGTCCCTCAGACCTTCCCAGCGGTCTGGGATGATCTGTTAGAAGCGCCCACCCCAGGGCCTGGCTCCGGGCCGGGGCTTCCTCCACTGACCCTGGCTCCTGGGTGTGCAGCAGAGACGGTCCGCTGTAATCAAGGAGATATATTCTCTCTCTTTCTCTCTCTCTCTCTCTCTCTCTCTCTCTCTGGCTTCTGCACTGCCCATCCCATCTCCCTCCTGCCAGTTAGCTGGGGTTTGGGGGAGATGAGAAGGGAGAGAGGAGGGGTGCCATTTTTCAAATGCTGACTCATTGCTTCCGTCCGTCCGTCCGTCCATCCGTGTGTGTGTGTGTGTGTGTGTGTGTGTGTGTGTGTGTGTGTCCATTTGTCCTCTTGGTAGGATGAGAGGAGTGGGGACTGAGCAGTGCGGGCTCCCTCTTTGTGTCTTTTGGCCCAACAGCTGCAGAAGGGGGAGGGTTGGGGCAACAGGTCAGTCAGGCCCTTTGAGAGGTTTCCTGCTGGGAAGGGCTGTTGACAGGTAGGCCAAGAGTGGAGTCCCTGCCCCCCTGCCCCCCACAGGTGGTGAGTAGCCTGGGTCCTGTCTGCCGCCAGCTCAGGAACTTGACCTCAGGAAGGAAGCTGCCCTCCCGCCCCTTTCTTAGTGCCAAAAAGCTGCCAGGCTCTGAGCTCTCCAGACCGCACCAGTCCATCCCCCGCCTGGCCCCTCATCTCCATCTCCACAGCCTTTCCCCTCTCTCTTAGACGTCCTCTACCCAGCCAGCCCCTCCTCCCTGAAGGCTGCCCCTGAAGCCTGACATGACCAGGGCTTCCAGCTCGACACTCCAGACCCAGCATTTGTGACAGGAAAGGAGAGCCCTCCCTACAGTCCTGGGGATGGCTGTCAGCTGTAGCATAAGGGCTGTGGACCAGCCCGGGGCTCGCATGGCCACCTGCTAGACAGTGGGTCCCCTGTCGGCTCTGGTGGTTCTTGGGCTCAGCTTCAGAAGAGAAGGTGTTAGGAATGAACAGACATCCTAACAGGGAAGACACGGAGACAGAAGGTGACAGCCGAGTTAAAAGTGCTGGGCCAGAGCCTCCCTGACTAACACTGTCTCTGTGAGGAAGAGATCTCGTCTCCTTTGCCCCTAGCCTTCAATCATCCTTCGTTCTATTCTGTGCTTCCCCAGACATAGACGAGTGTCGCTTAAACAACGGGGGCTGTGACCACATCTGCCGCAACACGGTGGGCAGCTTCGAGTGCAGCTGCAGGAAGGGCTACAAGCTTCTCATCAACGAAAGGAGCTGCCAGGGTGAGCAGGCGCAGGCCACAGGGGTGCGGAGGGGAGGGGAGGGGCCTGCGCGAGAGGGCTGCAGGGACGCCAAAGTCCAAGAAACCTGGCGGACACAAGAGTGCCTCTACGGGCAGGGTTATGCCACAGACAGACAAAGACCCCTTCCTTCTGCAGGCCAGCCCCATGCTGAAGGTGGCTAGGTGCCACAGGCTATGGCATAGCCCACAGGTTCTAGACCCTGACAAAAATTCCATGCTGGGCCATGGTGGTACACCTTTGAACCCTGTACTTGGGAGGCAGAGACAGGTGAATCTCTGTGAGCTCGAGGCTAGCCTGGTCTACAGAGTAAGTTCCAGGATGGCCAGGGCTATGCAGAGAAACCCTGTCTCAAAAAACAAAACAAAACAAAACAAAACAAAACAAAGCAAAGCAAAACAACAACAACAACAACAACAACAAAAACCCAAACATAACAAACAAAAGCCCAAAAGCCCAGACAGAGGACACCGAGGGAGCGGCGGTGCTCGGCCGCAGCCACAGCTCCTGGAGTCAGCCCGGGTCCTCCGCATTGCAGCCTCCACCCGAGCGTGGGTCAGGTGTCCCGAGACGGACAGGCTTGGTGAACCGAATCCTTACTGTTCCAGATATAGATGAGTGCTCCTTCGACAGAACCTGTGACCACATGTGTGTCAACACCCCGGGGAGCTTCCAGTGTCTCTGTCATCGGGGCTACCTTCTGTATGGTGTCACTCACTGTGGGGGTAAGCCACACCCTCCTGCTCCAGCCACCCTAGCCCCTCGCCTCTTTACTCCCCAAATGTCAGACGCTCCCGTGCTGGCTTATACTGAGAAGCCCTTGGGTGCTTGTGACACATCTACACCCGACATGATGGAATAGAAAGCAGCTTCCCAGGCCAGCTCGGAGACAGGGTACCAGAGAACAGTATCCCGGCAGCAAGATGCCTGGGGTGTCACAGCCCAGGACGGCTGCGAACACACATGTAGCCAGGGGTGAGCCTGAGCTCTCATCCTCCTGCCTCCTAATTCTACCCTGGATTCCCTTCGCTGCCCAGAGACCCACCCTCAGTCCCTACTCCAGTGAGAGGGCAAGAGGGGAAGGCTCTGGAACCTTGGTCTGGTCGGAATGGCCCCTGCTCAACAGTGCCTTTGACTTAGATATAGAGAAGGGAGAGATGGTTACGCTCTTCGCAGCGCAGAGAGCCCTTTAATAGATCTGTGAGGATGTTAGCGTGAGACCTGCCTGCCTGACAGGTAATCTCTAGAAGGAACTGGCAGTCTGATTCCCGACTCCTCCCACAGATGTGGACGAGTGCAGCATCAATAAGGGAGGCTGCCGCTTTGGCTGCATCAACACCCCGGGCAGCTATCAATGTACCTGCCCCTCAGGCCAGGGCCGCCTTCACTGGAATGGGAAGGATTGCACAGGTGAGTGGCGCCCTCTGCTGGACAGACCTGGTAATGCTGTTTCAGGAGAAGGTGTGAGAACATAGCCTGCTGGGTTAGACAGGACATTTCTGGATTAAGTGGCCAGTCTCCTTGGACATGTAGATAGTCTCTTTTTCCGCACTAACCGTCTGAGGACGGGCAGACAAGGCACGCCCCACGACCTCAGACCTTGCTTCCCCCCCTAGAGCCAGTGAAGTGTCAGAGCAGCCCCGGAGCCTCGAAAGCCATGCTGAGCTGCAGTCGCTCGGGCAAGAAGGACACCTGTGCCCTGACCTGTCCCTCCCGGGCCCGGTTCCTGCCAGGTATGGGGGGACTTTGGGGAGATGTGAGGGCAGACTGGCTGTTCAGCAGCGCCCCTGTTCCCCCGGGGTTCCTCCAACTGTGTGTGGGGTGGGTGAGAGGTGGGTCAGAGCTGTGATAGGCCCCTTCTCTCAGAGTCGGAGAACGGTTTCACCGTGAGCTGTGGTACCCCGAGCCCTAAAGCTGCTCCAGCCCGAGCCATCCACCCCGGGAACAGCACCGGCTCCAGCTCCTGCCACGGTGAGCCCCTGTCCAGAAGCCCTCCTCCTTCCTAGTGCACAGCTCTCCTCTTCCCGAGCCTGACTTTTGCCCATGCGGCCTGCGGTGCTCTGTAGCTCTCTAGCTTTGCGGCCTAGCTCCTATCCGCCACCCTCGGCTTTGACACTCCTGCTCTCCTGCCAAGCCTCATTGCTCGGCCTGGAGCCACTGCCCACAGCAAGCCACCCCCAGGCCCCGGGCGGCTGAGACTCTCTCACCCCTCTAGAGGCCTCAGTGCTGCCAGTCAAGCAGAGAGCCTCCTTCAAGATCAAGGACGCCAAATGTCGCCTGCATCTGCGGAACAGAGGCAGAGCAGAGGACGCCAGCAGAGGGCTCGGGCCAGGTCTGCACTCTCCCCTCCCCGCCTCGCAGCCCCGCCTACTTCTGTCAGTGATTCCCCACCCCCACCCCCACCTCACCCCCGCACCCTGAGCTGTGGACAGAAACAGGGAAGCTGCTGTGGGCTAAGGCCCTGGAAGTCCCCATCCTTCCCTCCCATGGAGTAAACTAGGCCAGGAGAGGGTTGGGGACAGAGGTGGGCTCAGGGCTGCCTGGGGCGGAGGGAGAGATGAGAGGCCAGAGGGAGAACTCCGACTACAAGGGGACCTGCAGGCCGAGGTTGACACGGCCTCTGTCTCCAGGCGGGGCCTCCTGCTCTGACTGCCAGGTCACCTTCGTCCACCTTAAGTGTGACTCTTCTCGGAAGGGCAAGGGCAGGCGGGCCCGGACCCCTCCAGGCAAGGAGGTCACCCGGCTCACCCTGGAATTGGAAGCTGAGGTCAGAGCCGAAGAAACGACAGGTGAGCCTAGGGGCCTTGTTGGGTGGAGGTCCAAAGAGCAGGGCACACAGCCAGGGTCCCAGAGAGACGAGCCCGGGGAGGAGGGCACCTGAACTCCGGCCTGTGTAACGGGAAGCGCAGACACCGGGCCGCCTGTGCGCTGCGGTCTGCTCCCGCCTCTCCCTGACTCATACGGCCATCCATTCCCAGCCAGCTGTGGGCTGACTTGCCTCCGACAGCGGATGGAACGACGGCTGAAAGGGTCCCTGAAGATGCTCAGAAAGTCCATCAACCAGGACCGGTTCCTGCTGCGCCTGGCAGGCCTTGACTATGAGCTAGCCCACAAGCCAGGCCCGGTAGCTGGGGACCGAGCAGAGCCCATGGAGGTCTGCCGACCCGGGCAGCACCGAGCAGGCACCAAGTGTGGTAAGGGAGACTGCAGGGAAGCGACGGTGTAGGGAGTCGGGGAGGCCCAACTTGGCCCTGGCTCGGAGCCGAGCAGGACCTCTCACCTCGGGCAAAGCTCTCAAAACATGAGGTAGCGCAGACCCTCCTGCCCGCCGGCCTCCTCTCCCAGGCAGGGCGGAGCTCGGCACACAGACCTGACATCCCTATCTCTCCAAGCAGGGTTCTGTTCATTCCCTAGTAGATCTCCCATGTCCAGAGGAACGGGAAGGGGAGTCTTAGGCCTGGGTGGTGGGGGAGGGGGGGTGGCTAGCGCGGCCGACTCTCCCTCAGTCAGCTGCCCGCAGGGAACGTATTACCACGGCCAGACGGAGCAGTGTGTGCCATGCCCAGCGGGCACCTTCCAGGAGAGGGAAGGGCAGCTCTCCTGCGACCTTTGCCCTGGGAGTGATGCCCACGGGCCTCTTGGAGCCACCAACGTCACCACGTGTGCAGGTGCCAGGGGAACAGACAACGCAGAGTGGGCAGGGCGGGCACTGGGATGCCCAGGGCGTGGGACTTCCCAAAGGGCAGGGCCAGGCTCCGGGCCAGTCTCCTAGCTGATGTCCTGTCTGTATGCCTCCATTCCCTAAGACCGGGTAACCCCACGGAGCGCTCAGGACCACCCCATCAGAGTTGGGCCTTGCTTCATTGCAGGTCAGTGCCCACCCGGCCAGCATTCGGGAGATGGGTTCAAACCCTGCCAGCCATGCCCACGAGGCACCTATCAGCCTGAAGCAGGCCGGACCCTGTGCTTCCCCTGTGGCGGGGGTCTCACCACCAAGCACGAGGGGGCAGTCTCCTTCCAGGACTGCGACACCAAGGGTGAGCAGTTATCTACTTCCCAAGGGGCTGTCCTCCGCTGCCCCTCCGCAGGCCTGAGTATGTCATCTGACCATCCTGTCCGCCCATCCCCCATAGGGAAGACCCGGGCACCTAATTCTACACGGCACCCTTTGGGCCAGACGTGCGGCTCACCCCCCACCTGTCCACAGTGGGGGTACAACACAGCTGACCCCCCACCTGTCCCGCTGTGGGGATACAACACAGCTGACCCCCCCACCTGTCCACAGTGGGGGTACAACACAGCTGACCCCCCCACCTGTCCACAGTGGGAGTACAACACAGCTGACCCCCCCACCTGTCCACAGTGGGGTACAACACAGCTGACCCCCCACCTGTCCACAGTGGGAGTACAACACAGCTGACCCCCCATCTGTCCACAGTGGGGTACAACACAGCTGACCCCCCCACCTGTCCACAGTGGGGTACAACACAGCTGACCCCCCCACCTATCCACAGTGGGGTACAACACAGCTGACCCCCCCACCTATCCACAGTGGGGTACAACACAGCTGACCCCCCACCTGTCCACAGTGGGGTACAACACAGCTGACCCCCCACCTATCCACAGTGGGGTACAACACAGCTGACCCCCCACCTGTCCATAGTGGGGGTACAACACAGCTGACCCCCCACCTCTCCACAGTGGGGTACAACACAGCTGACCCCCCCACCTGTCCACAGTGGGGTACAACACAGCTGACCCCCCACCTGTCCACAGTGGGGGTATACAACACAGCTGACCCCCCACCTGTCCACAGTGGGGGTACAACACAGCTGACCCCCCCACCTGTCCACAGTGGGGTACAACACAGCTGACCCCCCCACCTGTCCACAGTGGGGTACAACACAGCTGACCCCCCCACCTGTCCACAGTGGGGGTATACAACACAGCTGACCCCCCACCTGTCCACAGTGGGGGGACAACACAGCTGACCTCCCACCTGTCCACAGTGGGGTACAACACAGCTGACCCACCCACCTGTCCACAGTGGGGGTACAACACAGCTGACCCCCCCACCTGTCCACAGTGGGGTACAACACAGCTGACCCCCCACCTGTCCACAGTGGGGTACAACACAGCTGACCCCCCACCTGTCCACAGTGGGGGACAACACAGCTGACCCCCCACCTGTCCGCGTGCGCTGCAGCTTGGGCAGCCGTTCTCTTCCTCTCCCTAGTGAGCTCGTTCAGTCTGGCACTGGCCAGAGAGGGCCTGAGGGAAGGGAGGGGATGTGGCTGCTCTGGAAAGTCTCTCTTCCCTGGCCTTAGACTCTGGCTGGGAAAGGCAGGGGCCCTGGAAGAAACCTGGGCCTCTCTGATGCCTGCATCCCCATGACAAACGTGCCTGCCTGTCCACAGTCCAGACGCCCACTTTCCTACCATCTTAGCCTCTGCTCTTCCCTCTTGCCTGCAGTCCAGTGTTCCCCTGGCCACTACTACAACACCAGCATCCACCGCTGTATCCGCTGTGCCGTGGGCTCCTACCAGCCCGACTTCCGTCAGAACTTCTGCACCCGCTGCCCAGGAAATACAAGCACTGACTTTGATGGCTCTACCAGCGTGGCCCAGTGCAAGAGTACGTGGCAGGCCAGGCTGTGGGAAGCGGAGGGAGACTGTGGAGCCATGTGCATGGAAGGGGGGGGGGTGTAGGGCTGGCGAGTGGGCGGGCAGGCCAGCTGTCAGGTCCTGGAAGGGCAGGAGGAGGGTGGAGCCGGCACCCCAAAGCACAGATGGTGCCCTCCCCTCATCTCTAAAGCCTGCTCAGCATGGCTCCCCACTGACTGTATGTCTGTCTGTCTCTCCCTCTCCACTGGGGTGCTGCTGCAGACCGGCACTGTGGCGGGGAGCTGGGTGAGTTCACTGGCTACATCGAGTCTCCCAACTACCCGGGCAACTACCCAGCCGGCGTGGAGTGTGTCTGGAACATCAACCCCCCGCCCAAGCGCAAGATCCTCATTGTGGTCCCCGAGATCTTCCTGCCATCCGAGGACGAGTGTGGGGACGTCCTGGTCATGAGAAAGAACTGTGGGTGCCTGCAGAGCTGGCCCGGGGGTGGGCAGTTGGGACCCGGTTGAGGAAGAGAGAGAGCTGAGGCAGTGGAGTTGGGAACCGATGAGAGCAGCCCTGGGGGACAGAAGCTAGCACAGGACGTGGGGGAGGTGAAGAGGCCGGCCCGGCTGGGATGCGGGGCAGCTGCCTGACTAACTCAACCCTAGCCTTCCTGCTGGATGAGTCCTGGAAGTGTCCATCGTGATGCATGTGACTGCAGTAGTCAGCCTTGAGGGATAAGCCCGGGATGGCGGGAGAGGGCGAGCGCCTGTGCTCAGCGGAGACGGCCTCCCGGCCCACTGCTCTCCTGACCGGAAGCTTGTCTTGCCAGCCTCCCCATCCTCCATCACCACTTACGAGACCTGCCAGACCTATGAACGTCCCATTGCCTTCACCGCCCGTTCCAGGAAACTCTGGATCAACTTCAAGACCAGTGAGGCCAACAGCGCCCGAGGCTTCCAGATTCCCTATGTGACCTACGATGGTGAGCGAGGGCAGAAAGGTGGTGAGGTGGGCGGGTCCTGTGAGGGACCCAGGAGAGCAGAGTGCCCACCCTCAGCCCCCCCCCCCCAACCCTGTTGACTTTCCAGAGGACTATGAGCAGCTGGTGGAAGACATAGTGCGGGACGGCCGGCTGTATGCCTCAGAGAACCACCAGGAGATCCTAAAGGCAAGTGAGCATGCACCGTGGGGCTGACGGGAATGGGCTGCACCAGTGTGCAGGCAGAACGCTGCGTCCCCAGCTCCTGCTCTGTGAGGTTTGCGCTTTCCCATGGCTGCTCTCCAGAGGAGAGCCTTAACTAGCCTGCCCCGGGACAGCTCTCTGACCCCAGTCACAGAACCAGTACCAGCATCTTCCTCACCCCTGGGGGAGGACAGGAGACATCCTCTGCCTTGTCCACAGAGGTGCAGAGAGGGTAGACCACAGCGATGCTTCGTTTGCTTTTCTGAGACAGTGTCTTAATAGTCCAGGCTGGCCTTGAACTCCGGGTTCCCCTGCTTCCAGCTCCTAAGTGCCGGGTGGGATTACAGGCCCAGAGGGAAAGGAGCCCTCTCTCCAGCCCTGGGCCAGTGTTTCAGATCAAATGTCACTGGGTGCGGCGGTGGTGCACACATGACCCCGACTGTTGAGGAGCTGAAGCGGAAGGATCACCTGAGCCCAAGAGTTAAGAAAACAGCCTGGGCTACACACCAGATTCCATCTCAAGCACCAATCAAATGCACTGTGCAGCTGTACTTTACAGAGTAGTGCGACCACTCTGGAGCTGGTGCCACGCACCTTTGATTGCAGTACTTGGGAGGCAGAGGCAGGAGGATCTCTGGGAGTTCTAAGTCAGTTTCAGGTCAGCCCTAGTCACACAGTGAGACTCTGTCTCAAGACAAGGACAGCATAGTGCAGATGTCTTGGTTAGAGTGGAGTTAAGAGGCTGGGAGCCCCAACTGTCTTAGAACTCTCTATGTGTGACCTAGAAGCCAGGAGATGTGTTGTTGGGTCAGTCAGGTCTCTGTGGGCACAGGGGCTGTGCATGTATGCCTGTGTAAATGTGGAGGTCTGAGGACCACCTGGAGGGGTGGCTCTTTCCTCCCACAGCATGGGTCTTGGGAATCAAACGGAGGTTGTCAGGCTCGGTGGTCGCCTCAGCAGCCCCTAGAGAGGAGGTTTAAGGCACAGTGCCTGGCACTGTGGTGAGGCAGGCTGGAGAGACTCATGAGGAAAGTTGGAAAGGAGCTATTGGACCAAGGGATAGTCCAGGCCAGTGAGTACAGAGTAGTGGGGTGCATTTGGACCCCGAAACCACCGCCATTCCACGGGGTGAGGAAGAGGAGCGGGAAGCAGGGCACAGATGGTGTCCACCTAGCAGGCCACCCAGGGACCCGACCCTCACTGTGAGCGAGGAAAGACACGGGCCAGAGTGGAATCAGTGGCGGAGAAATGTTTGTCAGGAACAAGGCCCGGGAGTGGCTCCTGGCACTAATTACTGTCATCATCATAAAAAGAATAAGCCATCTATCAGACATGATCGCACCTGCCTGTAGTCCCAGCTGTGGGGGCGGCTCAGATGCAAGGATCACAGGATAACAGGGTCTCAGCTCAGGAAACGAGCACCAGAGACCAGAAAACGCATCCCACACATGGAGCAGGCTAGTTAAGCCCCCCCGCTGTGGCTGCTGGGAGGAGACCAGTCCACGGCGGGCCGAGGGCAGAAGCATGGAGCCCAGGCCTAGTGGCTCACACCTCTGATCGAGTGGTTCCAAGGCTAAGGCAGGAGGATGGCATGTTGTAGATCGTTTGGAGCCACAAAGTGAGTTCAAGGCCAGTTTGAGCAACCTAGTGAGACACTCTCTCAAGTAACAATGTTGGGAATATAGCTCAATAATAGAATTGCCAATACAGAACAAATAGAATAGAATAGAATTCGATTATAGCAACAACAGAATTGCTAATACACAATAGAATATAATAGAATTCAATTATAGCAATAATAGAATTGCCAACAGTGGAACGGTTGAGGGGCTGGAGAATCGCTTAGTGGTTAAGATCAGTTGTTACTTCTTTTTTTTTTTTTTTTTTTTTTTTTTTGTTCATTTGTTTTTGTTTTTCGAGACAGGGTTTCTCTGTGTGGCCCTGGCTGTCCTGGAACTCACTCTGTAGACCAGGCTGGCCTCGAACTCAGAAATCCGCCTGCCTCTGCCTCCCAAGTGCTGGGATTAAAGGCGTGCGCCACCACCGCCGCCCGGCTCAGTCGTTACTTCTTACAGTAGACCCAGGTTCAGTTCCCAGCACCCACACAGTGCTCAGAACCATCCATAACTCCAGTTCCAGGGAATCTAACACATGTCTGACCTCCCGGAGCACCAGGGGTGCATGTGGTGCATTTACATACACACAGGTGAAATACACACAAGATAAGTAGATCTAGGAGAAAGAAAAGAGAATACTAGCCTAGTGTGTATGAAGGCCCAGTGTCATATAAGACAAAGAGGAATAGACCAGCTACTGGACTAGCCCAAGAGAGAGGTGACGGCGGCTCCACCCCAGGAGGCAGCCGTGGGGACAGCAAGCTGGTCAAATGCTGGGCACATGCTGAAGGCAGAGCCAGCGGTTGGCTGTAGCTGAGGGGAAACGGGCAAGGATGGCTGCCCAGGCCGGGCCTGAGCAGCGGAGGACTGGGCCTGTCACTAACTGAGCTGCGGGGCTCTAAAGCAGATGGGAGGGACAGGAGGCCAGGGCTCGCCTCTGGGCATGCTTAGTGTGACATGAAGAGTGGCTGCTGAGTGTTCCTCCCCCACATGCCACTGACGCTGACAACTGTCACCTGCCGTCTTCTGCAGGACAAGAAGCTTATCAAGGCCTTCTTTGAGGTCCTGGCCCACCCTCAAAACTACTTCAAGTACACAGAGAAACACAAGGAGATGCTGCCAAAGTCCTTCATCAAGCTACTGCGCTCCAAAGTCTCCAGCTTCCTGAGGCCTTACAAATAGTGCCTGTGGGCCCCGAGACCCAGGTTTCAGAGCTCCCGCCCCCCGGGCCCTCAGAGCTGGCACCCCAACCTCAGACAAGAACCTCTCCTCTCCTCTTGGGGGAGAAATATCACTACACCAGGCACTCCCCTTCTGCCTTTCTAGTTACCTTTTCTTCTTTCTGTCTCTCTCCTGGAAAAGTCATTCAGTGCTGTCTCTGTTCCCCACAGAGGTGAAGGAATAGACACCCTCTATTCCTCTACCGTTATAGCATGGTTCCTTGCCAGCCAGGAGCCCAAACACCCCCTCCGCGGCCCCGTGCTCCCCAGAGTGCCTCTTCACCGCCCAGAGTCCTGCCAAAGAAGCCTTTGACATAGCAGCTTTGTGCCAGCGCCAGGCTGCTGGGGCACAGTTTGAGCCCGGGGTGCTCACACAGCCGGCCTTCTCATCTGTAGAGCTTGCTCTGTCTGCCTGGGGCTGACTCCATAGGGTTTACAAGGGTTCCATACCGCTGGGCTGGCAAACCCCTGCCGGGTAAGGGACAGCAGCCCACAGGGGCCCCGGACATACACAGCTCTCAGATAGCTCTGCAGGGCAGAAAGTAGGCTTTTAAAAACATTAAAACAGAAAGAAAAGAAAACATGTCACCTAAAAGAGCTCCCTGCAGGACAGGAGGAGGCCAGCCTCAGACCCTAGCCCTTGCCAGCCCTCCCTGCCCAGCTGTGCCCTCCCTCTACCTAAGGGCTCCCTGGGGAGGCCCACGCCCCCTGCTAAGTGCTGGCCTTGAAGAAGCCCAGCTGGTGACCCTCCCCGCCTAGACCTTGCTCCACAGTTGTTTTCCCTTGTAGCCCCAGTGGCTTGTGGGTTCCACCAAAGGGGACCCACTGCAGCCAGCCCAGAGCTGCCCACCTCTAGCGGCCGGCCGTGGGCAGCAGGAGGCGCGTGCGATGCCCACCCTCTCCACATCTGACAAGTGCAATCATTTTGAGTCTGTCTGTGTCGTCTAGAGGAAGGGGGGTGGTTTTTGTTTCTTTTTCCTCTTAGAATAACCCTATTTATAGCAGCCCAGGAGGGAAGGGTGTGTTGGGGTGGAGTTCGACTGTCAGGAGCCTTAAGTGCTGGAGCACCTCCAATGCCTCAGGCCCACCTGAGCGGCCCACAGCGGTGCTGAGCTAGGGCAGTCCCTCGGAGACGCCCTAAGCAGAGGAGACTAGCTCTGGTAACTTGATGGAGCAGGAGGAAGAGGCTTGCTGACTGAGCCGACACTGCCTGCCTTGTGTCTCTCTGGATCCATGGTTACAGACACAGATGGAATTGACCTGGAATCTGGCGAGTACGGCCAGCCTCTGTCGTTCCCTGCCTTCGTGCTCTCTCCTGCTGTGACAAGCAAGGGGATCGGGAGAAACTACGGATGGCCAGCGCAGGCTCCCAAGACTTCCAGAGAAGGCTGGAGCTACCTAGAGTTGGACAGTTCTCCACATAGGAAGCTGGTGAGGGCCGAGAGCCAGCCATGGCCTGACACTGGCCACCTGCCTTCCGGAGCTGCCGTCGAGCCTGTCTCCACTACTGGTTTTCAAAAGGAAGAACGGCGCCTGTGCCCAGGCCCAGGCTCCGTGTGAGCTCCCGGTGATATGACTTTTCTATATTTCTTTCGCTGCCTGTAAAGTCTCCAATTGTTCCTTCTCATTCCCCTGAGGCCTTAGTCCTGGACAGCCACCAACGGCTCCTCAGGTCCAACTAGGTGACAGCCTAGAGATCCAACTACCACATAGTCTGATCCCCACATAACACCAGCCAACAGCAGACAAAGCTAGCTTCCTGGATGTGTTAGCCAGCACGTGGGGGTGGGGTGGGCATCAGAGAGCCAGTGTAAAGCTGTTAGATGGTTTCATATGGGGTGAATGGGCCCCTAGTGGGCACGTCTGCTGCCCCAGAGCAGCCTGAATCAACTCTGACCATCCTGCTAGAAGCATGGCGGATCGCTCTGAGTGCGCTCTCCCTGTCATTTCCTCAGCCCCCGGAGAGCCACACAGAGAGCGTGCCTCCCGCCGATATGCCTTTAGGAGAGGACTTTTCTAGATCCCTTTCCCAATCTCACCGTGCACGCACGGATGCTTCCTCTAATCATTTAGTCTATGGCTGATGGGGCAGCACGTGAGGTCCATCGTACGGAGAGAGCAGGCCACTAGACTTAGCTGATATCAAGATGGAGGAGATCAAGCAAGGACTTGCCACTGTCAACCAAGTTGGCAGTGAGGAATCCAGGCAGAGCTGTTACTGGACTTACAGGGGACACTGGCCCTGAGGCACCTCACTCTGGGGGCTGAGTGGATTGAAGGAGTTAAGAACTCAGGGACTTTCTAGGACTGCACAGGTTAGACAAAAGAGGTTTCCAAGAGGAAGTGGGGGGATGGGAAGACGGCGTGACCAGGAACCCTGCGAGAACTGACCCAGAGCTTCTCTGTGGGCTGTGTGCTTCCGAGGCTGCGTAACCTCCTTCATCCTAGCCAGGACCTGCCCTGAAAGGAGTCCCAGCTCGCGAAGCCACTTCCAAGTGCTCCAAGCCGGCACTTAGATCCCTCGGCAGCGCCCCGAGGCCTCTCTGGCCTCTGCCTCTATTTGTGTCATCAGCCCAGCCAATCCCCAAGCCTGAGGTAGTTAGGAGGAAACCAACTGAGACCCGAGCCTGGGCGTTAGCTGCCCACTCTGTGCCTTCCGAGACAATTCACGGACTGCCATCGGCCTCACTACGCTCATTTCCAGGTGGGGGTGGGGAAGACAGGTTTATTGCTTCAAGTTCTGGTTCCTAGGAGTCTGTGAATCTGCGAAGTGTTCTCCGTGTGTGTGTGTGTCTGAGGCGACTCTTAAATGGATTAGGAAGTCGTATCAGTGTGTCAGGAGCCGCTGTACCACACCTAAGGGTCTGCATTCGCTGCTGAGCTTCAGAGTAGGGAAGCAGAGGTCAAACAGAACTGACCCCACGCAGAACACGGCATCCCGCCCCGTTCCTTTCTTAAACACCACGAAGGAACCGGTCTCAAAGCTGGCACACTCTGTCTTTCTGCCATTATTCGGACTGGGAATCCTTTGAGAACTAGGACCAGAAGCCCCATCCTGCGATCGGCTTACCAAGACAAAACCACGGCACCAGCTTGGACAAGCTCGAAATGTGTTCTATGTGAGTCGAACTTTCAGAGAATAATTATCACGTGGACAGCTTTTTTTTTTTAATGCAGAAGAAAATCTTAAAATACTGTATTTATATCTGCCTTCACTGCCTCCCGTACAGCAAGCATCTCAGTCGACAATAGACAGCAGCAATGTGGTACACAGAGTATTTTGCACTTGGGGAAAAAATATGTATCTGAACTTGTAAAAAGGAATGTCTGAATTTTGTATTGTCTTTTTTATATTATTAAAATACTAAACGAAACTCCAAGGCCTAGCACGCATCCTTCCCTCTGCCTCAACAGCTTGTCCTATAGCTGGGGGGTGCCAGAGGGGGAATCTTAAACACTCAAAAGTCTCTTCTCACTGCCAGACAAGACCGGCTCCCTCCCCTCACGGCTCCCCTCACTCTGGATGATTTTATCATCTGGAGACTCTTGTCCCCAACTATCGTTAAAAGCAACACAAGGAACTTTCCCTTGCTGAGCATGGCAGCGAAGGTCTTTTTTTTTTTTTTTTTAAGATTTATCTATTTTATGTATATGAGTATGCCATTGCTGTCTTCAGACACACCAGAAGAGGGCGTCAGATCCCATTACAGATGGTTGTGAGCCACCATGTGGGTGCTGGGATTTGAACTCAGGACCTCTAGAAGAGCAGTCAGTGTTCTTAACCGCTGAGCCATTGCTCCAGCCCCCGGCAACTAAGGACTTTAATCCCAGTATTTGGGAAGCAGAGGCAGGAGGGTCTCTCTAAATCCGTGACCAGCCTTATCTACATAGTTTCAGGCCAGCCAGGGATATATAATAGAAACTTGTCTCAAGAAAGAAAAGAAGGAAGAAAGGAAAGGAAAGGAAAGGAAAGGAAAAGAAAAAAGAAAAGAAAAGAAAAATAAAAGTAAAAGGAGGGGTTTGGGGTAGGTGGATATTTAATGTGCTGTTCCCCTGGGGCTGGAGAGATGGCTCAGCAGTTAAGACTACTCGCTGTTCTTCCATAGGACCTGAGTTCAGTTCCCAGCACTCACTTTGTGTGTGTGTGTGGGACTCATCAAAAACAAAACAATAGAAATAAATCTTTGAGGTATTATTCCTCTTAGTCACAGTACAATCTATAGGGCTGGGCAGCATACATATTCACAGTTAGATGTCCCATTCCTCAAGGAGGAGATGGCACACACCTTTAGTCCCAGTGCTTGGGGGCCAGAGACAGGTAGACCCCTGAGTCTACTAGCCTGGTCTGCAGAGTGAGTTCCCAGATAGCTGCACAGAGAAACCCTGTCTTCCAAAACTAAAACCAAGCAACCAAACAATGACCCATTCCCAGCACTTCGGGCTGTTCTTCTCAGTGGAAAATGGTCTTGGACACCAACGTCCTGAAACACAGGTCAGGTCGGCTGCTACCGCTATCACGCTACCTATGGGCCGTGGCAAGTGCTTCCCAGCTGGACATGAACAGCCTTGGGTCAGTACATATAGCCATTTCTAGTGTGACTTGAGGACCGAGGGGGGAAACGGCCTGAGCGCTTGTTCGGGGTGGCCCACCAGAATCTCGAGCTTCCTCCTTGACATCTGTAACGAAGCTGGGCGGAAGCCCTCGTGCTCGCTGAAGTGCTGTTTTGTGTCAAGCAGCGCACAGCGCAGCCTTTGCTTGACAAGAGCCACCGTGCTCGGAGTTCATGCAGGTGACTTTGTAGTTCTACCTGACTGTCCAAACGGAGTTCTCAACAAGGGAGAGGATCCGGTCCACTGGGGGCTAGAAATGTAGATGACCCAGCAGTCTACTGTATAGACCCTGACTTCCTGTGAGTGGGCTTTTGCAGCACTGCGCGGAGAGCTACCTTGGCCACGCCCTCTGGCCTGTATTCACTCATAGCTCAGCGGCAGAGCTCTATGCCTGGCATGCGCGGGGCCTTGAATCTGGTTCCCGGTGTATGGAGAGGATAAAATTCTCCTCCACAGTAGCTTCCTCACCGGTTCTTCAGACCTGAAATGTTTTAGAGACATTGCTGTGGCTGGGTATAGTGATACACACCTTTGATCCCAGCACTTGGGGAGGGGGAGGCAGGAAGATCTGTGAGTTGAGGCTGGCCTAGTCTACCTAGACTAAGATGCAGGTCGGCCGAGGCTACGCGGTGAGTTGCCAACTTTTGTTTTTTTGTTTTTTTGAGACAGGGTTTCTCTGTGTAGCCCTAATGAGAAAATGGAGAAGGGGGGGGGCTTGTTTTTGTTTTGTTTTGTTTGTTTTTGTTCTTCACATTGCTACCCTACCAAGGGGAGCAGTTGGTTTGGGGGACTGATGGAGGAATGAGCGAGCACCCAAGAACCTGAGAAGACTGTCAGGGCGCTGTCCTTCAGAAGTCCGACCGGCAGACTGTCATCTCTCAGGGAAGGCAGTACTCAGCAAGCGCTGTCAGGGAACCTTCCTTCAGAGATGATCACCCCTCTGCGAGATGAGTTCAGCTGGGGGGAGCCTCAGGACCCTTCCTCAGGAGACAGGAGGGGCGTATATACCATCCCTCATAAACACTCACGTTCCCCAGGGCACTGTGTCCCCGAACACACGGGACAAAGCCAGTGCCGCAGGAAGAATTGTCCCGCAGGAAGGACTGTCAGGGCGCCATCCTTCATAATGCTGTCCCCCACCTCTCCCACATCTTCCCACAAGGTGCAGGGAGGACTGTCCCTCTGTCCCTCCGCTGTCCCTCCGGGTGCTGAGCCCCGGTTCACCTTAAGACAGAGCGCGGGAAGAAGCGTCCCTTAGAGTGACGTCCCAAGGGGAGGACCATCCAGAGGAGATGACAGTCGGGGCGCCATCCCTTGGGGTGCCGTTGCACAGGGCGCGGGGTGGACCGACCCTCGGAGCCCCATCCCCTCGAGGCTCCTCGGCACCGTCCCCCTGCAGTCACCACCTAGAGTTACCTGCCATGGCTTCCTCCCGAGGAGTCCGCGGCGGATCGATTTCCCCGTTGCCGTGGCGACCGCGGTTTCCACCCGGCGCCGTGACGTCATCACGCCCTCCCCGGGCGCCGGGGCTGGCGAGGCCGCGTCACCCGGCGGCCAGCAGTGAGCAGAGCGGGGGCGGAGCTCCGAGGCTCGCCTGAGGAGACTCGGCGGCCTGGGCTCCGGGGCCCGGGAACCGGGATAAGCGAGCCGGCCGCCGCGGCGGAGGGGGGCGGGCTGGAGCGTGGCCCCGCGCTGGCCATCCGGGTTCCGGGGCCCGGCGGAGGCCGCGCCGGGAGCGAGAGGGAAGTGCGGCCGCCCTGGAACCTGGATATCGCGCGAGGCAAGCCGCGCGCGGGCGGGCGGGCTATGGCGCAGGCGGGTTGCGGGGCCGGCGCTGGTGGCAGGGCCCGGTGCATGGCGGTCTGTCGGCGGAGTCGCCCTCGGGGGCTGTCAGGTTGGTGGCCGCGGGAAGAGTGGGTCCACCGTGCCCCGAGGCGGGAGGCCGGGCGGACGCGGGGCCCCGGGACGGTCCCGAGCCCGTCGTGCCCACCTCCTCGGTCCCTGGCCTGGCGGCTGGGCCTCCCTGGACGGCGGCCCGGCCCCACCCCCACCCAGGGTCCCTGCGCCTCTATTCCGCCCTGAGACTCCTCCCCCAGGACTCCCAAACCCCACCCCGCGACCGCGCCCGCCTCCTCCTCCTTGACCCCATACACACACCTCGGCCCCTGACCCCAGACCTCACCAGGTGACCCCCGATTCATCGAGTGCTAACCCCCCAGTCCTGCTCTCGACCCTCCAACCTCAGTTCTGATACAGTCATCACACGGCTTCCAAGATCGCCGTGGCCCCTAGTGACCCCTAAACTACCCTCTGCGGACACCCCTTAGTCCTCTCCTGGCTACTGCAAACCAGACTTCGGGCTGTTTCTCACCCCACTCATCCACATAACTCGTGATCTTCGCCCCGTAACACCATGATCATCTCTTCACCCTACTGACATCCCTCTTTGACCTCCCCTCGGCCTCCAGTGTCAATCAGCACACCCATAACTTACGCCCCACCCACCGCCACCCGTGGTGTAAATGGAAATGAAGTATCAGTTGAGGCACCAGAGGATTCTGGATTGAGCGCGTGGTTCAAGTTCAGATTCTATCATGTTGGTCTTTGGGAACCTTGGTAGAGGTCCTTTTCCTTTCGGTGGACGTGAGTTTCTGATCAAAATTGTGATGAGATTGAGTTTGGTGATTTCCCGAATGTTTTTTTTTTCTATTAAAGTTCTGCAATTCTTAGTCAAGACAAAAATAGCGAACGTTTCTTTACAAGGCCTCAGAAACGTAGTCCTTGTAATTTCACCCCCGGGGTCCACTGGCTTTACTGAACGGTCTCTTCTTCATTCCCGTGACCCAACAATTCTTAATTGTCTACACGCGTCCCCCTTGATTGGACTCTATCAGTTTGTAAAGCTGAGCCCCACAGAGGTTCCTGTTGGGACGTTGGGGCCTTCAGCTGTGGAACTTTTGACCTAGCATTTAGAGCCTTTTTGACCCTGGTAAAATGCCTGAGGTAACACATGCAGATCATTCAGGACCCTTACTGGCCCACAGGAGACCTTTGTGGTAGACCAGTTGTTTTTAGTGAAGGTCTAACTACTGGGTGCGAGGGACACCACAGACAAGTACATGGTCCACACCAGTCACTGCTGCTGCCATCTTGGAATCCCTGTCCCCATCTCTGATGAGTGCCTCTTACCTCTCACTTGGACCTTTCATAGCTCCTTAGTGATGATCCCCCTGCCCCAGAAACTGCTGTATGCCAAGCTGTATTGATATAAATTAACTTGGCCTCTCGCAGGCCCGAGGTGTTAGTTCTTCCTGTCACCACTCGCTCCCTGCCTTTTCCTGAGAGTTGCTTTAAATAAATGAATCTGGAATTCATACATTTGAACCAGCTGTGCCAGAAAGCCCATCCACTCCATCGTCCCATAACCTGACTTCTGGTTTTCCACATTCTCCTCAGGCCCGCGCTCCTCGCTCGCCAGGGATTCTTAAGTTCAACGTTTGCTTGTTTAATCATCCTCAAGGACTTCTCTCCTCTTTGTCCCATGACTAATGGACTTTTCTCATCCTGTCCGTGACCCTTGACCTCTTATCCCCCAAGACTCCTTGGACCTTGTGTGGGAAGGACATACATACCCTTTTTATAAAATTTCTATCTGAGATTCCTGTAACAAAAGACAGATTAACAGGAGAAAGGCACCCGAGTTTATTTAGTATAACTTACTCGATGGAAGCTTTCAGTTTAGTACCTGAAGATTAAACCCATACATTTTTATTCTAGGCTTGGTGAAAATAGAAATATAAGGCCAAGAAAATGCAGTAAATGGGGGTGTAGTAACATAACAAGCCCCAAATAATTCTTACCCGTGACCTGCATCCTTAAAATAAGGATGCCTTTCCCCCCCACTGGGCACGGGAGGACACGAGAGGGTCTTATCACCTGCTTCAGAGAAGATAAGAGACACCTTGGTTCTCACGCCCTCAGATTGCCGTGTTTTGGGGTAGCATACTTGAACCCAATTAACCCTAACAAGCTGTCCTGCTAAGCCATCACTGTACCACTAACCTGGACTCCCAGCTCCTGTGTCTGTGCTTGGCCCTTGGGGCCCACTGCTCTCACTCGGTGATGTCCCTGACATCACCTCTACCCATTCCTAGTGGTGCATGTGCCTGAGGAATCCTTGTGTCCCTGTGCTGAGGGAAACCTGTGTTCGGCCTGCAGTCTAGCTCCTCCCCTAACTTTTGCTGTCCCCAGCCACATCCTGTTCTCTGAAACCTCTAATTAGCACTCCTGGTGGCCTTGTCATTTGCCTAGCTTCTGAGAAATGAGTGGCTTCTGCCCCAGCACGGTCCCACCCTTCGTACACCTGCACCCTGGCCCATCCGGGATCCCGCCTCTGCCCACCCCTCTGCTCGGATCCTGCGTCTCACCCCGCCACTATCCCTGCTTCCTTCTCATCAAGCATTTGGTTCCAAAGAGAAATTGCTGTTCGTTCCTTAGTTACCCCTCTTTCTCACAGCACCCCTGCTCCGCCTTCCTTGTTCCTGTCAGTGAGCGTCCTCCCCTCACCTATCTTGACAAACTCTGTTGTGCCTCTGCTTCCCGCCCAGCTGGGCTCTTGCAGTGGCTGTGTCTTTTGGATTCTGAGAACCTCGCTCCAGGAACATCTGGTGGATTCAGATGCTTGAGACCCGAGTGTCTCTCTGTCTTTAGGTAGCAAGGAGAGAGCCCTTCCTTGGAAGGCCTTCAGGACTGACCTGGCTGTCTCCTTCCCAGCCTCTCTGTGAAGCCACTGCAGATCCTCTCAGGATAGTGTGCCGTCACCCTCCCGGGCACTGAATTAGCCCTATTGTTTTCGAAGCCCTTGGCTCCCCTCCCACTGGCATGTGAGTGGCAGAACTGTGCCCCAGTCTGTTCTGTAGGTCACCCAAATCCCAGTGTTGGCTGTAGTGGGTGGAAGGTGAAATGGCAGGACCCTGCGGGGGGACCCAGAAGGCTTGCACACACACCCCCACAGGTGTCTTCTGTCTTCCTCGGGACATGCTCTGCCTTACTCCCCTCCCTGCGACGTCCTTGAGAGCAGAGGCCGAATCCTTTTATCCTCTGACATCCTAATTCTCCCCGCCTCCCTGGACGGTAGTCAGCCATTGCTGCCTGCACTGAGTGGACCCTGAACCCCCTGTCTTTGGATAGTGGTCAGTCAGTCACTGCTTCCTGCCTGCACTGAGGGAACTCTGAAATGCTGCGTCGCCCACAAGCGTTAGACCACATCGGTGGCCGCTTCCTCCTCGCACAGAGCCCTCTAAGCATGCTAACAGGTCAGATATCGAGGAACTTAACTGCCTGTTTAGTCATCATTCTGCTGAGGCAGTGGATGGTAATGCTGGGCTTTTGGGGTAAGTTAGCTGAGGAGACCCTAGACTCCAGGCAAGATGGCTCAGCTGGTAACGAGCGTGATAACCCAAGTTTGATCCCCAGGACCCTTATGGTTGGAGAGAACTGACTCCAAGGTGTCCCCTGACGGCCACATGATGCTGTGGTGTGTTTGTGGGTGCGAGTGCACACAGAGTAGTCAGTTTTAAGAGGGTGTTAGGACCCAGTGGGGCCAGCCAGGGACTGTTGCTGTAGCCTTGTTTTGAAGAAGATGGCTGTGTGAGCTGCCTAGGCAAGGCCGATTGCTAGCTGGCTGTTGGACATTGTCGGGCCTGAGAACTCTGAATACCGCTGTGCTGGCTTTTCCATGTGTCGGAAATCTGCAGCAGGAGTTGGGGCTTTGGGGACTAGATAGATGATTACGTAAAGTTTAGCCCCTTTCCTCAGAAAGCACCTCCAGTCAAATGAGCTTCTGTTACTGAATCGGGACTTACCTAGGCTAAGGAAACTCTGTGGCCCCCTAACCGATATCTGACCTCCCCTGTTTGTGAGACATCAGAAGGCTAAATTTAAAAATCTGCACTCTGCAGAAGTCCGTGCCGACGGTCTGGGACTTGCACTATCCTAGCAACTAGAGCCTGTTGCCCTGGCGCCTCCCTGCTCCCCAGCTCAGGGATGGTGTCTTGTGGGAAATAGCTGACTGGATCCAGACAAAGGTGAGACCGTGGGAGGGTCCGCCCGTCCACCCCCAGGTTAGAGAGGCCAGGCTCAGCAAGGACTTTCTCCTCCCAACCTACTGGGAGATCCGGGTGTCCATCCTTCCATCCATCCATCTGCCTATCCACCCATCCATCCATCCATCCATCCACCCACCCACCCATCCATCCATCCATCCATCCACCCACCCACCCACCCACCCACCCACCCCATCCACCCACCCACCCACCCACCCACCCACCCCATCCACCCACCCACCCATCCATCCATCCATCCACCCACCCACCCACCCACCCCATCCACCCACCCATCCATCCACCCATCCACCCACCCACCCATCCATCCATCTATCCACCCACCCACCCACCCACCCCATCCACCCACCCATCCATCCACCCACCCATCCACCCACCCATCCATCCACCCACCCATCCACCCACCCATCCATCCACCCACCCATCCATCCATCCATCCATCTGCCCATCCATCCATCCATCCATCCGCCCATCCATCTATCCACCCACCCATCTGCCTATCCACCCATTCACCCATCCATCCATCCGCCTACCCATCCATCTGTCCACCCATCCACCCATCCATCCGCCCATCCATCCATCCATCCACCCATCCGTCCGTCCTTCTATCCTTCCATCCCTTCATTCTATAAGTCCTTGGAGGCTGTCTGCTGTGTGCAAAGCACTCTTTTAGGTGCTGGGGATAGAGGACTGTCAAAAAATAAAATAAAAAAAGACAACTGAAAACTGTCAGGTAGAGCAGAGAGGGCCAGGGCTCTTGTTTTACTCAGAGGTCCTTGTTGCGGAAAAGGTGACATTTGAGCAAAGAAGGCAGGGATGCGCCTGGTGTCGGCATCCGGGGAGTTTATTTCTGTAACAGTAGACAGCAGGCTCAAAGGCCCTGCGGCAGAAACACGCCAACAGCAGAGGAGCCAGCCGGGACAGCTGTGGTACACACACTGGCTGTCTGACAAGGAAAAGAGCAGGAGCCATTGAGGTGGGAGCGGGTTGGGAGGATCTCGGGTCTCACAGGCCACCAGCCTCCAGAGGAGTCAAGGCGGATACATGGCATGAACTGACTATTGCTCTGAAAGTCACTCTGGCTGCTGTGCTGTGACTCGGCTATGTTGGGGAAGAGTGGGAACTGTTGGGGTGCTCCTGCGTTGGGATCTGTTGAGGCACTCTGCAGTGGGAACCATTGGGGCGCTCTACAGTGGGAACCGTTGGGGTGCTCCTGCGGTGGGAACTGTTGGGGTGCTCCTGCAGTGGGAGCTGTTGGGGTGCTCCTGCAGTGGGAACCATTGGGGTGCTCCTGCAGTGGGAACTGTTGGGGTGCTCCTGCGGTGGGAACTGTTGAGGCACTCTGCAGTGGGAACCATTGGGGCGCTCTACAGTGGGAACCGTTGGGGTGCTCCTGCGGTGGGAACTGTTGGGGTGCTTCTGTGGTGGGAACTGTTGGGGTGCTCCTGTGGTAGGAACTGTTGGGGTGCTTCTGTGGTGGGAACTGTTGGGGTGTTCCTGTGGTGGGAACCGTTGGGGTGCTTCTGTGGTAGGAACTGTTGGGGTGCTCCTGTGATGGGAACCGTTGGGGTGCTCCTGTGGTGGGAACTGTTGGGGTGCTCCTGTGGTGGGAACTGTTGGGGTGCTTCTGCGGTGGCAACCGTTGGGGTGCTCCTGCAGTGGGAACTGTTGGAGTGCTCCTGCAGTGGGAACCGATGGGAACCGTTGGGGTGCTCCTGTGGTAGGAACTGTTGGGGTGCTTCTGTGGTAGGAACTGTTGGGGTGCTCCTATGGTGGGAACTGTTGGGGTGCTCCTGCAGTGGTCCAGAAAAGGAAAGTTGATGCTGGATCCACAGTGACGGAAGAGAGAGGACCTGTTGGGTTGGATTTCTTACTTTGAAAGAGGGGCCTGCAGATGGATGGGTTGAAAGTGTCAGGTAAAGACACTGGGGACAGGTCCCGATTCCCATTTACTGAGGGAGGGAGGTTGGGAAGTCTGTGAGAAGGGGAGGTCAGGCATTCACCCCACCCCCAACCCCCATCTGAGATAGTCTCACGTAGCCCAGGCTGGGCTCTAACTTACTGTGTAGCAGAGGATGACCTGAACTTTGATACTCTATAATCTTATCTGCTGAGGGATGAGATTGCAGACATGCACCATAGAGCCCAGATCCCCAGCCCCAGAATTCATTTCTTTTCTTTGAATACTGGAATTCACTGTTTTGTTTGGTTTTATATTTGGTTTGGTTTGGGTTGGGTTTTTTTGTTTTTTGTTTTTTGTTTTTTCCGCAGAGTCAGGGATTCTCTGTCCTAGAATAAGCTTGTCACTTGTGTGACCCTTTTTGACAGCAAAATTGAACTGTTAATAAGCAGCTCAACAGACCAATCTGTGGGCCTAGTAACTACCTGCTGCCCCAGCGCCAGGAAGCAGACTGCGCGCAGAAGGGAAACCTGGAGGTCTAGGAGTCTGCCTGCACGTGCCACCAGGTAGTCGTGTGACCCTGGCTTCCCTTCTAAACGAGCACCTTAGGTTAGAAAGGAGCTGTCATCTCAGCCCCCTGTGAGCATTGGTGGATTTAGACTAAGCCAGGCGGCAAGGCTGTAGTGAGTGCTTCGCAGGCTGTGAGCTCTGCCCGGGCAATGTTTTGGCCCGTAAAGTAATAACTAGGGAGCACCAGCCATGTGCTGATGCCACCTGAGGGTGTGGCTTTGGAGACTGAGCCTGCCCTCCCAGAGCACCACAGTCATTTCATACCGACAGGCATGAGGGCCTCCATGCCACATGAAAGCCGGGTGCACTGGTGTGCACTGTGGCTCCAGCACTGTGAAGCTGGAAACACACCGGGCCTCAGAGCTGGCTGCCAACCAGTCAGCTTCAGGTTCCCAAGAGACTGAGGAAAACACTGATGTGAGTCTCCAGCCTCTGACCTCCACGGGCACTCAGACACATGTGTGCATGTGCGTGCGCGCGCCCACACACTCACACACACACTTGCACAAACATACCCTTATACACTCACAGACACACACTCAATACACACATGCTTACAAACATTCAGTACACACACACTCCTTACACATATACACTTATACACTCACACAGACACACACAAACATACATTCTGTTATGTAACTATAGTAATATAACAGAAAAATTATAGTAAATATATAGTAAAATTCTATAGTAACAGACTATTTCATCAAAGGGATGTGTGCCACAGTTTGCCTGTTGAGGACATCTTGAGTTTGGACTCTGAATGAACACGTCTGTGGATGTGTTCCCAGTTCAGGGTGAAAAGGAGTGATCCCTGGGTCCCATGGGAAGGTCGTGCCAGTGCCAATGTAAGTGGCTCCCAAGCTGCTTCCCACAGTGACCGTCCCCTCTCACTCTCCTGTGACAGGAGGTGAGACTTGATGTTAGTCCACACCCTTGGCTGCATAGGACGCTGCCAGTGTCTGGCACACTCACCTTTCTGACAGCCTTCCAGGGCTAGCAGGTTCCTGGCGCCCTCTCCTCTGTCACAGGAGGAGAAACCTTCGCCTTCTTTAATGTCTTACTGAGATAGGTCTCACTCTGTAGCCTTGGCTTATGTGTAACCAAGCTGGCCTCGACGTCCCGTGGAGCCTTCTGTATCTGTCTGCCTTGTGGGTTTACAGTGTGAGCTCCTACAGACAGTGTTTTTAATATTGTGTATGTATGTATATATATATATATATATATATATATATATATATATTGGTTTTTCGAGACAGGGTTCTCTGTGTAGCCCTGGCTGTCCTGGAACTCACTCTGTAGACCAGGCTGGCCTTGAACTCACAAATCCACCTGCCTCTGCCTCCCAAGTGCTGGGATTACAGGCGTGCGCCACAACGCCCGGCTAATATTGTATATATATTTTAAAAGTTTTCCCATCTATTGATCTTCCTAACAAGCTTTTTTTATCCATTGGCTCTTTTTTCTTCCGAAAGCCAAAACTACTTTCTCTTCCTTTTGCATGCCGGGCATATTTTGCATGCCGGGCGGTGGTGGCGCATGCCTTTAATCCCAGCACTAGGGAGGCAGAGGCAGGCACCTCAGGTGGCATCAGCAGGCCAGCCTGCTTTGAGGCCAGCCTGGTCTACAGAGTGAGTTCCAGGACAGCCAGGACTATACAGAGAAACCCTGTCTCAGAAAACCAAAAAAGAAAAAGAAAAAAAAAAAAGATTTTGTATATTGTTCGACTTTGATGTCTTAACTAAATGGTGTTCATGGGGTGTCCCACCCTTCCTGATGTTGATGGGACATGTCATTTTTCACAAAAAAAAAAAAAAATGGCACTTGTCAAGCCGGTGGTGACCACAGCTGGATGCCTTTATCATTGCTAATATTTTCTTTCTTTCTTACTCTCTTTTTTCTTTGTGTTTGGTTTTGGTTTGCTGTGTATCTATCTCTGCTGGCCTGGCATTTGCTGTGTAGACTAGGGTGCCTTGCACTCACACAGATACACCTGGGCCTGCCCTCTGAGTCCTAGCATTAAAGGTGCCGCTCAGAGGGTGGTTACGCCCATAAAACTATGCCACTTCTGCAATTTCTCTATGTTCAGTGGGGAAAAAATAAATGAAAATAAAGATATACTCTGCTAATTTGCCTATTTCCAAACTTTCCACTCAAAGTTAATATAACCAACATGCCTTCCAACATGCCTTGATTCTGGACCCTCCTGAACTGAAAGTAAGAGTGAGATCTGCCAGTGACCACCAGTCTGGGTGCTCACAAGCTGAGGTGTTAAATCCAATTAATTGTGTACCCAGGATCCCGTGTTAGTAATTGTGCACCCAGGATCCCGTGTTAGTAATTGTGTACCCAGGGTCCCGTGTTAGTAATTGTGCACCCAGGGTCCCGTGTTAGTAATTGTGCACCCAGGGTCCCGTGTTAGTAATTGTGCACCCAGGGTCCCGTGTTAGTAATTGTGCACCCAGGGTCCCGTGTTAGTAATTGTGCACCCAGGGTCCCGTGTTAGTAATTGTGCACCCAGGGTCCCGTGTTAGTAATTGTGCACCCAGGGTCCCGTGTTAGTAATTGTGTACCCAGGGTCCCGTGTTAGTTTAAATGGTTTCGGTTCCGTAATGACGGGCTTGCATCCCCCGCGCTTTGGAACTGGAAGTGATTCACTTTGCTGTGCCTAGCTCCCGTCGTTACAGTCGCACAGTATATAACCATGCAAGCGTGAGCTGGGCTCTTAAGGCCAGCCACATAGCCATGCATGAGCTGGGCTTTTAAAGCCAGCATGCCTTTGGCAGGAATGTGTGTGTGGTGCCCTGAGCAGCTCAATTCTGTTACTAATTTAATGTTTTCTCTTCATGGTTTAGAAAGCCACAGAACTAGGCTTGAGTCTTGATGTGCACTGAAGTCCTTTTCTGTAACAGCAGATACAGAATCAGTTTGTTACCACAGCTCTCCCAAATCTTTCTGATTTGTTTGCCCCTTGTCCCCATCAGCCTTTGTCCCTCCCAGACTAATGTTTGCTATCCATGAGAAGTTTGGGTGTGGACCAGACCAGATCTGAACCTTCGCAAAGCGCAGAACACGAGCGTGCATGCCCTCGTCTGTCTCCTGCCCTTTGCAGACAGTTTACATAGAGCAGGCTTTGTGGAGGGACCTAGAGACAACCCACCCACTCATCTGCAGAGCCTTTCAGAAGCTCGCCTCCCCTGGTGCCTTGGCAATAATGCATCAGCACACCCTGACAAGGGGATTTTTCTGCATTCAGCCCACAGATTGAGCTGGTTTTAAAAAGTGGAGCGAGCAGAGCAGGGCCAGGGCTGCTCTGAGGAGTCAGGAGTGCTTGCTTTAGGTCTGGCTGCCATCAGCACCCTTGTCCCCCTCCGCTCCCCAGCTGTTCCTCACTGTGCCCAGATCATTGCTGAGCCAGTAACCCGCACACCTCCTCTGTGCATCTTGAATCTGAAATGCCCAGTGCGGGCAGGAGCTACCCAGACGACCTCTGAGGTCTGCCCATCGTGAGTTTAGTGCTAGCGTAAGAGGATTCAGAGTAAGCCATCATTTAAAGAAGGGAAAGGGAGGCCGGAGCTTCTAGGTTAAAGGCAGATGGCTGCCAGGCAAGGCCTCACCCCTTAGACTTGATGCACCAAGACTCGGTACACAGACCTGTAATCAGCTTCAGAAGGCAGGAGGATCACATGTTCAAGACCATCCTGGGCAACATAGTTAGACCATATCTCAAGCAAAGGGAAGACAGGAAGGAGGAAGGGAGGATGAGGACCACAGCTTGTGCCCGGCAGGCCTGAAGTCACATGCCTTAGGAAGGCCCTCAGAGGCCGGGGAAGTGGCGGGACAGCAGCCCGCTTCCAGGGTGTGTGCCTCGGGGTTTGAGGAGGAAAGGGGCCTAAGCTAGATGCTTCAGCCTGGGTGCGAGACCAGGCAGAGGAGTGAAGATGTGTTTTGTTGGACAACTAGTGGTAGGACACTTGCTGATCATGTGCCCCTTGTGCCATGGGGTTGGGACTGGGTGGGGAGGAGAGGGAGAAAGAAGAGAGGGAGGGAGGGAGAAAAGGAAGATGGGTTTGGTTTTCCTTGGGTCTAAGAAGGGACATTTTGGGAACTGTGGCTCTCAGCTTTGTCTCCTCCCCCTTGCCCCTGCTGTGGCGGACCTAGAAGGCTGGGGTGAGGTTAAAGAGTGCTGGCAGTGCCCTATGCTTTACTAGTAGGAAGTGTGGAGGTCCACACGCAGGCCGGCCAGCCCGCCTCAGCGGTAGCTGGCAGCTTCGGGACCTTGCGCCGATGGTTTTCCACCTAGCCTCAGTAGCTTCACCTGCCAGGGGTTGTGTGTGCCTCTTCATAAAAGGTCAGCACGTATTAAAGGCGTGTCCGTCATCGCCGCGTTAGCCAGAGCAGTAGGAAGGACCGCAAGGCCAGCAGGGCCAGCAGGTAAGGAAGCAGGCAGGGAGGCAAGGGCCAGTCCCGCAGAGAGCCCTCCAGTCCCTTCATGAGGCCGTGAGCTAAGATGTGCCGCCCTCCCCTCTCAGAGCCTCCATTCTGGAGCAGTTTCCATGTGCCCACCGCGTCCTGAGTGGAGCATGTATGACCTCACTTAGCCCGTTCAAGGAACGGCCTAGGAAGCAGCGTCTCTGCTGTCTGAGCGGCAGCGTCTGAGGCTCGGAGAAGGCCATTCATTTGCCGTCCGACTGCAGAGCCCTGTGGAGAGCACACACTCTAAATCAAACCACTGTCATGGTGGGGGCCACAAGTCCAGCCATGGAAGCTGGAGGCCATTCCGTCTCTAGCCTGGGGTCTGCTTTGTATTTAGGCCAAGTCTTATATGTGTCCTTATTTTTCACGTCTTGTGGTTATAGTAAAATGGGTTACCCAAACAAACAAACAAACAAAAAACAAAAATCTCTCCCTGATTAAGAGAATGGGAGTCAGGGGTTGTAGAGCAGTCCAGGACCAGTCGGGACCAGAGATCTGAGCAAGGTGGCTTACTCCTAGACTAGACAGTTCCGGTGTCAGTTCCCGGAAGCTGTTCACCTTTGATCTCTCTATGCCTCTGTGATAGCCTTAGACAGGCCGTGTCTCACAAGAGTATTTTTTTAGTGGCCTCAGTGTTTTCAACCCCCCCAGGAGACCCTTTGCACTAGAGTGCTCATTCTGGATAAGATGCTGTGGGTTCAAATCCTCCCCTGGCAGTGGCTCTGCGACCTTGAGCACGTTATTTGATGTCTTAGGACTAAACTATGAAGTAGAGACAGTAGGGCCGACGAGGCAGCCCCACACATGAAGGCATTCGCCACCAACCTGACAACCAAAGCTGCCCAGGACCCGCATGGCGGAAGGATGGAACCAGCTGCCGCAAGTTGTGCTCTGAACCACCCCCACCCCTGTGTGCACGTGCACACACAGAGAAAATGCTTTTAAGCCGGAGAACATCACGGTGCTGGAGCGTAGAGATGTGAGCATGTCCGCACCCCGAGGTCCCGTTGGCTCCTAGCGGGGTGTGTAGAGACGTGAGCAGTCCACGCCCCGCGGTCCCGTTGGCTCCCAGCGGGGTGTGTTGCTGATGCCGCTCCCTGGGACAGTGTGTTTGCCAAATGTTAACGGACTTAGTGAGCAAGTTGTACTGAAGATGACAAGCTTGGGATGGAGTGTGACACGGAGGTAAAGCCAGCCCCAGCTCGTCACTCCTGGCCTCAAGCCACACGTGCCTGGTGACATAGAAACACCCTCCAGGTGCACCCGTGTGAAGGCAGAGTGTCGTGGGGTGGGGTTAAAGGAGGCAGTGGGAGAATCTTAGGGGGGATGCTCAGGATGGCTGTGTGGGTAAAGGCACTCAGGACCAAGACTGACGGACCACCAGTGTCTGACACGGGGGCCACATGGTAGGAGGCGGGAAGCCACATGGTAGAATCTCTGCAAGCTGCCAGTAAGGCTAAGAAAGGAGAACGCCTCTTTAGAGAATTTTGGGTTGTATTTGGGTTTTTTGTTTTTTTTTTCTTCTGAGACAGGGTTTCTCTGTGTAGCCCTGGCTGTCCTGGAACTCACTCTGTAGACCAGGCTGGCCTCAAACTCAGAAATCCGCCTGCCTCTGCCTCCCAGGTGCTGGGATTAAAGGCATGTGCCACCACTGCCCTGCCTCTTTAGAGAATCTTAACAAGACCAAAAGCAGGGGCTGAGGGCTCCTGACAGGTCACATGTGAGCATCTACAATGGACCATGCTCCGTACTGTAGGATGTAGCAAGTCACGCCGAGCTGGAAGAACCCTAGGTAGAACCCAGGTTACTCTGATAAAATGGTAAAGGAGGTGAGCCCAGGGCTGAGAGCGCCAGGGAGAGGAAGGGATGCTTTGAGGTTATGCTGCGTATTTGTGCTGCTTTCTTTCTTTCTTTCTTTCTTTCTTTCTTTCTTTCTTTCTTTCTTTCTTTTCTTTCTTTCTTCCCTCCCCCCGGTCATCCTCACAGCCTGTTAGAAAATAAATCAGAAACAGGCAAGACTTTGAGGACACGGTTAGGAGGCTCTGAGTGAGAAGTAGCCTCCTGCCTTTTAGGAGCGGAGGACGC